>CM052298.1:5773430-6006211 GCA_028455765.1 Lasioglossum oenotherae | reverse complement strand
CCTCCCTCCCTCCCACCCTCCCTCTCAACCACTCTCCCTCTCTCCCTACCTCTCCCTCTCTCTCTCTCCATCTCTCCATCTCTTTTAATCATCTTTATCACTGTCTCTCTCTCTCTCCTCCCTATTTTTATCACACTCTCTCCCCCTCTCTTTATCACTCTCTCTCCCCTCTCGCACTCCCTCTCTCTCCCTCTCTCCCTCTCTCTCTGTCCCTCTCTCTCCCTCTCTCCCCCTCTCTCTCTTATAAATATATTTTTTAAAAGTATAAATGCCGCTCGCATATATACTTTTCACACACATGATACATATGTACACTCATTCCCACTCGCGCCACATTTTCACTTCAACATTTACACTTCTACAGAAATAAATTACAATAAATCAGCGGAAAGAAATTAACGACAGATGACGTTCTTTGAAGAAGCTGTAGAACTGTTACGAAACGAAAGTTAGTAGCTCGTTTAACGGGAGGGGTTTCTCCAATTAATTATTACATTGCGAAAGTACCTGCACTCTAAATGGATCTTTTCTTAAATCTATTTCTTTTATTGTTGTTTCATTAAACGATAGTTTGTTCGGAAAAGGAACATTTTAACGAGAGAATTTGTCCACGTTTCACCGAGTTAACTTTCAAATCGATTACATAATTTATTTTATTATTACTAGAGATCCTTGTGCGAAATAAAGTTTGTCTGGGAATTCCTTAAGAATTTTAGTGGTTCCAAAGTTGTATAATATCGACGCAATTCAATTGTCACAGTTTCAGATAACAGCTACCAATTTTTGTCAAAAATCGATAAATTTAGAGTTTAACCTTCATCCGCCCCTTATTTCACGAACTGAATATGTCCCTCGGTGTTAAACGGTCACAGTGGTAAAAGTTCGATGAAATAACAAGGTAAAGATTTATTTTTCGATGTTCTTTTATTCAAATCGATGAGTTAACATTTACATCTTATATTTTTCGGTTCTGTGTTTCCCATTAAAAAGATAAAAGTCACGAAGTTTCGGGAAAATTGATCTACAAATAACAGAACAGCATAACTTATTTCAGGAAAACTGATGAGGGTTAGTTACAGTCTAATTATATTACTATGACAAGTTTCATCGATTTAAAAAAGAAATCAATTTACTAGTTCAGGTGTCGAGTTCGCGAGATTAGTGGACGAAAGCAGGTTACACGGTATTCTGAATCAAAGAAGAGCGGCGGCATAATCGCGTCCGACTAATCAGCGGAGTAACTAATAATTCAATATCCCCAAACGTCACCATTCGTCCAGATATTGGGCCACCGTATGAAATATTGAGGAAGATCATCGGAAACACGTCAGACTGCGACATTACTGATTGCTCTTTGATCCGTCGGTTGTCGCATTGTGGCAGATCAATGCGAAAACATCGCAATGGAATTGATCTAAATCCTCATGCGGTATTTTGCTCATTTTTGATCGATTGACATTTTTTTTTGGTCATTGGATGACCAAAGAAAGAAAAAATGAATTTTATAGTACGGAATTGGTTTTCTCGTTCGTTTCTGAGAATCCGTGTATCTGTCAATCGTATTGTTTCTTGCGATTGATATCGATAATTTTTATTTTCCATAAAGATCCACAGTCTACTCGGGACAGTTGCGACGTCACAACGGAACGATACATGTGTTTTACGTTTCGATAATAGTCTCCGTTTCGAATCAGTCGTCTGTCTCAGACTCGCAGATTCCCAGATGAGCCTAAGGGAAGCTTGGAGTCCGTAACGTCCGACGGTGAAGAGTATCCGGGGGCTAGTTGCTTCGACAAGGGGTTTCAAAGACCCAAGGACGATGGATCCGTGGATCTCGTACAGCCAGCTAGACCAGGAACAAAAAGAATGCGTTAGCTTTGAGTAACGGACCGAACTCAACTGAAACTCCATTCTGTCCAATCTGACTATTTGCCTGTTCCCGCTTCGCGTTTCTATTATACTAAACCTCTATCAGCGATTTTACCAAATTCTTTCACGATTTTTAAGGCCTGGCCCAACCTTGCTGCACAAAATCGATCACGTCCAGTTTTTCAGAAAATCTTGTCAAAGCTTCACAACAATGCCTCGGAAGGCATAAAAATATATTTCATTGGAAGACCCTAACGTTAATTGAAGAATTGCAAACTACAGAAATAAGATATTTGGAATGATTTGCAACTAATGAGCACGGGGACATCTTCTTAGTCTTTCCAAGGGTCGCGTCACTTGACATTATTTTTATTCATCCTACTTCATCTTTATTCATCTATTCACCCGATAACGGGTCAAGATTACGCTTTCAGACAGATTTAACGAATGGAAAGTACACAGAACAGATTATATGTAAATGTATCAACCAGTAGAACAACACTTAATTATACTACAGATTTCCAATTGTAGAATCTTCCACTCCCCGAGATACAGTGCAATGTTGCATCTAAGTTGTTTGTAAAATTCAGATCACCTCGATGAGCGAGGTTGAAGAAAAATTATTGGGTTTTAAGGGGTTATTTCGAATCAATTTTAAATTGCTTTCCAGGTAAATGAAGTTCAAATCACGACCGTGATCGTGACCCTCTGATCACTGTGATAAATCAAGGTTAGTGATCTTGCACGCCATCACTGGTCGTGACCAACCCGCCAATGGCAATTGTATACCCCTCAATTCGCGAGTCAATTCCGCTGATCTGGCGATAGGTGCGCTTAAAGTGCTTTCATACGATCGTTTTCCAATGCACCCTCTTACAATTCTGAACACAGCTTATCAAATTAGAATGTGAAGCAATGACAAACAAACCATGACCTCACGCAACTGCGATGTTAGCATGTCCGCCGCGGCGTCCGAAGAAACAAGTATCCTATAAACATTCGCACATTTATAACAGATTCGTAGGAACGATCGAACGAAGATTGTGCAACTCTATTCGATGCAGTGTTTCTGGGATGATCATAATGCGCATAAAGTTTCATGACGCAATCATGCTCGATGGCTACGTGTCCTGCATCGGAATAGGCCGCGTTCTTTGCAACAAAAACTATACAGCATCAAGACAAGAGATGTTTGTGACTGATCTCGAGATGGACATGCTCGCAGGCAATGGAAAGAAAAAACCAGATTCTTTGACGCACGTTCGACCTATCGATTTTTCAACATGATGAATTTCATTCCTCTAAAATCGTTACTCACGAAAGTTAATAAATTCTATTTTCAAAATACATTTTAAAATCGATTCGAAGTTTCCCCCCGGAAAAGTTAACCGTTTCTCTCCGAGCCATCGACCGCGATTCATCGAGTTTTCGACACACTCTTCAATTTTCTTGCAAACTTAAATTATTTTTATCGCGAAGTGCAATCTTTCAGCTTTAATTTCCGCTCGTAAATGTTAATCAATTCCCTCGGGAATACATTTTAAAACCGATCCGAAGTAACCCCTTGAGGCTTAATCAGTTTTCTCCGATCTGTCAGTTAAAATGTATCAGTTTTCCAGCATCGGTCAAAAATTTTCTTGGGAATCTAAACCATCGCGAAGTACAATCTTTCATCTTTTAATAGGCGTTCTTCAAGAATAGTAGATTTCATCGAAAATACATATTAAAATTGATTCAAAATAACCATTTTTCACTTTATCCAAAATCCCGAGAATCTCGATTTTCCGCACAATTAAAAATCATAAAAAATCACACTTTTCCACCTTATTAAAAATCGGGAAAATCTCAATTTTCCACACAATTAAAAACACCACCCTAAATCTGTCAACTTAACGCTTAATGAGATTAGAATTTGATGAAGCTCGTCAAACACAAATATTTAACCATAATTTCATACGATTATGTATATATAATATAATATAATAGTATATAATATTATAATATTATAATAGTTATTAATAAATATTAACAACAAACAAATTTACTTCACTAGGAAAAAAAGTAATGCCGCTGCCCGGCCGCGCGCTGTAACTTGTCCGCGACCATACTAATACTTATTGAGCAACTGCAATTTATCAAATATACGCCCAAATCGACAATTTATCATGTACTGTTATTTCGATACAGAGCCGAACTGGTCATATAAGAAATTTACTCAATTCAATAATAAGAGTCATTTGATTATTTAAAATTTCCCAAGTAGTCAAAATTACTGCTTTTGGGCAATATAGGTATAATACATATATATATACAGGAAATGAAGGAGGGGGGAGGATAACTACAATGATTAATAAACGCATTTATATGTTGTACAAAAAGTCACAAAATTCTAAGAAATTGTGTCATTACATACATAACTGTTTTTCTAATTGAAATTAAAAAGCAGTCAAAATGACTTCCTTGGGCAATCTAGTGTTAAGAAATCATCAATTACCCGAACCGAAGCCGGTGAACGGAGGTAGGTTCGAAACTGCGTTTTAACTTCAATTAAAATCTTTTAATTAAACTTCAATTCTTTAATACGTCCACCTTAGGACGTAACAGCCGACGTGAAAAAGTTTTAAAATGCAACTTTTAGAATTTTCTCTATCCTGTAGTAAACTAACTGCTCCTGTTTCCCAAAAAAAAAAGGTCAAATCGTATAGTCCAATATTAAAAAAGTTGTCATTCTTTAAAGAGCGCCGAATATTAATGGAAAGTCAGTGCATCTGACTTAGTCTAATTTCCTAATTATGGGCACAATTATTTTCACGGAGCCCGCAATCTTTTCCGTGATCCCGTGAAACAGCTGATCGTCCGCGATTCTCGGGTGCAAAGTGCAAGGGTGGTCCGCGTTGTTGGTGCGCCGCGTTCCGGCGGGTCAGTAGGTGTTGCAGGTGCATATCGGCTGCACCGGTGCACCGTTGCGGCCGTCGTCGGGGGTGGCTTTGACGCCGGTGCCGACTCGAGGCGCAGAACGTGTTCGATCGACCCACGAACGCGGCCCGTAGCCTCACACTGCGACACAAAGAGTTCACTTCAGTCAGTCGCTGTTCGGCCACCGAGCGGATACACGGTTGGGTCGTCGCGCAGTCCGGTCTCCGTTTGCATTCTTCGACTAGTCGACTCGCGAGAAACGCCGAAAAAAATCACTCGAAACTTTTCCCGGGCCCAGTGAACGTCTACGTCACTCTACTCTATCTGTCACTCTCTCTCTCTTTCTCTAACAGCGTACAATAAATTCGCCACACGCGGAACGAACTTCCCTCGCGGTTTTTCCGCGCGCGCGAAAACCTCGCTGCGGGACACATGGACTCCCAGACACGAGGGATGAAGGAGGGATCAGCGTGATGCACCTTCCAGGTGACTTTCGAACAACATTCGCACCAACACTCCCTCGATTGGCTCCCACCGTGTTTCTGCAACTGTGTTGTCACAGAACTTTGCAGTCCACGGGTCTTCGTATTTTATTTTCTGGGCTCGTGATTGATGGGGCAGTTAGGGGGTTGCGGATTTTTGGAGGTTCTCGTGGTGGGAGGACCGTCGTCTCTAGCGTGGTGTTTGTAAGGTTATGGTTTGATATGCTTGATCGAGTGAGTTTTGTCTGGTTTGAGAATCGTTGGTTAATAGTTTATATTAGCTCGATACATATGACATGTCCGATTTTGCAAATTTTAAAGGCAGATTTCTGATCTGGAGTCTGCAAGCTTTTGTGTTTTCATGGGTTTTTGTATTTTAATTTATGGGTCTGTTAGGGGTTGCGGATTTTTGGAGGCTCTCGTGGTGGGAGGATAGTCATCCCTAGCGTGGCGTTTGAATGGTTACGGTTTGAAATGTGATCGACTGGATCTTCTTTTCTTTGAGAATCGTAAGTTAATTATTTATATTAGCTTGATACATATGACATGTCCGGTTTTGCAAATTTTAAGTGAAGATTTCTGATCTGGAAAGGCTATTGGAGTCTGCAAGCTTTTGTGTTTTCATGGGTTTTTGTATTTTAATTCATGAGTTCGTCATTGATGGGTCAGTTAGCGGGTTGCGGATTTTTGGAGGTCCTCGTGGTGGGAGGACCGTCTCTAGCGTGGTGTTTAAAAGGTTATGGCGTGAAATGTGCTTGATCGAATGGGTCTTGTTTGGTTTAAGAGTCGTAAGTTAATAATTTATATTAGTTTGATACATAGGACATGTCCAATTTTGCAAATTTTTGAATGGAGAGTTTTGATCTAGAAAGACTATTGTAGTCTGCAAGCTTTTGTCTTTTAATGGGGTTTTGTGTTTTGATTCATGGGTTCGTGATTGATGAGTCTGTTAGGGGTTGCGGATTTTTAGAGGCTCTTGGGAGGACCATGATCTCTAGCGTAATGTTTGGGAGGTTGTGGTTGGAAAAATTTGATCGAGTATCGTGAGATAATTGATTTTAGAATGCAGGTTTAAAATGAAATCTTTTGATCTAGAAATACTATTATAGTCTCTAGATCAAGAAATTTGTAATTTGACAGAATATGTTGATTTTAATAGTGCTTGATCAATTAGTTTTATTTGGGAAAAGGTTGTGTAGGCTTCGCGTTAATGTTAAAAATTGCACATTGAATATGCAACAACCCAACAGGAAGCAACTAAAATCTCAAGTTTTACCCCATTAAAAGTTGAGAAACTTTTTCATCCTATTAAGAATTGCAGTTTGTTGACCGATTAAAAATTGTAGTTTTCTCTCCTTTTCGACACCGTGAAAATCGCAGTTTTCCACCCATGAACAGTTTTGAAAATCGCCCAATTTAAATTCACCCAATTAAAAATCGTAAAAAATACAGTTTTCTACCCCGTTACAGATCTTGCAACTCTCAGTTTTTTGTCCTATTAAAAATTGTGAAAATTTCAGTTCTTTATCCTATTAAAAATGTTAAAATTCTCATTTTTTCACCCTATTCAAAATCACGCTTTTTCAATTAAAAATCATAAAAAATCGCAGTTCTTTTATTCAGTAAAAAGGGTGGAAGCTTGACCATGAACTTTATATCACCCTAAATCGGTCAACTTAACACTTAACGAGATTAGAATTTGATTAAGCTCGTGGAACACGAACATTTAATCACATTTTCGTTTGTACGAAAGATTGTTCTTTATGAAGTTCTTTTTACTTTTCATGCCAATAGTCAACGCATTTTTCATAAAACAAGCTCTATAAAAACATTATAACTCGTGTAATTTGGAATAAAAATAATGTACGTACTTCGAATGTCCACAAATGTGGTTGCAAAATCCCAATGCAAAAGGTTGGATGATTCTCCTTAAAAGAATCGTCGAAAAGAAAATGGCATTCAAGCAGCGAAATAGCCGTTTATACCGCGTAATTCGCCGCGTCTGCGATGGAAGTCAGGGTGTGGTGGCCGATATACAGGGGTTGATTGTAAACCACTTTCGCAACAGTCGCGGTCCGTACTCCCGCGCCCGCAGACCTAAAAAACTTTTACCAAATTACTTTTTCACGGTATGATCAACTCGTAAATAGACTGCGGAGATCGCTGCGCATTTTCGCCGCGCGTCCTCGGCCCTGCGAAACGTCCAGCAAGACGTTTACGAACATTAACATCTAAATGGAAATTCGCGTAAACACTCACAGGTCGATCGTAAATATTGTCGGCGAAAACAATTCGAGAGCGGGAAGCTGTAGAACTGCATTTTATCCAGGGAATAAATTTCAGAAAACGATGTTCCAAAACTCTTCGGTTGCTTCAGGGTGGTTGGTATTTTTTTGCAGATTACATTGTGGCAATCATTAAATTTGTATATTCATAACTGCAACCCTATAATTTTCATTCTATTTTTGGCAGTACTTATCAATTTTTTAAATGATCCATCAGTATACCGCTTAAACATTGCTTCAAACTCTTTGGATTGAATTACCAACACATTGGCGACGTTTTTCTAAGTAAAACGAGCCCAAACACGATACACTTTGGGTCGCATTTACTAGTTTAATCCACGATTTAGTGGAACCTCGACTATCCGAACTGATACTAATGGTTTAATCTGAAGCGATCCATGTATGTTGATTCGTTGTACAAATAAATGGAGATTGAAGCTGGCACTGTAGCCAGATAACAGAACTATTGTTCGAGCACATGCTTCACTGACTGGTTCGGATAATCGAAGTTCTACTAAATCGTGGATTAAACGAGCACGCATACTTCAAACTATGTCATGTTTGTACTCTTTTTACCCAGAAAAGTGTCGCGAATATTTTAGGAGAAGTGTCATATAAAAATAATTATGAACAAAGGAGCTTCGTGTAAATAAACTACCTGGAAATTTGTGTTGCCAATGGCTATTACTGGGAACAAAGGTTCTCAAGAACCGACGTCGCTATAATAACAGTTCTCAAGCCCCCCACGTTCGTACCACAGACTGTTACAAATTGTTTCAAACAAACTCTCGACGCAATAGCTGTCGAACAGGACGGATCATAATTAAATCGCAATTACTCTGTAAACGGGGTTTTCGTGTTGTCGCTGATTGTCCGGCCGGCTAAACGATCGACCTTAATCACTGTACCAGGGCTCAGTGACGCAGACTTAGGTTCGCTCAGACACGGTATAATCGGCCGACAGTTTCGCCGGTCTCATTGTTATTAAATCAAGCACGTCTCATTGTTCCCTGGTTGTCAAGGTGTTGGAATAATAGGCCGCGCACGTGATCCCCGGCAAATCCTCGTCCGGAAAAGGTCCTCGTTAAATCTGGCAATCGTTATATCGGGACACGGTTTCAACTTCGCCCTTCGAAACAAGCAATTAACGCGTGCCCGGCCGAACTAGTTAATTAAGTGATAACGTACAGAATTAATTAACGGCCGCGGTTGTTTTTGCAGGAACGAGCACGCCGTGCTCTCTCCGCCGTTATATTATCATCGTCGACTTTGATTTTGATGCACCAGAACTTCGATGTAATTAAAAAGCCGATTTCAGAATTTTTGCTGTCCGACGTAATTAAATGTCTCAACAATAAGGCATCAGCATTGTTTGTTTCATTGAATGTCGAGAGATTTTCTAGCACGCTTCGCGTTTTTAAACAGTCTGTGAAACAGCGTTCATTCATTATTAGCGATTTTCAAGTGTTCTCAGGAAATTGTGTAAATTCTTGCATTGCAGATGCTTTGCGAGTAGATATACAGAGTACTTCCGCACAGATTTCATTTCGTTGTCATCTAAATTAGCCCTTTGCACTCGGAGCAATTTTCACTTGAAAATTAAACATTTCTTCGACCTAGAATATTTCCATTCCCTATGATTTTTTTAAATTTTATGGACATGAAATTGGTATAATAGTATTAATAATAATGGTACAGCAATTTTTTTACGATTATAAATCTTCATTGATGATTTTGTTATACTATTCAGTAATATCCGGTGTTCTTTCTGGTATCATTACAATCGATAAAGATTTGCGTTAACAGTGCAAAAGAATTAATCCCAGATTTGTACAGATTCAAGATTCATAATTTATTTAAGTAGAAATGAGCATCTACAAGAATGTAAACATTTCTTAAAATATATATTTACTTGACAAAAAGCTTCACGATGTGGATATTACGTGTTAAAATAATAAATTACGTTATTTCAACATAATTTACGTGCAAAAATAATTTTTCCCAGCTTTTCGGTTTTCGATAATCTGAGGAAAAAATCACACAGTATTCAAACATCTATAAACTTCTACAACAAAAACTAAACTCAAACAAAACTCACTAAACTAAACTCAACAAAAACTAAAAATCATTTTGATTGCTTATATTATGACCTTGAGCCCAACTACCCCACTGTGCGCTGCCAAACTTTTGCAATTCAGGTTTTGTTATTATTGCAATTTTTTGTGGAAATATTTTCTTTGGAAAAACGATTATGCATTGATAAATTGGTAGGAGGTCTGCGAAATCGATTAAGTAGTACAGTGTCAAGGTGGATCGACGAAATATAAAATTAGTAGACTATAGATCTCCATGGAAAATAAAACGTTTATGCGCTATTTGCAAGAACAGGGTGACTTATTGTTTAAAGTTGACTATTCGACGAAACGTCTCCGACTTGTTCGATCCGGTTCGGTGTGCGGCTGTCTGGTTGCGCCGTCACGCTTTCAATTAATCCCATTAACGAGCGGTTTCCGCGACTGCAATAATTTCGGACGAAATCGGGCTATAACGACACTGTATCGGCATTGACGTCAGACTCACCGAGTTCCCGTATTAAGGTCGATTATTTGGGTTAAGAATTTCGTTTCCGAGGACCACCGAGGCCAAGAAAATTGTAGAACGCGGCCCGCGTTCGCGCTTCCATAGTTTCTGGCAGCGAGCGAGCCTTTTTCATTCATCGACATAGCTAGTGTTGCTCTTGTGCCCGTGGGAGTCGAGTATACCATCGGCGTGACTCTGCTCGGACTTGAAACTTCGAATTAGGGGTTGAAAACACATTTCACACAGTAATCATATCAGTATTATTTTCCTTTGCTTTTTGCTGCTTAGATTCATGTTCTAAACTTTTTTAGTGACAAATAGACAGCGGATTTTATGCATTTATGACAAAAATGAGTAGTTGTAATTTACAACAGTAAAATCATTAGAAGAATTTATAAATACTGTTATATTATTTTCAACCTATCAAACATATTAAGAAAGAGAATAAATTTCTATTTCAATCCAGTTTGTCGCAAATCAGGCAGAAAATGTTTATTTTGATAAAATGATGATTTTCAAAAAATATTAAAACATACAGTTGGACAGAATGTAGTACGATTTTTATTTATTTTTGATTTACAGAGACTATTACCACTGAAAATAGGATTTTATGCTATTTTCTTAAACCTTGTCTGCAAAATTTGAAAACTGCATGGACATCCGCAGTCCAATGATAAACTTCGAAGTTAGGGGTTGTAAATATACTTTTTGCCCGTAATCATATTACAGCTTCTATTTTACATTTTATTTTTGGATTCGTGTTATAAATTGTTTCAGGTTCATTTTATATTTATAAAAATCGATCCAGTTACATTTATAGACATCTCGATGGAAACATATAATTACGTCTGAGGGTTGCAGAAAATCAAACACTCTATTGACCGTAAAAGTTTATACGATGCGATGGCTATAAGTCCGCCAATAATACACCTGATTAGAAACCTTCATAGGAAAAGTGGTACAATTTTATTTTCTTATTTTACAAGGTTAGTGTAATATCTTTCCGTGTAGAGTTGTAAAATTATGAGCGATTGAGCTCCAAGCATAATTACAGAGTACTCTATGCACATTTTTAGCTTTTGTTTTCTGTGCAGATAATTGTGATAACACCAATTGATTTTTATGTATTGTATCGCCTCTGTGAAAAATTTTGTCTGACAGAATTTATGAATCGCAGAGGATGTATATTTTTGTATAATTTAGAAGGTAGTGGGCACATAAAATTGATTTAAATGCTTACGTTACACAAATGGAGGAATGTTAAATGTGACTTACAGGGTCATATTGACCCGAACACGGTGCAAAGGTAATATGTATTCCGCAAATTAAATTGGACCACAGTCGACATCCAATTAAAAGGAGACTTTGTAGCTCGCTTCGTTATACAATATAAATTAGTCCTATAAATTTCGCTGATATACTAAATAATTACATTGCCAACCAAGTATGTCCTACAGTAAATCAGGATAACGTAACCTTTAACACGGAAGCTATGCAGCACTAACAATGATTGGCTCTTACGTAACGCTTTCACAAAAATGACAAAGTATAAACCGTTAAGATTGTTCACAATTTCGATTATCATTAGATTTTTATGGAAAATAGAAAGTTTCTAAGTCGATGATAAGTAGACTGCGGATTTTCATGTAAAATAAAATGTTCCTAAGTCAATTGTAAGAAATGGCAGCTAGATAACAATGTATATTTCATCTTTCAATCATCTTAGCAAGTCGAAAATAATATAGCAACATTCTTAAATTGATCTGATGCATTTACAATTTTGTTTCTCACTCATTCATTTTTACTATAAATGCATAAAATACAAATCGATGGGAATATTATACCAATAATTTTAATTTCCAATTTTTCTAGGCAAATCTTAAGAAAGTGGAATTATGTAAAATCTTATTTTCAGTGTTGGTAGTCTTTGTAGTTTTGAAATAAATAAAAATCGTACTAAATTCTGTGGAATTTTACATTCCACCACTTTTAAAAATTTTCAGAAGCCATAAATGCATGAACATCCGCAATCTAGTAATAACATTTCGAAGTTCTTCTAATATATTAACAATTATGTTGTCCATCCATTTTATGCATTCACGAGAAAAATGGAAGCTTTTTATGAGCATAGTTTTGTAGTTTAGTCGGAAGTAGAAAAACTGGAACGGTAATTTTGACCAGTGGAGTTTTACAAAAACCGTCAACCTCAAAGGGTCAAGCACCTAAGGAGCCATTATGGCAGCGTTGGCAGTCGACACAGTGGCAACGTCAGTCAATGGCAAAACGCGTTTACCTGCTAGCGAATGTGTGACGCGTGAATAATGGAGCAGAGGGTGGCAATCGGCACGCACGCGAGCCCTGCCCCGACACGGCATTAGGCGAATGTGCAAACTGCAATCATCCTTGCCAGTTCAAAGGCCGTTGATGTTCGAGGGTGTGCTCACCTAAATTATTTTTTAAGCGGCTGTGGCCAAATGCAATTAGTCTCTCGACGTATAATGTGAAAACTTTGGAAATCACACTCGTATCTTACAAAAACACAATTCAAAAAGGTGAACCCCTTACCAACATATTTTTCACACTTTTCCGATTAAAATGAGCCCAAACACGATGCAAATTGGATCATGCTTACTCGTATCATCCACAATGAAGTACAATCTCCATTATCCAAACTGATCAGTGGAATTTCTGCAATGAATCGTGGTATAAATAAATCACTGTAGATCGAACTGTTTAAGCGTACTCGAATGATGCAGAATTTCCTTATCGGTTCGGATAATCGAGGTTCTATTATATAATGGATTGAACAAGTAAATACGGTCCGAATCGTACCGTGTTTGGGCTCCTTTTACTCGGAAAAATGTCACGAATGCTCCGGTAAGAGTTTCGTCTAGAAAAATTATAAAAAATGAAAGTCCCTGACGATGTTTATTTCGCAAGAAGATCAAGCATAATGAGAAAAATGGATATCTTGTACTTGAAAAGTAATCTCGGCAAACAGAAGCGATTGCGGATACCGCATTACGCCAGTAGCAGTTCGCGTAAACGCGATTGGCCCTCGTGCAAAGACTTTAGCCGAAGTCGCAGCTGTTACGTTAGGCCTTTACATAACGCGGGAATTCTTGTAAAACTGCGGATAATACGATCGAACAACGGTAATCTGCTGGGAACAACGCCGTTAACGCGATATTGGAGCCCGCGGGTTTCCCGCTCGACAAATAGCCTGGATTTGTCAATTTCCGCGGAACGTTGACTATCGAACCAACGCAACGCGAAGAAAAAGGGTACGGCAAGACGTTCCGCGCGTCGGCCATGCGTCGATAACGAAATCAAGTCTATTCTAGTAATTACACGCTATATCCAGCCCTCGCACATCGACTTTTCCGCGGTATGGTCGATCAGCAACCTCGATTTATTTTTACGCTTCGGAAAGCGCCGACGCCGAGCGAAAATCGTTTTAAGGAGTTAGGTATGTTCGAACGGTTCTGTAAGAATGGTGTCGAGGAAAGGAAAATATAGCCTAGTTTTTGCGTTTCCGGTGAAGTGGACAGCGCTCATGCAATTTCCGTCACGTTAATTCCGGTAACTGAATTCTTCACAGAGCTTTCGACACGCGTCGAAACCGAAACGAGTGGTTTCAGCTGGTTTTCATGCGAGCACGGCCGCCGCGCCGGAGGTGTGTTTCACGCGTGTAGTAGTCCCTGCTCTCCAGAACTCGTTCGCCTATTTTTTCCTGGTGCGGAACCGTTTCCGTTACAAGGGGAACACGGAAATTGGGGTGCTGACGGTTCTGTCACGCGAGCACAACGTCCCTCTCCTGGAGAATCAAACTCGTTGGAAGGCCTCGGTGTTTCCCGTTTCGCGACTCTAGAAAACACTGTCACCGCCAGAGCAGGTCTTACAGGGGTGCACCACCTGGAAAATGAAAAATATTTCTTCCCAGTACTTGCTAAACAAAATGAAAAGATCGTTTCAGAGGATTAGCAATTTCACTTGACTTTCATATTTTTTCTTCATTTAAATTTACGAAGTTGGTGTTTAAGCTATCTTTTTAGTTGTTTAGTTGTTGTCTAAGCTATTGTTTAAACATCAAATAACAAGATATATATATACATATATTGATTTTTCAATGAGCCACAATTTTGCACATGAAAAAAATGGTTGAATCTTTCTCTATTCTCGAAAGATGTCCAACCCCTTAGAAGGTATCGCGAAGGACGTGCTTACGAGCAAATGGCTGCCACGTTCTTATTGTTGAAACTATCCAGCTCAATTTTTCAGTAAATATTATTTAAACATCACATAATAAGATGTATATATTGATTTTTCAATGAGCCACAATTTTGCCCATGAAAAAAATGGTTGAACTTCTTCTATTCTCGAAAAATGTCCAACCCCTTGTAAGGTACCTCGAGGGACGTGCTTAAGATAAAATCGCTGCTACGTTCTTCTACTCGAAGCTATCGAGCTCAGTTTTTCAGTAAATATTATTTAAACATCACATAACAAGATGTATATATTGGTTTTTGCAAGGAACCACAATTTTTCCCATGAAAAAAATGGTTGAAGTGGTCTTCTGTTATCAAAAGATATGCAACCCCTTAGCTCGGAGGACGTCCAGGGGACAATTGAAGGGGACAGGCAGGATAACGAAACGCGTCGCGAGTTCAAGAGATAAACGCACAATTCCGCTGGCACGGTAGCAAGTACAAAGGCTTCCGTGAATGTCGCCCTCAGGTTTTCATCCCCCTCCCCCTTGTACGACGTGAGTCCCGTCGAGGGATCGCGACAGAGTTCATAATACGGAATCCTCTCTACTTTCGGGGCTTAGCGTGTCCGCTTCCTTCCTTCCTTGGCCAGAATGTTTTCAACCCCGATTACAGCGTAATAGAAAGAAAATTCAATTGTTACACTTCGCTCGTCGACATTTCCCGTCAGCTACCGGAACGATATTAATCTCGTTCACGAAATTGCGTCGAACGGGTGACGACCCACCCCCACTGCGAAGTATTCCGTCCTCTGTTATAATGTTTACGGGCCGTACAATGAATTTTGGCTGTCGTTGTTATTGGTCGGAAACGGGGTTGCACTTGTCGAATCGTTATTACATCGCGAACGTCACGATGTTCATGGAACCGGGCTGAAGTTGACTAAATTGGTGCAACTTTTTAAAAATGTTGCATTGCAAAGGGAAAAGATGGCGAATTTTTGTAGAAGTGTGATAAAATTTTTATTTGTTATTTATACGGTCTAAGGTAGCTAAACAGTAACTAATTCATAGACTGCGGACGTTTATGCAATTTTCAACTTTTGTAGACGAATTTTCAAGAAACTGGAATAAAATAGAATCTTATTCTCCGTGGTAGTAGCCTATTTTAGATCTAAAATAAATTAAAATTGTACTGGAAAATGTACTCTAAAATTGTAAATTATGATATAATTAATGATGTAACTCTGTTGTTTTTTATTATTTTTGAACGAAACTTTGGGAACACATTCGTGGCATTTTTGTGGTTAAAACGAATCCAAACACGACACAGTTTGGATTATGTTTACCTGTTTAATCCACGATACACTAGAATATCCCTTATCCGAACTGAACACTGGAACATGGGTGTTTGATTAATGGAACAGTTATCTAGCTACTGTGCTAGATTAAACATTTACCGACTTTTACAACGAATCGTGCCGTGTATATGGAGAGTAATGCAGAATTTAGGTATCGGTTCGGAAAATCGAGGTTTTACTAAATGGTGGATTAAACAAACAAACGTGCTCCGAAGTATGCCATGTTTGGACTCGTACTAATCAGAACAATGTCAGAAATCTGCTGATCATATTTCAAATAATAAATGAAACAATAAAAATTAAAAACCAAAAAGTTTTTACGTACTTTTTCGTGGATATTACTATAGGCACTTTTAGTACCCCGAGGAAACCCCGTGTTACGATGGTTGCACCGAATCGACAACATAATTAATCCCATTGCTGCCAGGTGTTGTCACAGTGTCGCGTGTGTAGGTACATGCGTCATTTACGAGGCGTTTGCGAGTGACGTGCAACGCCGTGCAATAATTTAACAGACGGTTGTTACGACGGCGTATCTTGCGCGTACCTGTTTCGCCCTGTGTTTGCAGTGGACAGCTAATTTCGTAGAATTATTTAACTGCCACCTTAAAGACAGGCATAGAAAGAGTTAGAGAGGGAGAGAGAGAGAGAAATGGAGTAGCCGATATTAGCGTTTTTTCATATTTTTAGAGCCCGGCGACCCCATTCACCGTAAAAGCTTCAACGACTAACTAATGGTTCTTACTCTTTCCTTAATCCTCCTTACGAAATCAGACAGCAACAATTATAAAGTTGTAACTACAGTTGTTGACTTCTTTAATCCATCCTCAATTGCAACAGCGTCAAATAATCATAACAATATTATCACTGGATCTTTATGCATTTATGAAGAAATTGAGTTAGGTGAAATATAAAACAGTAAAGGATTAGAAAAATTTCAGAATATCGTAATGTTGTTTTCAATGCAACAAAGTCATTGTATAAGGGATGAAATCAATTTTTATTTTATTCCTGCTTCCCACAATCAATGCAGAACATTTTTATTTTACATAAAGATCCGCAGTAAGATTATCACAGAAAGATGAGATAAGCGCGGGTCGTTAAAGACCCAGGGATCGCAGCAGGCTTAAGGCGGTAGACTCGTTTCCAGGATTGCAAGGGTGCGGGATTCGCGTTCTCATTTCTCAATAATACAAAAATGGGGATTTTCAGTAGTCAAAAACGCTAGATAAAAGATCGATCTAGGGCGCTGTCGCCCTCGAAAGTCCTATTTTTTCGTTTACCAGGCGTAATTTGCATTATTATCTAGTGTTTTTGACTACTAAAAAACCCCGTGTTTGTATTATCGAGAAATGAAAAGGCGAATTCCACACCCTGGCAATCCTGGAAAAAGGAGTCTACTCCCTTAAAAACGTTCTCAGTGCATCTTCAATTATAAGAACATCAAACAGTCACAAGAATGTTATCGACGAAAGAAAAATCAAACATGGGTCGTCGTAGACTCAGGGGCCGCTGAATGTTCATTGAGAAAAGATCTAGCCGTGAATTGTTTTCCAATCTGTTCCCAGTTCTGGGTCACGATTTCCTGTAGACACGTGTCGCGGCAGAATCCATTTACGAAGACGTTCGCGCGCCTAATCAAGAAAGAGTCCTGCTTGCGATAATGTGCAGTCATTTACGGGCAATCAAGCGGTTAAGGTCGTCGCGCGTCGCTGCGCAATTATCCCGCGTTAGGGCCAATCAGGGGAGTCCCACGCGAGAATTGATAAAGGGAAAAACGGTGTGTTATTATACTGATTTCTCTCGTGTCAGATACGATGCTCCTGGCCGCAGTACGTGGACGGTGGTTGCTGGAATAGTCGGCCCTCGTACGACACAAGCCAGGTGCTAGTCACGGCTGCGTGACACCTTTGTCCTTCGCCCTACGCCGCACCCACGATCCGAGGACCATGGAGAGATCTTCGAGCCATCACTCGAGGATCCTCGCCTCGATTTTCTGCCTGTTCGCCGTTCTACTGCTTCCTTCGAGGACCAGTGAGTAGTACATACAATACCTTGCGTGTAGATCAGAGAGTCCTTGGGATTAGATAGGCTTGTTAGTTGCTTGGATAGGTGCCTTTGATTGGGGATTGATCCATGATTGTGGGCCTCGCCGTTACTGTAACGATTACAGATCTATAGTAAACCTCTGGTAGTCCTTATAATAACGAGGACTGACATTTGTTGAGGAATGAATATATTTAAAAAAAATCAACGAACAACGGTTTTGAACGTAATTGTTTTTCGAGAAATAAGGGACTGCCATTGTGAACCTTGCAGTTGTGAAAAAGGATTGAAAACTACTGAATTCATTTTTATATAATATAAAATTGAAGCAGAATCATTGATGAATTCATGTTGATGATATATTAAACTAGAACGGCTGAGTTTATTTTGACATAAAATTATAGTAGAATGACTGAATTTATTGTAAAAAAAAGTTGAAATAGACCATCGCAATTCATTTTAATACAAAATTGAAGTAGAAAGACCTAATTTGTTGTATAAAATCGAGGTAGAACAACTTAAATTGTTGTATAAAATTGAAGCAGAACGATTGAATTCATGTTGATATATTGAACTAGAACGGTTGAATTTATTTTAACGTAAAGTTATAGTAGAATGACTCAATTTGTTGTTGTAAAAAAATTGAAATAGATCATCATAATTCATTTTCATACAAAATTGAAGTAGAACGACTTAATTTGTTGTATAAAATCGAAGTATAAAATCGAATAACTTAAATTGTTGTATAAAATTGACGTAGAACAACTTAAGTTTTATAAAAACTGAAATAGACAACCATAATCCATTTTAATATAATATCGCAGTAGAGCGACTTGAATTGTTCTATAAAATTGCAGTAGAACGATGTAAGTTGTTGTATAAAGTTCAAGTAGAACGACTTCATGTATTGAATGAAATTGAAGTAGAACAGTTCAATTCCGCTGAATACAAAATTAAGTTAGAACCCAATCCACTTCAACACAAAATACCTGAAACACATAAAAATATAAAAGAATTCGATATTATTCAGATCTCATTATTATCGATTACTCGGCCTGTAGGAAAGAATTTTCTATTTTAATATTCGAAGCGGCCTAACGACTGGAGGACTACTAATGAGAATGGAGTAATAGTGAAAGTGCAATTACACGGAAGGAATTAGATTTATTAGGACGAATTCCGAGGACTTGGTCGAGACGTGCTCGACCGTGGGCCTCTCTTGTCGACAGAGACGCCCGAGGAATCGCAAGAATGCGTAGACAATGCGCGGGATGCGATTCAATGTCGGACGGAAGACCATAATGGCGGCCACTTCGGCCACCGGCCATAGTTCGGGCAAGATTCGCGAAGCACTCGTGCTCTTTGGCAATCTAACAGTAGTCAGCTCGAGTAATCGTCGAATTAGCTAATCTATTTCGCTGTGATTGCTGGAAGAGTCTGCTGAGACAGTTCTGTCAATCTGAAATTCCACTTTTCCATAAATCAATTTTTCTGCCTTTCGTAAATTATGAAAATTGATGAAAAAATTTTTAATGAAAATTTGGACGATGAAAGGCGAAAATATGAAAGAGAGAAGTGCGATACATTTCAGCTTATTCTCTCGTGTTCCGTCATGCATTTTTGCATTTGCATAACAATGATATTCGAATCGCGGCTCGTAATATTAATAATTTGCCGCTGATGGAAACAGACAAATCACTTTGAACGATGGATAATTGGACAGACTTTTCGGCCGAAGTGTTGAATAATATTGGGATTATAAAAGGATGACTCGTGTGTCATGGTAATAATGCTTCTATTAATTATACATTCGCATTGAACGGCGGAAATTGAACCACTTATAGGCTCATTAATTATTCCTACGCGTTGCTTGAAACTAGGCATCGCGTGTTCCGCAGGAAACCATTCTTCTCTTGGTCTACGATTACGTTCGTAATTTTCTTAAAAAATGCAAGGATCACGTCCCCAACTTCAACAATTCTTCGAAAACGAAATATCCAAATCTTCATGAAAAACAAAAATTCTCCAAGTTAATAGCAAAACACAGAAATGGAACACGAATTTATTTGTTCTTTCTAAATAATTTTAATAAATCGAAAATAACGCAATCCTCGTCCATATTTCGCGAACCTAACAGAAGGACACGGGATCGAATCATTTACGTAATACAGTGCAATTTACTCGTTCAAAGAGCATACCAATCAAAAGTTTCGCGCTTCGGGCGACACAAAAATTGCAACTGTTTTCCAGTGGTCTGTAATTCACACAAAGCATTTAATTTGCCGGCGATTCTCCACCGTTGAAGTAATTCAGTGAACAAAAAGGAAAAATAAAATTGTTTCAGATGCTATGGAGGAGAACTGCACGGATTTCCAGGGCAATACTGTTCGACACGGCGAGTTGTACGTGCCGGGCCCTGCGGTCTGCAGTCTCTGCGTTTGCTATCATTCGGAGCCAATGTGGTGTAAAGCCATCTACTGCGTCCCACCCTACGTAAGCATCTTCTTGCTATGACCCTCTCGTAACACGTTTCCTGAATATCATAATTATGAAAGTGGTCTAAGTTATATATTTTTTGTTCGGAGATATTTAAAGTTCACATTTTAAAGTTCATATTTTGGTTTAGTCGAACAAGAGCGTTGATTAAAGAACTTTATTCGATCCGTCAGTGGTTTAATGACCATCGTCGACAATCAATGAGAAATTACTTTTTAAGTGGCATTAGGTTTGGTTACGACATATTTTCCAAGTTATTGTTTCCGAATGGGCACTTGCGTCAACGATCCGTGCGAGCGCCAGTACGCGAGAGAGCCTTCATTCTGAAAAACATTTGATAACAAGAAAGGCTGACGTTATTAAACGGATCGATACACACCTCCAACTAGAACTGGGTTAACCATTTATTATTTACATCCACCATCCTTCTATATTCCATTAAGTCACCACTATCTCGCGCGTTCTTTAACTTATGCGATCCGATGAATAAAAGATTTCTCATTTTACGTCGTCGCGGAGTGTCCGAGTGATATCTGGATACCAATTCATATAGGTTCATCGGAAATCATTATTTCAAGGACTTTATGTAATGAACTAAGAGTAAAATGTACTGAGTCCTCGAGTAGCATGATTAATGGCTCGTGTGTTATTTAAAATCGTATTATAAGCGACGTACAATTAACTTCTGTTAATTGCAGACTATTTTAGACAGATTTTGAGAGAACAATTCCTCTTGGAAACTTAATAAGTAGGAAACTTAATAAATCCTACAATGAATCGTACATGGATCACATTGAATTAAACTATTTCAATTAGATTCAGACGAATTCAGATCACCGGTTCGGATAATGAAGGCTCCACTGTGTGCCGCGAAATGAACTAGTAAACACGATGCAAATTGTATCATGTTTGGGCTCATTTTAACAAGAAAGATGTGAGGAGTATTCCGGCAAAAGGTGCGCAACAACATTGAATTAGTGTCGCGTCAGGATCATTACTGGGACGACGTATGTATGTACATTTGAAATTTCGCCATCTGGATATTTTCGCGAGGATTCGGCGGCAGTGACGTCACCGCGCCCTTCACCGGAAACAGAGGCCCTCCAGCATCCGGAATTTCATCCGCGAACCGGAGCTCATTAAAATCATTTACACCAGTCGCATCCGTGGCGCGTAATCGATTCCGCGCGCTTCGATGCGGCGCAATTTCGTCACGCTTGAAATAACATTTCTCTTTTCTCGTACTCTTCCCCCTTCCTTTTTCTCTCTCCCTCTCTCTCTCTCTCTCTCGCTTTTATTTTGCAGCTACGACCCATATGCAGCGCCATTCATTTGTCCCGCGCGTATTTCGACGATTAATAAGCGACCCGGATCGAGAAAATCGAGAAAGCGACGGAATTTTTTGCGCGTCGACGAGTCTGACGCTCTAAAATACTATTTCGAATGGCGGATGATAAATAGTCTGATCTTGGTTGGCAATTTACTCTGCCCGACAGTGAGCACTATACATTATAACTACATTGTGCACATTGTTTCTTGATGTCTTACCGGTGACGTAACTTGTTCGTTTTTAATTATTTTCGTGTGAAATTTTCATCAATATTTGTGTGTCATTTCTTTGATTAAAATGAGCCCAAGCACGATACAGTTTGGATCGTATTATCTTGTTTAATCCCTGGTGTAGTAAAACCTCGATTATCCGAATCATACCTGAATTCTCGATGTATTAACACGATTTAGTGATTTGTGATCCAAATGATATCGTGTTTGGACTCATTTTAAAACATTTATAAAGACATTATTTTCATGAGAAATTTTTATCAATATATGTGTGACATTTTTCTGATTAAAATGAGCCCAAGCACGATACAGTTTGGATCGTATTATCTTGTTTAATCCGTGGTGTAGTAAAACCTCGATTATCCGAATCATACCTGAATTCTCGATGTACTAACACGACTCAGTGACTTATGATCCAAATCATATCGTGTTTGGATTCATTTAAAAATATTCGTAAAGAAATAATTAAAAACAAAAAAATATTGTTGCGGGTTCCATATTCATAAAAAGCAAACTAGAATCGAATCGACGTATATTGAAAGCGTACTAAATTGTAGCCTCAAGTTGTCCAGCAGTAAAAAAAATGTTATTTAAACTTGGCAATGGTGGATTGCGGGTCGATCCTTCGCCTGACGGGACAAGGGTCTGCCGAGAACATGTTCGCCTTTGAATCGACGACGTCTCGGAGCCCGCAGCCCGCGAAATTGACGGATAATTTAATTAAACCGGGAATCGGAGTGTCCACTCGACCCCAGCGATGATCGCGAGCAGGCTTCTTTGAACTCGTCGACCGCCGAAATCGCGAGTGAGCCATTCTTTACACCTCTGACAACCCCTTTAAGCTTTTCGACTCTCGGTTACTGGGTCGACGTAGGTGGAACAGCATTTCCAGATTTATTTTCGCCAATTCGTCGTCATTTCTCGAGTGTTTGACTGAGATTGAGGTATTGCCGGTGGAAATTGGAGGGGTTAGGATGTGCGGAGGGCCATTTTGATCGATGGCCGCTTTAGGTACTGTAGTTAGGGCTGTGGTCGAAGCTTCGGGATCCCGGAAAGGGTATTCTGGTTTTAAATAATATCGATTTATCAACTGTTAGGGGAAAAAATTTCGGAGCTTGCAAAAAGCAATAATAGAAATTGATTTGCTATTTGTAAAAATAAATTGGACCTCCAGTTACAATTTCTAAAAAATTCGCATGCTACAAAAGACAAAAATAATGCAGAAAAAACTAGTTATCATTTTCGCAAAATGGCGGTGGAACACGCCCGATAAAATGTGTATTGCGTCGCGACGTTTATACTAATCGAAAACATCGTTTCGCGAGCAGGAAACGAGGAACAAAGAACGCGAAACCCGAAAGAATAATAATCACTCTCGATTAAGAAGAGGCCTGGAATCGCAATTAGCGGCCATTACGTGAATTATCTGTAGCTACGAGGTTATTAAGCGCTCGCGGGGGTATGAAAGGGGCTCGGAGAAAATAATGAATATTATTCGTTTAACGAGGATTCGTTGCGGACTGGTGTCTTTTCTCCTCTCATTCCCCGGTGAACAATCTTCTCCCCCTCCCCCTTCTCTCTCCCTCTCTGTCGTTCTTTCTTTTTTTATCGGAAAGGGACCGAACGGTGATTAAAGTTTGTTCTCGGAATTAATTACCGCTCGCAGGAAGTTGCATTACCGAGTGAACTTTCATTTACGCCGACTAACGGGCTAGCCTCCACTTTTTTCAATGCTCTGTGTCAGTTTCAGAAAATATTCGAGTAATATTCGTCTTGTGAAAAAAGACGTGCCGACGACAGGAATAATGACTAGACAAAATTGATTACAATTTTAGACAGAATTACCCCTTTGCACTCGGAGCTATTTTCATCTGAAAATTAAACATTTCTTCCTAGCTAGAATACTTCCATTCCCTATGACCTTTTAAATTTTATGGATGTGAAATTGATATTAGGTTGTGAAGGAAGAAATGCAGGATTTTTGTTCCTTTGTTTTAACTGCAATTTTATACCAATAAATATTTACCTTAATTTAATGAGTTATATGTCGTTTTAAAGCTTGTTTTTTACGCTCTATTTAATTATGCTTTTCATATTTAATTTTATTCAAATTTTTATTAAATTATTTGGCTTTCATTTCAGGATGTCAAAACGCAATTTTCGCGTTATTTTTTTCTTGATTAAATACCGACATAGTTAATAATGTAAACAATATTTTAAATGATGGTACAGTACCATTCGAGTGCTAACGGTTAGAGTCTCGTAAGAACGTTTCGACGAATTCGACCCGTTGGGAATTGCTGTTTGATTAATTTCCAAGTGCCGATAATTATCCGCGCGTTTCCTCCTCGTTCCGATTTCTCCGCTTTAAAAAGGGGCCGTTTCATCTACCACGATTCGCCCAGCCCTAAACGGGCATACACCCCTAAACCGGGGGAATTCGCTCGCGCATCGAAACCGCAGTTCAATTACTGAATTATTAGCGCGAACGAATTCCCGGAGTTCATGAATATCGCATAAGGACTCGCAGGAGCTGCGTGTGTACCGGCGGAAGTCGTTTAAGTGGAATCATCGGGAACGGAAATAGTCGGGACGAATCATTCTCGTCCGAGTCATTTCAATAGTCTTCCAGCAAACTAGAATTTCCTGCGAAACGACAATTTATTCCGGACACCGGGTTCAAACATTCCCTTACGATTATTATTAGAACCGACTCAATAATTTTTACCACGATATCAATTTTTAATCGGTTCAATTATAGAAATAGAATAATTGCATTAGACTGTAGTGGTTTCTGACAAATGTCTATTTTTCTGGTCTGCTTTGCGGAAAATTGAATGATAAAAAATTTTAGACGTGAGAAAAGTCGGTATTTTATTTTTTGTTGTGTTTATTTTTTCGTAAAATTGCAATTTATCCCTTCACAGACTATTAACAATTACAATTCAAAGCAGTGGTGATATTAAATATATTTAAGGACATTAATATATTAGTTTTAGCGCGGAATAGTATAATTAAAAGAAGAATACAATTTCTATTTGGTTCCTGTGTCCCGCAAACATTTTTTATTTTGCATAAGGATCCCCAGTCTACTCATAACCAACAATCAACTAAAAATGACAATAACACAAATTAATTTCTTTATAAAAAATTGTTCTCCACAAATAGTGAATCGGTGCAGCAATTTGCAAGCTGGAATATCAGGGGAAATTCGCAGTTTCTGAAGAGAGCGAAAATCGAAGGGATGATTATTCGAGGGTGTACAGGACGAGAATGAAATTGCGTCCCGCGATTTACGAAGGGTCAGGAGGAGTCTGGTTAAGATGACTCGGTTAGAGACTGTTCGAGCTCACCTGGAAATCGATACGCGTAATCTCGATATCAGACACTCCATCTAAAGTGTCGCTCTCACGCGCCGCGATTCCACATTTCAATTTCCCGGCCGTATTTCACGCGTGCGATCCCGAACTCCTATCGGCTGTTGAAAGTAACGACCGACGTGTATAGGCTGCATAGAAATGCATTCGAGCTTTCACTGACGATTCTGCACACACAGTCATCGAGGAAGAAAATGCTCAAAATCCTTCGACGACTGAACACTCTCCTCGATATCTGAAATTGAAACTTCTTCAACCCTCCGCGGAGAATTTTCGCTGTTCCGTCGAATGTAATCTGTTTGTCTATATATAATATTTCAATCTGTGGGTGTCGCTATTTTTGAAACACATAAATTCGGTTTTCTTTAATGAAATAAATGTGAAAATTGTAGTGTATTTAACACGCCCCGCGCCACGTGTAAGCTATCTATTTGATATTAAGACTGTAGAATATATTTCCACCGAAAAAGGTAGCATTAAGAAAAACTTATAAAGTTTGCTTAACTGTCGAGCGAAAATTAGTTAATGGACTGAATAAAATCTGCTATATGTATGAATAATATACATATACAGAATAAAATGTATAAATTGTGTTTTATTTAACGAAACGAATAAATTCCATTTTATTCGCAGTCTCATATTTAAAACAAATACCTACGTCGAATTGGCACAGCACAGCAACAGAGGGGTAGCAAACATTGCAGTATCTGAAACAGAAAATGCATGAATTTTTTAGCGCGAAGGTTTCAAAAAAGATTATTGTTTCGTGTTCCGTGGATGTTTCCCGATGCTCGAGCGTGGCAGGGTGGATGGAAAAAAGGCAGCTGTTGTTTCCGGGACTGATTAAAATGTTAAAAATACGGGAGTGGCAGGGTTGGTTCGCAAGCATCCGCCGTGAAAACGGCGTTTCCCATTTTTGCCAGCCCGGAAACACGACTTGCCCGGTAATTATGCGAGCCGCGATCGACGCTGCGAAACGACTCCCGTCACGAAACGCCGCTTTGTCTCTGACAAACCGGACATATTCGCGATCGAAGATTGTTTTTAATAAGCTGCACGATACCAGGCCTTACCCGGTTCCGCGGCGAATCGCTATTGCAAATCGTGGAATGCGAACGGCCCATTAACAATTTCACTGACAACCGTGACTTGAAACCGTTCCGAAAATAACCTGTCGAAACTGTTACAGAAAGACAATGATTAAAACTGTTTTGAATTGCCGAAAGTATTAACGTTTGACAATTTTTACAGTGATGAAAAATATGTGCACAATGTTTGTGAACTAATGAAATCTTATGAAAGTTTCACCGAAATTTTTCGACTCGCTTTTTTAATCCGAAAAAGTTTCACAAAAAATAATTAAAAACAAAAGAGTTAAAAGATACTGTCTCAACTGTATGGATTTTTGCTTCCCACTAATTCGCTCGCGCATTTAATTGTGATTTAATTAGCATCGCCGTAAACATTTTTGTTTTTAAAGAAATGTCGCGGTCCGCTTTAGAACTTCTGATTCACTAATTGAGATCGTCTCGCGGAGAAGACCGCGCTGAAAAATGCGACCGCGGCTGTTAGCTTGATTTATCGTGGAGGAGAGTTACTTGGGAAACAGAAGCGAGAAGTTTCTTTTACGAGGGAGGCTTTGTTTTCGAGAAAATTAATTTCGAGCGGCTGAACACACGGCAGTTGAAGCGTCTGCCAATTGTTTTCACCTCGGCGCAAGAATTTACCTACTGTGACGAGGAGACTGCTGTTTAAAGTATACTATTCCAGTTAAAATGTTACCGCGAGTAAAACGTGTTTCTGCGGAATTTAGTTCAACGAGTTCGTTAGCTGTCGCGTGTGCTTGCGACGACCGCCATTTTATAGTTTCTGCGAAGTTGAAACAATTTCTATACGATACGTTAGCTGTTGAACTTGAGCTGTTGAACTTTTTCTACATTGAAAATCGAAGTGTAATTTCGCTGAGCAATTTTCACACTTTCCACTTTGGTTCATTATTGCAATTTATAATGTACTGAATTTTATATTACATCTGTTTAATATATTGTGGCAAATGTTTACTTTAGGAGAGGCATCCCCGATGACCTTGACCTTGACCTGAAGCCTCCCCTAAAGTTAATATTTACCAGTTATACACATACTCAAAATTTCATCGAAATCGATTGAAATACACACGAGCTACAAGCCGTTAAAAATGGTGAAAATCGTAGTTTTTCATTACATTTGATCAGTTTCTGCTTAAAATCCATAAAATGGTACATCTTTCGATGCGTGTCGTTTTTTCCTGTGTCAACCGATTTCGATGAAATATTCAGTATGTGTATAACTAACATAGATATACAAAACATATATTTGAAATTTTCATTGAAGGCCCAAATAAAAACGTTTTAAAAAATGCCTTTTTTATTTTTGCATGTAGCCTTGTAAATTATAAATTTTGGAAAATTTTTTCTGCACATGATTTTTGTGAGCCACTGTATATTTTACATACAGTGGGTGTACAAAATATTTCTTAAATTAAAAAATCATAACTTTTGCTTAAAAAAAAGAATTATTTACATATTAGCTAGTAAACTAGTCCTTTTAACGTCTCAGAAAAAGCTCAAGCTGTCGGGTTCAATCTATAAAAAGTTATTCTTATATACGTATACACTGTACATGCGTCTTGTTTTAATGTAATGTTCGGCAAGCCTAGTGTTAAAATGGAATGCAGGAAGGTTGTTAAATCATGCACCGTTTGCGGAAGAATGGCAAAAAGCGTCGATTCTCGACGGAGAGGTGTACAAAGTCCATGGTACACGTGTAATCTGTCTATCGGGAATAGGATTTCATCGATTAAGCTCGTCAGCAGGGAAACCCGTGAGAAGTATCAGCCTCTAAGTAGAGTTTTCCATGGAGCGACGATAACCACCGGTTAATTTTCCTCCGACCTTTCTTTGCCCGACTTCCCCTCGGCCGTTTTCCGAGGTTTCCGTGAAAAGCACGTTATCGATCCTTTAGCCGTTCCACCACCGCCGACGGAAACTGTTCGATCAAAATCGTAAACGCGATCAACGGAGAAATTACAGTCGGTTCCACAAGTGTTCCTGCTCTCACCGTACACTGTGAGTTTGCTCGCGATAGCTAAGAATAGAACCGTTCGATTCGAATATTATTTATGCGTTTCAAAATCCGTAATATTATCAAATAGCACGTTGTTCTAATAATCAAATCTATTACACGGTTGAAGCACAACACATTCTTAACCTTCGCAAGGTAATGTGGAGTCTCGGAGACCCCAACTTCAGATTTTTGAAAAGAATTTTTATATGAACAAAATTAAATCTGTTGGTTTACTTTTTATCCTGTGTTACTCTTTATCTCAAATTTATTAAAAACGAGGCTATTTATGAAATTCAGTTGTCGGGGTCTAAGAGACCCCATCTTACTATTTATGTATTATTATTATTTGTCTTACCTTGCGAGAGTTAAAGCTTCAAAACGCTCGTGACAATTAATTAAATATGTTTCAATAGTGACAAAAATATCACTGTCTTCGGGAAAGTCTACAGAATAATTCCACGCAAGAAAGAGTTCTCTACCGTTGAAATATGTTCGACAAAATTGTTGCCCCGACTGTCTAGCTCGCTTCAAATATTATTTAAACATATCTCAGCATCCACCACACTCTAAACAAAAATATCATCGTATTCAGTAAAGTCTACAGAATAATTCTACGCAAGAAAGAGTCCTCTACCGTTGAAATATGTTCGATAAAATTGTTGCCTCGACTGTCTAGCCCGTTTCAAATATTATTTAAACATATCCCAACATCCACCACAGTCTGAACAAAAATATCACCGTATTCAGTAAAGTCTACAGAATAATTCCACGCGAAAAACAGTCCTCTACCGTTGAAATATGTTCGATAAAATTGTTGCCTCGACTGTCTAGCTTGCTTCAAATATTATTTAAACATATCCCAGCATCCACCACACTTTAAACAAAAAAAATATCACCGTATTCAGGAAAGTCCACGGAATCATTCTAAGCAAGAAAGAGTTCTCTACTCTTCACAATTCAAGCACAAAAATAAATGTTCAAGCTAAGAGACAGTAAACGTCCCAAAATTCGGTGACAGTGTTGCTCCTACATTAGCAGCCGGGTTTGGGAATCCGTCACCGATTAGGCGAGCTCTGTTGCCAACAAATCCGTCGACAGCGGGGTGGCAAGGTGGTGGGAACCGTGTCAACCGAAGATTCGCCGGTTTCCGGGGCCAATTAATGGTCCCGTTCTGCGGCGCGTTTCCGGCGACGTTTCCGTAAACAGACAGCTAACTTGTTTACGGAATCGGGCGTAACGCGATTCCCGTTCCCGGTTAATGCCGTTAGTAATCGCCTTATTGAATTTTCGTTTAACGCGACATCGCCTAACGAGATTTTTCCGGGCCGCCGCGGGACCGGGAGACCTCTCCGCGTATTTTCCGCGTCCCGACGGGAAGCGTCGCAACATTTGCATGAAATTGATCGTTCCACGAGCCTTGTTCCTCTAGGCGCCGACAGAATCCGTTTGCCCCGTCGGCCGTGAAATTATTTTCGACTCGAGCCGACTCCGGAATTTTCCCGGAGCCTTTTGTCCTCGAAAGATAGTTCGTATTAACCGTCGCGTCGCCCCGACGATTTTTACCCCTGCTCGATATTTTATACACCGTCGATCCAATATCCAACGTCGACGGTAAGTTCGCAAACTCGCGGACACACAACCGAACTTCTACGACGACAATGCGAATAGATTGATGCACTTCGCGAGGCTTTATTAATTGTTAGGGTACTTGTCCCAATTAGCGAGTCTAAGAACATTGAAACATTTTTTCGGTAAACGAATCTTCCGTAGATTTGAAGATTGAAGTTTCTCCTTTGCGACTGCATCGAAAAACTTGATGTACGATTTTTTTCAGTCTATTTATTAAGGTTCACATGGAAGGGTTTTACACCACCGAATTTGGAAAAATAAAATTGTTCTCCTTTGCGACTGCATCGAAAAACTTTATGTACGATTTTTTTCAGTCTACATATTTATTAAGGTTCAAATGGAAGGGTTTTACACCACCGAATTTGGAAAAATAAAATTGTTCTCCTTTGCGACTGCATCGAAAAACTTTATGTACGATTTTTTTCAGTCTACATATTTATTAAGGTTCAAATGGAAGGGCTTTACACCACCGAATTTGGTCCTCGTTTTTGTCCCCTAAAACGGTGAAAAAAAATCGTACATCAATTGTTCAGGTTGACGATTCCGGCTTTTAAGTTGCCACGGCTGGTACGTGCGGAAGACAATTTCTTTTGCCTCGCAGTTTGCTGTGTTCGCGTGGAAAAAACATGCGATCGATTCGGAGCTCACGTGCCCGCTTGTCGACGGCCGCCTATTTGCAAACATAGTCATTCCTACCGCGGAAAAACAACCTGTTTCGAATCATAATGAATTTTCATACCGCGCGCCGCGTCGCTCGTCTCTTCTGCCGTCGACGTACCAAGGGAATCCGATATTTTGCTGTGCCAAAAATATAATGAAAAAAACGTAAACGGAAGCATTGCCTTCCACTCTATTTATTATATATTTAATTTACTCCGTTTAATTCTTAATCCCTTACGGACACGAGAATTTATTCATTTATTGTCCGAGAGAAAGAGAATATCTTCATTAAAAATTTTAATGCGAGATGAACTGAATTTATTAATTCATTTTCTGGCTCATTCGTTTATTTACAGTTGTTGATCAAAAGAAAAAAGAAAAGTCGGTGATAACGTTTAAGAAGTTTTTTTATTCCCTCCACATTGTTTCGTATCTTCCATTTTCTACCATATTTTCCAAGATATCTGCTTATCTCCTGTTTTCCCTTCATATTTTTCGAGATATTTACCCGAGGAAATTGAAATAGGACGCTCTACATATCCGGCGAGGCTGCGGCAAAATATCGCAAGGAATTCCGGTCTGTAATATCGAAACTTTTGGAAATACTATACTATATTTATTATACTATACTATATTTGTGACAAAATTTATCCCCACTACTTGAGGGGCCTGGAACCTGGGTTGCAAATGATCCGTTCCCGCGGGAAAAAATGTTCAAAGTTTCCATTCTGACTTTTGATCTGTAAATTTAACCTACTCTCAGCATATTGCTAATCTAATGTTAACCGTGTACAGGGTAATTAGGCTCCATACATTTTTAGAGCAAAATGGAACAAAAAATTTGTGAACTTTTATTGATTTTTAGAAGATAAGCATATAATATGAAAATTTTCCGTTCGTCAACTTTTATTTCCGTTTCTATCAACCAGAGAGAAAAGTTTAGCTATTCCAAATCGAAACAATGTTTACCCATATCATGATAGACAAGGTTTATACAGTATGTATATTATATAAGAGGACAAGTCGATTAGGCTAGTGGTTTCAGAGAAAATCGCGGGGCAAGCAAAGTTTCACGTGAAACAAGCTGAAAGTTTCATCAAAGTGCATCAACTATCCTAAAATCCTTTAAAGCCTTCATAACTTTTACAATTTCGCGATTACTATAAAATCCCTTTGAAGGTACACACACACATACATACGGAACAATATGGAGATTGAAAAATTGTAAAAAGACACGCCTGACCCGGTGAACTATAGAAGACTGCCTCTCGAGGACCATGTTGTACAGCCGGAGACCAATAAAATCACAACGCCCCTTAAGAACACAGTTTCTTGAATATTTAAATGCGTCACGGGCGACGCAGCCCGAGGGAATTGCGTTAGCATGGAGTTTTAACAGTTTTACATAAATTTATGCAACAATATTGTAATAACCGAGCTGGGGAAGTTTATGCAAACCTCGCGTCCTCGTTCAGATGTCGAAAGCCACCGTTGTGATTTTCCTCGAGGACCATTTCAGTGAATTATTAATCGACTGAAACCGTTGCATTCTGGTAAAATTTCACGTTGCATTGTTATTTGCGCGTTTCTATGTAAAATCGATGCAGAAAGTCCCGCTGTTTGCTGATTGCCATTGTTTATGTGGGAGATTAGTGTGATTTTAATCAGCAATTCTTAATATGATTGAATGCTTTCAGAGGTGGGCATTATTTGGCGAAACAAATGAATATTTCAAATACTATTTAATATTTTAGATTTTATTTTGCTTCAAGAATATAGTATTTTAAATAAGATATACAATTTCGAAAAAAAGAATATTTCTATTTTAACAACCTAAACTTAAAAATAAAATATTTCTATTTCAACAATTTGATCCCCAAAATAAAATATTTCTATTTTAATAATGAAAAACACGAAATAAAACATTTTACTTTTTGCATTGTTATAATACTCTGAGAAACCGCATAAACATACACATTATCTTATCGTTAAGAAACGATTTAGACCCATAAATGTATTGAATTCGAACCATTATTTTCAGCAATGCTATTTAAAATTGAAATTGAAAATAAAAACAAAATACAAATATTTTCAATATTCTTCAAATAAAATACTATTTTAAAAAAATTACTGCCACAAATATATTATTTTATTTTTAAAAATTGCCGCATCAAATAAAATATTTTATTTTCAAAGTTGTACACATACTCTAAAATAAATAGGATTAATTACTATTTACTATTTAAAATGCTATTTTCCCAGCTCTGAATGCTTTCTTAAATGTTACATAAATCAACTTTTTTTAAAAAAAATTTTAGAATGATACATAGAATGATCTTTTCCTAAATTGTATATCCTGCAATTTTTATTCTAAATTTTAATGTTTTCTAGTACGAATTCATCGAGTTTTACAAACTAGTAAAACTGCAATTACTGTCTATGCCCAAGTTAAAAATAGCGTGATTGTAAATGTCCTTTTGCAAATATTATTTTCTAGTGATTATCAATTTTTGTTGTTGTGTTTAACAGAAGATTTTATGAAATTCTTGCATTAAAGAGGGATTATATTGCAAACTACATTATTCAAACTTTATTTCCACGCGAGACCGGTTCTAGTAACAGTACAAATACCGAAGGTGGTCGTACATTCGCAACTTTCTTACCGTTCGCGAGGGAGAGTTAAACCAAAGACAGATACTTTCGAACTGTTGTGATTCTAGTGGCCACTATAGTGTTGTTAAATGTTTCACAGTATCGCTGCATCGACCGTTCCCCGATAGACCCTTAGAAAGTTCGCCGAATAACGGTGTTCGTTAACACAGCTTTCATTGTAAAGCTGATAGTCGGTTGAATCGAATCATTGTTGATCTTTGAAGAACGTCAGAATCAAATTTTCACCAAAAATTGTTACAAAATGAATACATTTTAAATATTCACAATACATTGCGTTTGTTCCATGTGTATTTTCTTTATTCTTAAAAAATCTGCTCTTCGTTCGACGATGAAGATGATCAGCTGTTGTACTCTAGTCTAGACTAATCATAGTTAGGCGCAATACAATGGAGGAACCAAAATAGAATAAGACGATGTGAAGAAGACAAAACGATGACAATGAAGATGCGATGAGATACGACTTTAAACGACTGCCTACCACGCACAAGAGTGCGAATTTAACCAGCTCACGAGAGCAAACCTAACACCCGCTCACGAGAGCCGAGCTAACCCCGCACACGAGTGCGGCCTAGCCAACAAGAGAAAGACGAATTGTGAACTTGAAGCTACTGAAACTACCTACCGTTCGTAGGAACACTAATTTTAAAGCAGAAATCAAAATTGTCGTGTTCACTGAATAAACAAGCATTCCGAAAACAGAAACTCTGTGTGTTTGGATTAAGAATGGAAACTTTCATATTTAAAATTTATTAATCATAAAATGGCTACAATGAATATGTACCAGAGATGGGAAAAATTTTATTGAAATAAAAATTTCGAATAAAGTGGGTTAAAACCCACTTGGAAAAAAACCACTTTATTCGACATTTTTATTTCAATAAAATTTTTGCTCAACTCTAATATGTCTAATATGGATAATCGAGGTTCTACTGTTTCGTGGATTAAACAAACAAACATGCTCCGAAGGATATCGTGTTTGTACTCGTTGTAATCAGAAAAATGCGACGGACGCGCTGATAAAAGTTTCACAGTGAAACAATTTAACAATGATTAAACGATTAAACGAGGAGACGAGCTCCCAAAGATATCGTGTTTGTACTCGTTTTAATCAGAAAAATGCGACGGACGCGCTGATAACAGTTTCACGGTGAAATAATGAAGAATAAAAAAGTGATGTCTCCTTAAAGACATTCTCCCCTTAACATTATACGAGAGTGGCGTGGTAAGTTTTTCAAAAAATATCGTGCACATCCCTTTCACACATATATCGGGACACATTGTAGAGAGAGAGAGAGAGAGAGAGAGAGCATGTATATAGCCGTTCCCGTTGCCGGGTTATCCAGGCCAGCAGGCAGACTCGGCAGTTCGCATGCGACGACTTTTATGCTAATCCCCCTCCGCGCAATTACAATATCTTTCGGTACGTTTACAAGAAAACGAGACGAAACGAGTCGGCGAGAGTTGCGTGCCCGGCAACAACCACACGCAGCCTCAACCCCCAGCGTATACAGCTGTTCAGCCCTCGTTTTCTTCGTCCTCTAACACACCACCGGCTCTCTGACTTCGTTCAGCCATTCTTACGTCTTCGTGCCAGTTTCGAACTGGAAATAGAACGCGGTACTGCAGCCGTGTCCGATATAAATCCTCGCAGCTCAAGCGCACCACTTTGCGCCACTCCGGAACGCATTGCTGATCAATCTTTGAATCTCGCGTCGATCCACTTCATCCGTCTAGGTGCCGCGAGAACTTTCGCTTCTATGCGGACCGACCAAACATCGCTAGATCGCCTTCTATCGTTGGATCCTCCACTCGATTGTACGAGATTGTACTTAACCCTCGGATACTTTTGACGATTCAGTAGCAACTATCTCACGATCAGAGCTGGATAATAGTATTTTAAATAGTAAATAATAATCCTATTTATCTTAAAGTATGCGTACAATTTTAAAGATAAAATATTTCATTTGATACAGTAATTTTTTGAAATTGTATCTTATTTTAATAATATTGATCTATTTTGTATTATTTTGTATTTTGTCTTTGTCTTTGTTTTCAACTTCAATTTTAAATATTTAAAATTTATGCGGTTTCTCAGAGTATTATAACGACGCAAAAAGTAAAAGATTTTATATCGTGTTTCAGATTGTGAAAATAGAAATAAATATTTTATTTTGTGGTTCAGTTTGTTACAAAAGACATGTTTTATTTCCGAAATTGTATATCTCATTGAAAATACTATTTTCTTTAAGTAAAATAAAATCTAAAATATTAAATAGTATTTGAAATATTTGTTTCACTAAATAATGCCCATCTCCCTCTGGTCACGATTCATTTAAACATTTTACCATTATTAGATGATTCCACAGGATCAATTTTGCTCCTCGTTGAGAACATTTGAAGAGAACAGAGAACATCCCCTTCAGGGGGTACACCGCCATCTGAGTTTCAAATTATTGGTCAAATTAAAAATGTTCTCTTTCAGTTCTGCAAAATGTAAGGAGGCCACCTAAATATCTCCTTTATTTTGAATGGCACAAAAAAAATATATTTATGGCATAATTTAAATGGTATCGATGGAGGAATATCATAGAAGAACAATTTTTTTGTCTGGTTATTTTTTCATAGTTTTTTCAAGGTCATATTTATTCCATCTTGTTAATGACTTGAGCATATTCAAATGTATTTTTTCAGCCGCTATAAGATGGAATAAAAGAAGATAAGTTTTCCCGATAAAAATATAACGATGGCCTTGCAAAAACTATGAAAAAATAACCGGCCAAAAGAAATTGTTCTTTTATGATATTCCACCTTCGATACCATTTAAATTATGCCATAAATATTTGATGTGCCATTAAAAATAAAGGAGATATTTATGTGGCCTCTTTCAGCTGAGACACCCTGTATAAAATTACAAAATAGCGATCCTGCAGGATCTTCTAACCTCGAGGCCCGACCTTGAATCGTCCCAGCAACCACTGGTTCATCGAGTGCAACCGACGCATCGTCGCGATACTGCAACATGGCGGTTAAGCATCGCGTCTAGCATAATACACATTTCCGTTGCATCGGGTGGTCCTCGAGGGAGGCTCCTAGCAATCGCAATACATACACGCACACACACCGACACCTACGAAAATTCTTGGCTCGAAGCCTGCGTTCGAAAACCTCTCCCGGTTTCGCGCGGCACTCGGCGTCCCGACGAATCTCGGGATTGTCCGTCGGCAACAAGAACAACGAGAGAAAAATCTGCGGAGAACACATCAAACCACGCGGGGCGACCGCTGCTGTGCTGAAGCTGCGCTTTCTATACCCTGTGTGTCCCTGTTTCCAGGACCAAAAACGACTACCTAGTCTCTCCTACCATCTCCTACTCTCTCTCTCTCTCTCTCTCTCTCTGCACGACTCTGCAGTCCGCAGTGGCCTCGTATCTTATTGTGCATTTAATCGCGCGGACCACTGCCGCGGAATTGTTCCTTCGAATACAATTGTTGAAATCGCGAGTCCGGGTACGATGCACGACACAAACGGATCTTTTGACGTGTTTGAATATTTTGAGTAATTCGAAGAAGCAAGTGTACGATTACACAGCCTGTCCACTAAACATATTACAGCAAAGCTTTGATCTAACAATAAGGAAAAACTTCGGGTCCGTGCTGTTTCTTAGATCCTGTAGTTCTCCTATTTCTTTGCGATGTACACACTAGATATTGAATGTCCTTTTTAAATTAAACACATATGTATGATTGAAAGAACAAATTTTAACACGAATGGTTGATCTTGGTTATCTTTGACGTGTTTGAATATTTTTGGTAACTCGAGGAAGCAAATGTACTATTAGATAGCTTGCTAAGTGAACATATTACAGCGAATCCTTGATCTAAGAAAAACCCTCGGGTCCGTGCTGTTTCTTAGATCCTGTAGTTCTTCTATTTCTTTACAATCTCGCCTCCGCACGACAAATTATATTTGTTGTACACTAGATATTGAATGTTCATTTTAAATTGAACATATTTTAACATGAATGGTTGATCTCGGTCATAAATGATAGGACGTTTGATATGTTTGGGTACTCCGTACAATTAGAAGGAGAAAAGCTGTATTTCACAGCACTCTGTATAGTGAATAAGCAAAGGATGTATGTACAACTGTGTGTCACAGCTAGATGTGCTACGTAGCTCTCAGCCAGAAAGTTGAGGAAGTCGTCAGGAATGTCGTTCATTTGTTGCAATAGGCAAAGTGCATCGAGAATCGCGAATCGAATGCAGCGAACGACAAGAGAGTTCTAAATAAGGAGCGGTGTATTCAGAGCTTCGGGAGATAGCGACCAGTTACAATGCATACATTGCTTCTAAATCTCGAGTGGTTGAGAGGTTGCTCAGTGCATCCATGGATATTGGTCTTCTTCTGTTCGACACTGTAACAACTATTTACGTACAGTCCGTCTACCTCGATGCAAATTCAAATTCCTCCCTTACAACCCTTAGCACTCGAGTGTTGACTCTGAGAGGCACCACTAAAAATTGCTACATCATTATTGCAAATATTTTTTATACTATTAAAACTTGTATTTAATGAATTACGAAACATTGAGTATTGCGTCAGTAAATTGCATCATTTTAATGTGCATGAAATGAAAAAAATCATATAGAATGGAAATGTTCTCTTTCAGAAAAAGTGTGTAATCTTCGTGTTGAAATAGTTCCGAGTGCGAAGTTGTAGTAAATTGTAACTGTTCGGTGATTTACATTAGATCAGAATGACACCGCCCCAAGAATTCATCATTAGACGGATCTTTATGCATAATAAAATTTTCATACATCAATTGCAAGCTGTATAGGAGCTAAATAAAAATTTATTTTCCTCATTTATGATTTTTATATGTTAAAAATTGTATATCGGCATTGGTAAACTCTTTTAATTTTTTTCCTGTTTTGAATCACACCTACTCATTTTTGTCATAAATGCATAAAATACGCAGTCTATTCATAATAAGACTGCGGATAAAGATCCGCGAAATAAACGAAAATTGTCTGCAAGAGGTGGGAACAATTTCGGGTATCAGAATGTGATAGGCTTTCGATATTCCGACCCGACCCGAGTCCGACGTTGGGTACCTTTATTAACCAGCAATTTCTTCTTCTTTTCGCAGAGATGCAAAAGGTTTCGGGTGGGCGAACGTTGCTGCGAGTTCGAGTGTCTGAACGACACTGACGCAGACTGGACCGGACCAGACCTAATCATCGCATCCGCGTCCGGACAGGTTCACGGACCGTTCTGGATCGCCTACTGGATGGTCGGGCTGGTCACCATGCTGAAGGCGCTCTAGTTCTTCGGGTCCCGGTATCCAGAAGACCCGGGCGACTGGACTTCAGCCTCTGGGACATCAGGAGCGGGTACGGAGACGGTATGGAGCGGGTACGGACCGGTGGGGGCAGGTACGGGGGATGGAACGTCCGCTTAGCGGCCATCAGTTTCGTGCATTAACCTTTCCAAGGCGAATTTCAATATGTTGACTACATTATATTAAAATCAATTTGAAAAACTACTTATAATTATCCCTCTCCGTATGGAAACTAAAAATGGATCAATCGACTTGCATCACTTTTGCATTATTTAAATTGTTTAAATGATTACGTTGCTCAGTCTTGCCGTTGCTAAGAGGGGAATCATGTACATTAGGGAAGACCAGCGTATGTTAATGCAAAATCTGCTATTCTGAGGAAAATTTTTGAAAAATCCTCGTCCGCAAGGGGTGAAACGATACTCGGGGAGAAGTGCGACACGCGTTTCCTGCGAAGCTGCTCGATAGCTGCTCTCGTTTCTCGATCCTCTGGATCCTAGAGTCTAGATCCCGAAGTCGAGGATTTGGAGTCTAGGATTCTATAGTCTAGAGCCTAGTACCTGCGAAACTGGGGGAGCTTTTCACTCGATTGTAACCAACAGACTGCGGATTCTCGTGCAAGCATTTCCGTATGTTAATAGAAAGAATGTTTCTTCTTCTTTTGGGTTGGTGAAAAATAATCTTTTGTGCAACTGTTCATGTTTTCGACAGTCGATTGTTTTTATGTAAACGCAGAAAATCCGCAGTCTAGCGACGAAAGTTTGAACAGAGTCACGCGAGTGTTGTTATAGTTGTGTTGTTTAATTAAGTTTGATTAAGATCGATCGAAGATTGTGGATCTTTGTCGCTGGAGCTGCCGAGTATCGAGAGCGAGTGAAATTTTGATTATTTTCGTCTGTATGATTGGGTTCGTTCGAATCTTGTACGATCTTCATTGTTGTAATGGAGACATTTGGATGGTAGCAACAAACAATTTTTTAGCAGCTCGGTAGTTCTAGTGTTGTACATTTATGACGTCGTGATTGAAGTAATAAATTAATATGTACATTGTGGGAAGGTAGATAGTATTTTTCAGAATGAGATGCTTGTTAGGTTCTCATAAAAAAATAGTTAATCTAAAGATCCACAGTCTAATTGTTACACTTTATGTTAATAATGCGTCTGGTTATCCTCTTTCTTCATAACCGTTGTATTTTTAATTAACCTTCCGCGAATCAGGGGTTGGTCCTGTATTAGGCGCAACGTTAACAAGAAAAACAATGCATTTTTGTTGTTGCATCTGCACTTTTATTCTGAAATGCATAGACCAAGACAAACGTAAGAATATCGCCTAATTCAGGGTTAGATGGACTCCGACAATTTCGTTCGTTAGATAATGAAAAGTGATCACATTGTTATGTTTTTTTTTATAATAAATGTCTATTTTTAAGAGATGAATCTTCGTTTAAGCTGACAATTGGGGCATAAAGGGTTGAACTATGGCCTCCCTTCCGAGCTATATTTACCTTCAGGACGGGTTTATTCAATTAAAAAATCATTTTTCACTCTGAACAATTTTTCTGTTGTGATGAAAGAATTTAAAACCGCGATATAATCGATAATACAGCAACGCTAACGCGAAATTTTCTGCACACGAAGAGCAAAATGGGTTCGAATAAAATTAATTTTCTTGATTTTCTTAAAGCTACGAAAAATCAAGGTGAAAAATTAATTACATAAGTCGTGATAATCTTTAAATGTACGGCGTTTCGTCCTTTTTTTTCGTTTGTGGCAGGGTATGCAATTGCAGTTCATAGTCGAAGATGCCGGATGGAATCTTCATCACAGAAAATCGACAATCCTCGAAATATTCGGGTCACCAGATACGGTACACCCGTCCTGATTCGGCCAACCTCTTGCCTTATAAGTTCCTCCGCAACTCATCAGAACTACATCATTAATAACTTCCTATACAGATGGATTCTGTGTTCGTTGCAAGAATAATAATAACACATCTCAATTTAGAACGGTTGAAATCGTGTAACCAGACTACGGGAGTTTATGTAAGCGTGAAATTCTCCATTCACTCGTTGAATTAAAAGCAAGCTTATATTCAGTCACAGTTAACCAGTCGAAACCCTACCAAAATTCATTCTACATCTCGTATGTATATTAAGTTCTTCAACATAATACTATAATGCCGTGAGACTGTAGGAATTGTAGGATCGTAAGGCAAGGGGTTTAATAATTCCGGTGCCAATTCGCATAATTCGCCTTCATCTTCTGCGTTCTATTCAATACACCGAAAAATGATATTGTTCTTTTATTAAAAAAACTCTGTTCTGCTTTTATGCATATGGTTCGCGAGAGATTTAACAGTGTCGGTGAATCCAACGACCTCGATCACTGTGTCGAAGAGTCCACTGACACTTGGTTATACTTTCGGAGGATGCAGCAACCTCAGATCATAATTTTGAAGGCTCCGACGACCCCTCCAACGTAGTTTCGGAGGATCCAACAACCTTAAACTATAGTTTGGGAGGATCCAACGACCTTAAACTATAGTTTGGGAGGATACATTGACCTCAAACTATAGTTTGGCAGGATCTAAGACCTCAAACTACAGTTTGGGAGGGTCCAACGACCTTGAACTATAGTTTGGGAGGATACATCGACCTCAAACTATAGATTGGGAGAATCCGACGACCTCAAAATATAGATTGGGAGGATCCAACGACCTTAAACCATAGTTTGGGAGGATCCAACAACGTCAAACTATAGTTCTGGAGAGTCCAACGACCTTAAACTATAATTTGGGAGGATCAAACGACCTTAAACCATAGTTTTGGAGGATCCAACAACTTCAAGCTATAGTTCCGGAGGGTCCAACGACCTTAAACTATAATTTGGGAGGATCCAACGACCTCAAAATATAGATTGGGAGGATCCAACGACCTTAAAGTATGGTTTGGGAGGATCCAATGACCTTAAACTATAGTTTGAGAGTGTTTCACAACCTTAAACTATAGTTTGAGAGTGTTTCACAACCTTAAACTATAGTTTGGGAGGATCCATCGACCTCAAAATATAGTTTAGGAGGATCCATCGACCTCAAAATATAGTTTGGGAGTATCTGACGACCTCAAACCATAGTTCCGGAGGATCCAATCACTGTGATCCGATCACTATATCGGTTGATCCAAAGATCTCGGTAGTAGTGTCGAGGTGTTTCAGCACAGGCAGTGTCGCCTTTCCTCCCCGATGAAAGCTCCCGATAACGAGGTTAGCCTCGCAAACGAGGCGCTTCATCGTGATGACGTGCACGCGTCGCCCTTCGAGAGAGTTGCTCGCGCGGTTGCGTTTCAGAAAGTTTTATTTTTTCATGTGAGTGATACCAAAGATGTGATAACGAACACCGGGCTGCGGGACCACAGGACTGTCGATGGGACTGGTACGAATTCCCCTAACATTCAAGCTTCTTCACCCTTGATTAGGATAGCCAGTCAGCCTCGGAATATTTAATAATATTGGTATACATACTGCAGAAACATATTCGCATATAAATGAAGACAGAACACGATCATTTGCAATCGTGCTGAACAATTTACAATCGTGCAGACCAATTAGCCTTACCTAGCCACTTTTATTATGAACATTGTATAAAATCTACAGTATATTGATTATCATGAAACACACGTTTTTTTTTTGGAAGAATTATTGTCGGAAATGTTCTATGGCTTTTCGAGGTGATAAATAGTAAGGGATACTTAAGTAAGCAAACTATTAAGGAATACACAAATAAGAAAAGTATTAAGGATATAGATTTTAAGAAAAGTAACTAGAAACAATGAAAGTATATGAATTATCGTCGAAGAAGCTAGAAAGTTTCTAAAAGTAATATTCCAAGGAGAGACGTAGAACTGCTCCGACGATTCATGAGCTCGTTGGTTATAAATAACAATTATTCCTTGAGCCTTAGAAGTTACTATTTATTATGATTTATTCTAACGAGCCAATTTTAATGCGATCGAGTTAACGATTAGACAGGTGCATAGCACTGCAAATAATAAATTGGTACATGCCTAAGTACTTCAAAAATTATACTGACTACACACAAAATATTCAATAAATCATTCCAATAATATTGTACTATTAAGTTTTAAAACAGAGAGCTAGCTGTACCAATATTTTCATTTGCGACTGTTCGTTGCCAGTCAACGCCAATATTGACAGCTGACTTTAAGAGTGTTAATGAGCTTCCAGTAAGTCAATTGTCGACTACAGAATCAAATTGGAATAGACAAATCCTGTCAAGCCTTAGCGTGTTGCCAGTATACAAGATTTAATAATAAGAGAGATCCGATACCGAGTCCCATCGTCATTCCGTCGGAAGTATCGATCAAGGCGGATGGATCTCGATCGAGATCATCGGGTGGAAAGGTCGGAGGCTGTCTGGTTCGATGCTTCAACAGTCAGCCTCTTTTCGAAATTAGCTTTGAAATTCATGGTTGGACGCGTCGCACTCTTGGCATCCCTTTTTAGAAGGTTTCGTTCGATGAACCAAGGCCTAGATTGGACGCCATTTTCCCTGATCATTTCGTGATTGGCGATCAAGCCTCTCGAATTAGCTCGAGCCACCGAAACACGAAGTGTTCCACGACTGGCTTGGTTTTGAAAAGATGATTCGATCGAGTTTGATTGGCAAGAGTGGTGGGTAAATTGGTTGGCAACAAATTAATTAAATATCAGGACATTCAAATAGCAAGCGATTTGAATTTACCTTGTTAACGGCACATTTTTATACTTCGCTGTTCAGTGCTCAAAACGATCCTATTTTCCCCATCATCTATTAACCCTTAGCACTTGAATGGCGACTCCGAGGTGCCACTAAAAAATGCTACACCATTATTAAAAACATTCTTCTCAGTAAACAATTTTTTCGTATTTAATAAATTACTGAAGATTCGAATGCCGAAGGAATACATTTTATCAGTTTCATCTGTAGAAGAAAAGATCATGGAAATATTCTAGGTCGGGCTGAAGCAATAATAAACCTCGAATAAAACTACCAGAAACAACAACTTCCTCCTTTAGACATTATGAAAAGTCCTCGAACAAAGTGTGAGGTATACAAAAAAATTAACAAGTCCAACAAGAATCTTTCACGAGGATCTCCAACAAGGATGTTTAAAGAGGATTTTTTCCCAGGTACTATCGGACAGGCATAATTAACCGTTGATTAAAAGAGTGTGCCATAAAAAGGGAGTAGATTGTAAGAAAATGAGAGTCCGGGGCTCAGTCTTTCAGGGTTCGAACCCGAGCCGTGTCTGCAGAGGATGGTTCTCGATTCTCAGGCTCTCCACTTACCTTCGGACACGGCTTAATAAGATCGCAGCGGGACTCTTCGGATGGTTTCCCGCGTTCCCGTGTTCCCGTTTCCCGGAAGTTCGATCGCAAACACGCGGAGATTCCAGGAACTGAACGTTATTCCCAGAGAGAGTTCGCCGAAGCCACGCGGAACAGGGATCGCTTAATTAATTCCGATCAATCCATCCATTTGTTCGACGGCCTACGCGTTTCCGATGGCCGAACATATCATTTCTGTGAGAAAGAGAGAGAGAGAGAGAGAGAGAAAGCGAGCGAGAATGAAAGAGAAATTGAAATAGAGAGAAAGAGAGAGAGAGAGAGAGAGAGAGATTTGTGAGCTAGAAACGCGAACGTATTTTCGAACGATAACAATAAATTTCTAGGACCCATGCACAGGATTAACGTTACAGATTTAAGGTGATATCTTTCAGGACGTCTTCGGGTACCTTCGGCGGACCGGAAGTCCTTCAGATTTCATGTGTGCTATTCTGGGAGGACGTGTGGATTCTGAGACTGGTTGGAAAACATTCGAAAATGAAGTGGTTCTTTCGAAACGTTCTCCGCGATTTTAGCTCGAGCAGCGATGCTGTGGGATAATAAAATGCTGCAGAGGAAATTGTTTAATAAAGATTGAATTATTACTCTTATTTTCTGTTTTTGAACTAATTGAAAGAAGCAATATATCTTGTAAACCTCCCTCGTAGAATGATCAGTCGCTCTTCTTTAGGAGATGATGAAGAAAAATCCATGTTTGCAAAACTTCGGCAGTCAATTTATTATCCACCGAGAACCGGAGTCGAGGGAAGCTAAGATGGCGGCGGACGGCGATTGAAAGCAATAAATCTCAGTCAGATTATACTTACATGCCCGTTGAAAGCGACTGTCGGCGGAATCTATACGTATCTCTCCCGCAAAACTCTGAACTTACAACATGGTCGCTATTGGAAAAAGAAACTTCCATGTTCTTTTCGGAGACGTGAAATAAATCGACGGTATTCAATCGAGTGCATCTTTCAACCCTGTCGCGGCGGCTAGGTCAATCTTGACCCTGTTATTCACGTTATTCACCATCTCAATTTTCAGTTTGGAATATCGAGAATCGTGTTTGTCGAGTTTGAAAACAGATCGATGGACATTTGCAAATATACTAGGTGTCCCAAACCTGTTATACTTTCTTTTCAAACTGCAACGTGTATGTTTCTTGTCACATTCTTCAAATGATAATGTTACAGAACAGAAGTCGCATTTTGATACCAATTGTTCAGTTCAAGGACACCTCAAGGTCATAGTATGATGCATCATCGAATTTATATATGTATATATCTTGAAATCATCCACAAAACTATTGACTTTCGAAACTGAAACCTTGACTCGTTGAAAGGAAACCTTTTTAGAAAATTCTTGATAATATTTGTAGACGATTGAGAACTGATCAAAACATTGTTTCAAATTCCTAACGATACAGAACAATATTTTCCAGAGACTACAGAAATTTGAGAAAATTAAAAATTAAAAATTGTGGAAAGCCGCCGTGAGGGGGTTAATTGAAACGTCGAGCCGCCGATGTAATCCAACTTGACTCTGTCAGAACCACCGTGAACGAACAACACGTATTTTCTAAATGTACAAAGGTGTATATTACAATACTTGATTCGTCAACTGCATGTACATATTTGTGGGGGCCGCCGGGAGACACTTATCCGTGGGCGGCCCTCGAAAGAGATATTTAGTTACGACGAGACGAATTCGGGGGGAAACGATTATAAAATCTAGAACAAGTTAAAAACCATTGAGACGCTCCATATTTCTGTACTTTGCGGTATTTATTATGAATACATTTATGATAGTCGGCCGGGCATCGAGAGTAACGTTACTGTAACATTATTATCCATTGAGTAATAGGCACGTGCTCAATTAAACCTAGCGTGTAATTAACAAATAAACTTCGTTGAATATACATATTATAACATAGAGGTTTAAGTACAGGGAGGGTTGCAGCGGACTCAATTTTAAACATAATCCTACACAAGTTACTGTCACCGTCGCGTTGGCAAATCTTTCCTTTCCGCGTGTCGATGCTGTGTTAACGATAATTGTCGGTGGAGGCGATTTTCTTGGACACGAAACTGTTTTATTTTACCACGCTTATATCTTGCTGAAATTTTGTACACACACTTGCTTCCGATGACAATAAAAGTAGAAAATAAAATATATAAAAAGAACTTTCTAAAAACCACGCTTATATTAAAATGCACTAAAAAGGAGAAAATAATGTTCTTCCTGGTTCTCCATAAAATACCGAATCTAGTTAAATTGTTAATAATATTTTTCTCATAAATTTTAAGCAATTAGTTCAAAATTGCTTCTGTTATAAAGTTAGTGTCGAAATAGATGGAAAAATTTAATATAAATTTAAATAAAATCATGACATTAGTGACTATAAAAATAAAAGCGTGAATCGCTAAACTATATTGACGTAATCTTCGTGGGCGTTCAACTGGACTCGGTATTTTACGGACAACCAGGAAAAAAATTATTTTCTCTTTTTTAGTGCATTTTAATATAAGCGTGGTTTTTAAAAAGTTTTTTTATATATTTTTTGCATCGCATTACACATCGTGGATTAAACGAAATTGAATCATGTTCGGATTCATTTTAATCGGGAAAGCGTCACGAATATGTCGCTAAGAGTTGATTGAAAAAATAATTAGAAGGAAAGTATTTTTATCATCGAATTATGTACATTTCCCTTCTTTCGGCATCAGTATTTCGCCGTGGACCTGATTAGGAAGCAAGTAAACGACTGTCCGAATAGTGATCGTACAATTACCGGCGCAGCAAATGGGGCCTCGTTGTTCCGCCGCCGGCCATTGTTATTCGATGGCTCGTCGAAAATACAGCCGACAGTAATTATTTCGCGTTATTTACATTTATTTCCCGTGCAGCCGCTTGCGTCCTAATTGCGCCGAAGGGCGCCGGATACTCGCTGAACCCAGCTGGCCGAATTAAAACATCCGAATACCGTGGCACCGTGGAGCAAGGTCGCTGCTTCCGGTTCTCGGTTTTCACAGAACTTTTTCCGCGGAAAAGAACATCGCCTCCTCGACTCTGTGAAACGAACAACGAATTTCCTCGAGTAGATTTCGGAGCCGGAGCCTGTGTAGAGCAATCGAACTTTCCATTTGTTTCGTAGCGGGAAAACTGAATTGCTGAGCAAACGGAGCGGAAAAATCTTTCACCTTTGAATTGCTATAATATCATTAATAAAAATCGTACGATATTCTACCAGAGCTCATTTTAAAGAGCGAAGCATCTGCTTTACTAACCGTAAACAGAATCTTGTTCGAACACAGTTTCAAAATGATCAATAAAACCGCGTTTTATCGCTTCGTTATTCTATCCCAGAAAATCGTCCATCTGTAAATTGCTATAACTTCGTAAATGAAAATGGTACGACGCTTTACCAGAGCTTGTTCTAAACAAAATTTCTCCGAAAACGTCATGACACGAACAACAAAGCGAAAGCGGAGCCCGGTGTCAGCCGCAGACCATTTTACAAATTTCAACGACCGTGCAAAAGAGTGGAATTTTCAGTTGCAGTTTTACACGTGCGGTTGGTTGAAATTGCACAGGGTGGAGGGTAGTTGCCTCGGAAAAACGTCGGAGCCGTCCCTAATCCAGGATAGCGCCGTTTCACTAATCCCGGACCTTATTGTGCTTGTCGCGCAGTTTATTCGCCGGCAGATTGTGGCGTCTCGCAATTAACGAACGAAGGCCACGAAAATAAACCGGCGTTCTCGTGTTACGTATACAATTTCCATCTTTTCGCTGGGACAGCCGCGGGGGGAGGAACGCGTTTCAACGTGCCCGTGGCTCGCAAGAACTTTTCACGCCCATAATGAAAAAAAAAAGGAAGAACGAGAAAAAACTTTTCACGCCCGCACACGTCGAGCACCTTTCCGCTCGGTTCGCAGCGATTTTAATTCGTTCAAGCCCGGAAAAAGAGCGAGGAACAAGGCACACACGTTTCCCCGTGTAATCGTTTCCGCGTCCGTTAACAAATCGAATTGTCGCTGACTCTCTTCGACAAACGGGATCGCAAAGAATCATTCGCGATTGTCAACGTGGCGCCGATGAAACAAGAGACCGTCGCACCGGTTCTTCGGAACCGTAAGAACCTGGGAGAAAATTTTGGTTTATTCATAGTTTTCGAGCAGCTGATTTGTAAAAATTTATAACATTGCTTCACAGTTACATAAATATGAATGCAAAATCTCAGCTTGATAGGTCCGACCATAATCCCGCCACGAGTTAACGAAAGATTTGGAGCAGGTTTTTCGGGTTCCGTCGGACCGTGCGCGGTTTCCGGGAGCATGATCGCTACTCGCATGATTTCCAACGACCGACAGAAGAATAGGCTTCGTTGCAAATCGATCTGGACGCCTGTATCCCTCGGTATCTTTGCAGGTTTCGTTTCGTAGGGATTTCTCGATAGAGCAAAAAATGGAGTCAAAAGAAAATTGATCGATCAGCTTCGATCGGCATCGAACGTTCATGGCATTTTTACCAGGCGATTCCCTTTACACGCTCGTCCCCATTCAATGGAAATTGATCGTAGTGTCTCCGCCGGGGACGATAAGGTTTTAATAACGCAACTTTACCGGCGACCTTTTAATACGATGAATCCCATCGAAACTTTTTAATTAGCCGCGAGTCGAAGTTTCGAAGTCTTCTCAAACGACGAGCACTCATTCTAATTTACGCGACACCGAGACCGGCAATTTGTTGCCCTTTACATTGGAAGAGCTCCAATCAATTGTTCCCGATTCCGAAAATTACGGCTGCGGACGAAAGGCTCGCTGGCACTATTAATTAAAATTATTCAGCTTCGCCTTCGTTAAAATCTACATTGTCATTTTCGTGGTGCAATCCTTTGACGTCTATAACGATGGACGTACAATTAAAAGTTTGGACAAATCCCACTTCAATTCTCGCTAGGTATCTCGCTAACAAAAATATGATAGAAAACATATTCGTGATATTTTTCTGATTAATATGAGTCCAAACACAACACAATTCGGAGTACATTCGCTTGTTTAATCGACGATTTTGTAGAACCTCCATTATCCGAACTGATGTCTGAATTTTCAGTACGAGTTTCATCTAAAGATTCGTATACAGCACAGTTGGATGTCATTTTAATCATAAAAATGCCACGAATACAACAAACAACGTACTAAAAATTAATAAATACATTTCTGTCAGAAAAATCACAACAACAAAGTTTTTGCTTCTATGTCATTCGTAAGGTCGATGGACAACATCGTACTAGGATAGTCACTGCTTACGAACGAGTCTACCCGTCAGGAAACTTGAGCCAATGATACACGAAACTATTGTTTACACAATTCAATTGGAAAAATGTCCGCAGCGTTGCCGATGCGAGGGAGAAAAAGTGTCCCACGACCTTTACGTCCACAGCTTTTTTTGCCGAGCGAACGCGATGATTCAATTGGACCCTCCGATTAATTCATTAGTCGCGGCAACCCATTCGGAATTATCGCACGGATCTCGTTCGAGGTTCTTGAATTGCGTGCTGTTCATTCCCGAGGCTCTCTGCTCGTCGTACAGGGTATTAATTAATCATTCGCGACGAAGGCGTGTCCGAATCCAGTTCGAGCTTAAAGTCCAACACATGTTACGCCGCGACAATAGTCATTCGACATAATCTTGTCCTTTCGCTTACCATTTCTCGAGAACGAGCATCCGTTGGGACGAACTTTCCGAAATATGTACTAATACGCTGACTACCGTCTCACTTACATATATACCAAATTTGATTTGGATCTGAAAAATTATTTGAATATTTGAATATTTCAATTCTTAATTCATTAAATCCATTTTGATTCCGTGGAATTTATGGGGCTGCTGGTTTGGCTGTCAAGGTGTCAATACGTAATTATTTTTGCAACTCATCACACAAATCAATGGTTTTAAGCAGAGCAAACAAGCTGAAAAGAAAATATAGGTGTCAATAATGCGAGGAATTATTTTTCCAACAATTTTTGCTGGTCACCTGGCCAATTAATTATTTCCATCAAAGCAGCAAATTAAAATGTGAATTAACAAGGCGGTAGCAAGGAAAGTGGCAACATTTATAAAAACTGTTCGGTAATGAGTCAATAAAAATGGTCTCCGAAATAAATAAACGTGGAAGAAATTGACGACCTAGAGGACGGTCACGTCCCACGTTGATTACGTATTTATAAAGGGCCGTCGATTCAACGGGTGCTCGTGGTAAATTTAAATTGTAAATAGACGCATTGCAGATTTAAAGTAAAGCCGACGATAAGGGAGTAGGGTAAACGTGTACACAGAAGAAAAGGAAGGGGGGGTGTGGGGGTAGATAAGAGAAACGGCGGCTGGGAAAATGATAACCGATCGACGTGAATAAAAGGACGTGATTTATTTTTCATTTTCGAAAAAAGTACTGTTCACGATGATCGCGTGAATCTACGACAACCGACGTTCGTTACCAACTGACGTGTTGTGCGATTGATAGCCTAACTGGCACACCATGAGTCTTGAAAATCATGCGGCACTGTATTATTAGACTGCGGATTTGCGAGGTGCTGTTATCAATGCTGCAATTATTGAATCAGCTGATAGAACTGGCTCGAAATGTCTTCATGAGACGACTAGGAAAACTGTAAAAATAGAAATCATTTGACATGTCAGCATGAACAAAGTTAATTTTAATGCCAAGTCATTCTGGCATTGAATTTTATGCAATGACATTTTTATTTGTTACATTGTGCTATAATCTGGCACATTAATAATGAAACCAGGCGAGATAACTGGTTTCAAATTTGTTTACGCGAGGATTAATGACATTGTAAGAATGCTTGTGCGAGTTCTATTGCAATAGATATTGTAAAGATACTTTTGTGGACTCTATCGCCACAGAAATCAGAATAAACACAGTTGATTGAAGTGTTTTGCAGTTCCAACGTTAAATTTAATTGTACATTTTTATTCTCTCTGCTATACTGTAAGTTAACACTGGAACTATGAAACTACTCGTTACTTTTATAAGCTAATATAGAATAATCATTTTTAGGATCGCATGATTTTTGGGGCATTGTGTGTTTATGGGGCGAGAATGCTAACAGAGCCAATCCCACGTGTGCACAGATTTATGGCAGACATTGTTGGGCATTATTCTGACGAAAAATATATAATTTCTTTTTTCCGTAAAAATGTTATTGTTTTATGTCCAGTCTCGAAGAAGCAAAACAATTTCCATTTGATCTCAATTTCTGGCTTTCGATGTAGACACTTTTTATTTTGCGTAAAGACGTTATTGTTTGAAGTATCCTGCTCCACTCTGGTTACTATTCACGCAAAATGTTGAACGAGTATTGCCCAACACTGCTGGCAAAGACGCGTGACACACTCCGAAGACAAAGGCTAGGAAGAAATGTAATTTCTGCGAGTTCAGCCGGAAAGTTTGGCGCCGTCTCGGCGTTTTCTGGAGCGACCTCTCGTCTCCAGCGGGGGTGGCTTTTCGTCTTTCTCACCCCCGTGTCGAAGAGAGGGATGATTCTCGAGGAGCATTTCCAGCTGGCGAGCAGCCGAGACTGCCCCCGTATTTCCCGTATTCCCCAATCGCGTCGTGTCGCCACCGCGGCGAAGACGTTTTGCCTCTTTGACTATCTCCGTCGAGAAAACACTGTATATTGTATTGTATATTCACCGAACATTAATCGACCAATTTCTCTAAGCTTATACTTCGATCTAACGTTTACATAATGTGAAGGAAACCATTTTTTTTTTCTTCGTCTATTTCAATGTAAATATTATACTTTTAGAGGATAGATTTAATATTGCTACCGAGAATGCGTAAATACCTTTGATTGCGATTACAACACGTCGTCTTATCATCGAGGGGCCTTTCATGTACGAGTAATCATTCTGTAACGACTACAGATGTATTATGGTAATTCATTCGATCGATATATTAAAGATATTTCAAATCGTACCTATCACCTTTTTATCCCGTCTTATCCTTGTATAAGTAAACTGCGGATTTTTATGCTATTTATTTTATGGAATATGAGACAGTGAAGGATTAATTGTTATGTTGTTTTCAGTGTATCGAAATTGTTAAGGGTTGAAATTAATATTTATTTATCTTCTTATTCGCTGTCTGGTGGTAAGTAAGTAAATTGCAATCTTTCATTATTATTAGTGCATGTATATTTATTTAGATATATTGCAATATAAATGTAGAAAATCCCCATTTTATAACGTAGACTTACTGTAGGTTTCATCCTAGGATGGTGGACCTATTCAAGGATTAAGAAGAATGTTGGGCATGATTATGTTAGTTCTTTTTCCAGACAGTATCGTACAGCTCGGTGCGCCTCTGAGAGCACGTCGGAATCTGAGCTCTCACTTCGTCCACGACTTTCAGGTCTGAAAAACAATACGAAGAGTGTGTGCTAAATAAAAATTCTATAATCTCTTCCGTATCTTCAATGTAACATTCCAAAAGAATATAAAAACGTGGTGTATACTTTGGCAATTTCCAGCGAAAGAAAATGATTTCTGTAATATTAACTAGATTTTAAGTTTCAATTCATTAAAAGACGCCCATGTTTAAGCTGTCGCAACTTCGTGAAGAAAAATTAGATAACAGTCTACCTGTTCTCATTTTACAGAGTAAAGAGTCCGCTCTCACTTCCCTAAGGTACTTTCCTCAAATATTTTCCACCGACGAAACTTTTTCGATGTTTTGCTCTAAAAGAACTGATGGAAAGGTAAAGGTGCTTGTTTGCCGAAAACTTTTACCGATACAAACATATTAGCGAAGCTGCAACAACTTTTCTCGAAGATTAAGACGAGAAATCTCAAATATTAAGTGTTCGATTACCAGACAAGTCACCCGGCATACTTTTGATAGTTGTGTGTTACAGTTTTTCCAGATAATAAAATAAAGATATAAATTGTTTGCTCCAATTGCCAGCAAGAGGAGCCAAGTAGAATTTTTTTCTTTTTTTAATGATTTTAATAAGCCGACACCAACAATGTTAATATTCTTAGATATTTTTAATCTGTCCGCTGCTTTAAGTTGCATATTTTTGAACACGTACGTATATATACAATTAATTTTCTTTTTCTTTGAACTTCGCAATTCCAGATCGATTGTTGCACAAATGGCAGAATAGCATCACCCTTTACGTGAAAAATCCACTGCTTTAAATTGCACATTTTTTAACACGTATGTGTATACAATAAATGTTCTTTCTTCTTTTAACTTCGCAATTTCAGACCGATTGTTGCACAAATGGCAGAACAACCTTGCCCTTTACGTGAAAAATCCACTGTTTTAAATTGCACATTTTTTAGCACGTACGTGCGTATACAATAAATTTTCTTTTTTCTTTCTTTTTTCTTTAACTTTGCAATTTCAGATAAATTGTTGCATCACCCTTTACGTGAAAAATGTGTCAAATTGACAGAAGGGACGGATGATTGTTAATATCATAGTAATCTGGCAAGCCAATAAATTAGCAGGAGCGGCTCGTGGAGGTCAGGGGTCTAAAGTGGCAATTACCTATATCGGCGACAAGCATGTCCTCGCCGGCATCCAGCTCGCGAAGAATCTCTCCCCAAGGGTTGGTTAGCTGGGTATGTCCCCATGCAACGTATCCTGGTGGAGAGCCGCGGGCCGGCGACACGCAAGCCACGTATAATTGATTGTCATTTGCCCTGGAACGTTGCAACAACGACCAGTGCAGCGGGCCGGTCGTCAGATTGAAAGCCCCCGGATATATCAGCATCTGGCAACCTGTCCAACAGAGAAAACAAGAAAATATGTGAACACAGAACAGCACAGACCATTCTCCATTTACAGTAGTGCGCGCTTAAATGTCCGCATTCGGTCCCGAGTGGGAAAAGTGTCTTCTGCGAATTCCTTCTCAACGAAAAATTTTACATATCTTTCTCCAATGGTGCATCTCACCAAAAAATCTGGAAAACGGTGGAAATAGGGAAATATGAAGACACACAACTGCACGGACCACCGGTCCACCTTGTTCCTCGATTTACTTTCAACCCTCCTGGGTATCAGGGACCCGATACCGAGGCAATCACGCCCCATACTTTACCCTGTATGTACCCTCTCCCAGGAAACTTGGATTCGACGCGAGATTACTTCTGTACCCAATCCTTTTCCCTTGGACCTCTGAGGATATTTTACCGATAAGGTGAGCCGTAATCTTCTACAATTATTTATTTGGTTTGCTCCGTAGTCATCTTGTAGGAACGAGCGAGATAATTAAAATTGATTTACGGCGGTGGACGATGCTTTACTAATTGTTTCGGGTGACTTTATCAAAAGTTACGATTGCCAAATGCGATAAAAGTCCACGAAAAATGTTCTGTTTTGTTCCCGCAGCCATTTCAACTGTTTTTCGTAGTGGATGAATTTTCTGTGACGTACCTTTGTTCCTGTATAGACGTGCCATTTCCTCGAACCGAATATCATAGCAAATACCGATGCCTATTTTACAGCCCTTTGCCTCGAACGTGGTCAAAGTGTTTCCAGGACTGAGGCAATCGCTTTCGCGGAAAGTCATTTTTCCTGGAATGTCGATGTCGAATAAATGCATCTGGAAACAAAAGGAAATTTATTTACAGGCCACAGTCGATTTATTACCCCTCGCCAATTTATAATGCTGCTGGTACTTTTCATTCACACATTTGCTCGATACTTTTAAGAGTCTAGCTGTAATTGAATTGAAGGTCAGGAGAGAGACCCCATGATACTATTTACAGGGTTGAGAATATGCAAAACAAGATTGATGGGAACATTTGTTTCAGTGTTAATAAATTATTAAGAACCGCCATCGGCAAAATCGCTTGTGAAAGCGAGAATGGTTTACCTTCCTGTGCTTGGCCACTAGAGTCCCGTCGGGAGCCCAAACGGTGCACGTGTTGTATAATTTATCGGATTCTCTTTCGGGTATTGTACCACCGATGACGTAAACATTATTCTTCTTGGCTGCAGCCGACAACGCGACGCTCGTCTCGCCGTCTGGAATGCTTTCCGCATACTTTGGAAAATGCGCTGCGTTGAAAAATGTAAATATAACAAATTTTGTCTCGGAATTTGTCATCCATGTTTTCTTAGCCGAAACGACATGCTCCTGTTATGACCTATAACATCGTGACCTTCGTGTGATCTTGATTACCAAAAATAAATGAAAATAGTTCAATTTAAAAAAACACATCGATGGCCTTCAGACACATATTTTTTCTAACACTTTTTATACAGGGTGTGGCCGGACGGGTGAAAAAATGGAATAACATTTTTTTGTTTGACGCTTCGTTTTCGAGAAAATCGAGTTTGAAAATGCAGCGAGCGAATACACGTGCTACTGCATAGGAATCGTCTGACACGTCGGACCATGATCAACCAATTCTACTTTGTGCATATACTAAAGCGCGCGAACCTGGCGGAAGTTTAAACTCGATTTTCTCGAAAACGAAGCGTCAAACGAAAAAATGTTATTCCTCTTTTTCGATTTATTTTTACAGGTAGTGTCACCCCATGCTCGGTTGTACCATCCGTCCCGCTACACCCTGTATTACCAATAATAAACAAAATATTGAAGCTGTTGAAGTTAGCACAGTTTGTTCATAATATATTCAAGGTCAACATTTCTATAAAATCAAGCTGTTTCGATCTCAATTATTCTATAAAAATTCTATTTCTATCAAATTCAAATTAAATTATCGATACTCACTAGTCAAAAACACATTTAAACTATAAAAATCAATCTGGAAGTCTGTCACTTCGATGCAATATTAATATATCTTTAAAAATCGCGCTATAATTTTGTACTACGAAAACAATGAAAGAGGGAGTAGCCTGTTATTATCCTCATGAATTAAACCACCCCCTTGTGGCGCGCGCGAGAGTTGAACCGATGGGGTGTGCAACTTGTTCGAGGAATTTTTTAAATGATTTTCGGAGTGGAGTTAGTGTAAAAGGTGGTAATAGAATGTTATTACATGTTCCGTACGGCGAGTTGAAGCATTCGGGCAGTGCAACAATGTCAGCGTTTTGTTGTTTCGCTGTTTCGATAAAAGAAACTGCTCGTGCCACGTTCACCGATTTATTTTCGCCGACTGCGAGCTGTACTAGCGCCAAACGGAACGCTAAAAGAGTATGATTATTATTAAACATTATTCGCGAAACAATTTACGATATCTTTATCATAATACTCGAAAAAGAAGTAAGCGTACATACTCGACATTGTTCGGAACCCTTGTTTGACGATGTTCGCACATAACATGATACTTTTCGAGGTTATGTACGCTTACTGTTACTTTATAAAGTGTTACGTAAGTCGTCGTCAGATATGCAATGCTCGAATTTTTATCGATAACGAATCGCTTTATATCTCTAAAATAAAGAATTAAATATACATTTTTATAGAAACATTCATGAATTTATTTTCTTGCACAGATAATTCTTTTTAAACAGATAAGAAAATGGAGAGACACCTTTGTAAAAATAAGTTTTATTAGAAAATGTATATAAACAAAATTGTACAGTTCGACACAAAAGTAAAACAACGGGAGTCCCCGCAAAATATTATCGTCTAGTGGACGACCGTGATCTTGACCTGTCCCGCTTTTTGTGTTTCCGTTTATCCGTGTGGTCTCTCGACTTCCGGTCTCTGGTTTTCTCCCTCTCCTTATCTTTCTTTTTGTGTTTTCTGCTGGACCTCTCCGGCGAACTGTCTTGCTTCTTGTGCTTTTTTGATTTTTTCGATTTTTTTGATTTGTAGGAATCATTGCTACTCGATCTGCTTCTTTCTCTCCTCCGCCTTTTGCCATGATCGCTGTCGTCCTCGCTCTCCGAATGTCTTTTTTTGCTTCTCGATTTTTTATCGTCCGTTCTACTGATTTTCTCTTTGTCATGTTTTTTCTTACGCTTCTCCTCAACGATATTATTATCGTCGTCGTTGCTGCTTTTAGAATGCTCGGACGAGCTCGATCGCTTTTTCTTCACCAATTTAGGCTTCTGCTCGGTGAACTGCTTGTCTTTGTACTCTTCATACTTCTTCGCGTCTAAAATTAACACCATAAAATACTAAAGGATAAAATCTCTTATATTTATTACAGTATTAAAGCGATGAGAAGGGACTTTTAAAAGCAGATTTTCGACCAAATATTATGTAAAATTTTCAAATCTCGTACAACATTGAATTTGAAACATCATTTTAAAAGTCCCTTGATTAAACCCAGATATTGATACTAACTTAGAACTTTAGAGTTCTTCGAGTACTCCGACTTGGTCACAGGCTGCACCATGAATTCGTTCACAGATATAATGTTTCCTCCGAGAGCCAGCTTTATTATAAGCCGTCCTGCATCGTCGTCGAGTCCCTCAATCTGACCATAATTGTTACTCTGCTTGCCAGCTATGATCTTCACGAATGTACCCTTCTCGATCTTTAGCTCCTCTTCCTGTTTCTTAGAGTCTGTACTTTTCTTCTGCAATGCTACTTTGTCTGCGCCCAGCCCCATGCCTTTAGGACGCAGCTCTGGTATCGCAGAAGATACTATTCTATAACAAAGACATTCTGAAGCTATTATACTATAATATAAATACAAAATATTATAATACAATATAAAATATAAATGCGTAAATCAGCGTCGATATGAACTAAGGCTTGTACCTTTCGTTTTTACCAATTCCTTTGCCAGGCTGCCATCCCATTCCCCTCAACATCGCCAGTCCAAAAGCGTCAACAGGAATTTTCTCATAGTCCTCTAACGTTGACTGAAAGGAATAATATCCATCGTAATACAATTAATATCTCACTGAAGCATAATTATACAATTGTGTACCTGTGCTTGACCTCGCAGAGACTGTTCCTCTGCCATCGGCAGAGTCAACGCCTGTGTTTGAGTCCCCTGCTTGTCGTCAGACTTTAGATCCGCTATGATCTCCTTCGCAGCCTGTTCTTCCAAGGTAGTAACTTTGTTCTCATTCTCCTCTAACGGTTCCTGTTTTATTTTAACAGTATTCTTTGGCAAAGCATTGCCATTGGTCAGTTCTGAAACGTCTTCCTGTTTGATTTCTATTTTATCTTCCTTAGCTACCTTGGGTTCGAATATATCGGCATCGATTTTATTAACAATTCGATCGTGCCAGGTTCTCGAACCCAACAACGGGATGATCAACGGTTCATCTTTCTTCTCTTCTTCACTATAATAAAGAATTATTTAAATAGTTTCTCATTCCAGGATCTAATGTTTGGTTAGCTTTATAGGTTATGTCGGCGAGGTAAATTTGGAAAAAATGAGACTTACCCTATTACTTTGATAGCCTTTTCGTCGAGACACTCTATATAATCGACTTTCTTCGTTTCTTGAGGAACATTAGTTTTCAGAACGGGCTTTTTAATGGATTTTGCGAATCCGAACGAGATTTTCTTCCCTTCTTCTGCCATTATTCCGTTTCGATCACACGGATATCTCGGTCAGCACGTCCAAAGTATCAATAAATGATCACTTAAATTATTTACATTGATTTAACACTACATTCCATTCAATGGATTAATAAATTAACTGCAGCATTGTACAATCACTATCATTGCCTCTGAACTCTGAACGTTTATGAAAACACGACGAAGGACCACTAACTTATTCGTAGTAAGATCGACGCGCACTTTACTGAAATTAATGGGGACGCGTTTACATGAACGCGTTTACGTCATAGACATAGACTTATAGAGATAGACTACGCGGCCTGTACGAAGTACGAAGCGTTGAAGCCTGCCATGATATATATGTATACATATAAGAAAAGAAGGAAAGCACTGTGGATATGATTTTTTTTAATGAAAAAAGGAAATTGACGCTTTCAGAACAATTTCAAAAATCTAATTTGACTGACAAAGGATTAATGTTGAGGATAAAAAAGGTATTTAAAAGCACAGTTATAAAACTATTGATTATGCTTTTTAAAATAAATGATAAATGATTTTTAAAAAATTGAGAATGATTATTCAGTAATTTTTATATTTTTAGAATGGCCTTTATTTTTGATAATTGATTTCGATTTGTGTGCACAGGTTTTCAAAGAATTTGTTTCTTTTCAACTATGTTGATTCTACTCTACCCTAATTTATGCACCGCAGCGCGTGACTTTATGACCATTATGCACCGTGTCGTTCGAAATTTATTTAAAATGAGGCTATTTTCAGACTGAGTTCATTATTCCAACTTTGTTGTACTCTAGAAATAGCAATTTGGATAAATCTTTATTTGCACATTAAAATATTTTGTAGAAATTTTACTTGGGTAAATACACATAGAATCAACAAATCGACACTGATTGTATACCTGTGCAATCGATTACACAGACAATAGGCAATCAAACAATAGCTGCGACATCGTATACGTATACACACACACATGCATGTTGGGTTAATGTTCCCCTTTCATTAATTATGCTATACCGCTTTAATTGCATACAAATTCGATAATGTGCTTTTCTGTTGCGGTGCCTCATTAACTGAGACAGTCAATAATTATTTATTGGAACAATTGTACCGAAGCAATTCTCAACGAATTTACACAATTTTACTTCTTTGCTCTGTACCTGTAAAATTAACAAACCCGAACAAAGTGAATAGGTCTGTAAAATTAACAACCTGAACAATATGAGCAAATCAGTAAAATAAACAACCTGAAAAAGATGAATAAATCTGCAAAATTAATAACGCGAACAAAATTCCTAAATCTACAAAATTTGCAAAGACAATGACGAAGTCACGAAAATAATTTTTTTCTCGCATATTAAAAGAGCAGACGACAAAGACAAAATTGCATGGTGTCTGGAATGTTTTTAGAAGTAACTGTAGTGGATGTATTTCCAAGAAGGAGGAAGTCATTCTCTTATCTTTCGGTGCAAGAAGTACAGTTAAAATCGGCGACCAGTTGAGGACAGTAGTCACGGCTTGTGAGTCGAAGTGTTGGCGCGTTTCAGAAGCAATTACAATACTAGCGATGGGACTGAGACTTGCTTAACATCGAATTCCTGAAAATCCCATTTTTCAAAATTGCTAACCAGGCATGACTCTTTTATTCCAGACGATTGATCATAATAAAAAAGCTGTTACTCACTCATTTTTTAAGAATTTGCAACAAAAAATTCTCACAAGTACCACAATGTACATACTTTCGAAGGACGTACTTGTTGAACAAAAAAATATGTATGTCAGATTTTTTTGAAAAAATTCCTGAATCTACCATTTTTCCAGTTTATTAACCAAAAATGATTACTTCATTCAGACGACTGCGACGTGGCCGTTTTTAAAGATTTTGCAAGAGAAAAATTCCTGCAAGTACCACAATGTATATAATTTCGAAGGACGTATTTGCTGAAAAAATAGGTCCCTCAGATTTTTCCTAAAAAAGTCCTGAAGATACCATTTTTCCATTTTATTAACCAGAAATGATTACTTCATTCGGACGATTGCGACGCGGCCATTTTTAAAGATTTTGCAAGAGAAAAATTCCTGCAAGTACCACAATGTATATAATTTCGAAGGACGTATTTGCTGAAAAAATAGGTCCCTCAGATTTTTCCTAAAAAAGTCCTGAAGATACCATTTTTCCATTTTATTAACCAGAAATGATTACTTCATTCGGACGACTGCGACGCGGCCATTTTTAAAGATTTTGCAAGAGAAAAATTCCTGCAAGTACCACAATATATATACTTTCGAAGGACGTATTTGCTGAAAAAATAGGTACGTCAGATTTTCCGGAAAGATTCCCAAAGGTCCCGCTTTTTTCCAGATAGTTAAGCAGGCACGACCCTTAATATCGATTTCGACTTGGTAGTTCTAGTGTTAATGATCAGGTCGTTGAATTTGTCCCACCACTAGCACGTAGTCGCAGGCCTCCAGGTAGAGGGGTTAGCGTGTTTTAGAGGCGACAACAGCACTGTATGCAGATACGAAGCCAGGGTAAACCGGGAAGCCGTAGTCCGCGGACCATAGTAATCGTAGCAGCTCCGAACAGTCGACGACATTCGGAAGCCGCGGACACTCTGGAATCCAGGTAAACGATTTTTCTCTCAGACATCGGACAGACATTCGCTTGAAAGCTCTTCCTCCAGCTGGAACCGCAGTTTCATTGACTGCGTCGATCGTATGTGGGTCATGCGGTTCCTCATCTGCAGTGGGTGATCAAATTAATTCAGTTAAATTCATTGCCAGCAGCTAAATCTTGAAAAATTAATTTTTTAATCGCGCGATGAATAGACTGCAGATATTTATATAAAAGTCTTGCGAGTCGTAGAAAACAGACGTCAAATAAAAATGTATTTCTTCTATTAAAAATTGTGTTTAGAAAACAATGCAACAGCTGAGATTCTTTCAATGCTTTTATAGTGTTTTGTATTCTAGTCAGTGATGCATTCATTCATAAAAATCGCGGTTTAGTGAAAAATTATGTAGTCTACGGTGCTGTTAAATGTTCACTTGTAATTTGAAAATATTAATACTTCATATAAAAATGATGAGAATTCAGTGTAGGAAGACTTTCATTTAAAAATTGTTTCAATGGGAAATTGTTAGCTTGTGGTCTGAGTACTTTGATTACCCGCTGTAGAAAACATTTTTAATTTTATTTCAGTTTTCAATTTGCACAAACATTTACAATCTAGCTATACATTTTCGTTATTATTAGCAATTTGAACCTTTCGGATTTGTTTAGTTATTGTCTAGCTATAATTAAAGACTTGGGTACAGGAACAGGGTAAATCCAATAAAATTGAACAGAGCTTCAACAAGTACGATGTTATTGCAAAATGGACTTGCCCAGTTTTTGAACCGAGGCCTCAAATTACTGTTGCTTGAATTATATTTGACAAATGACATTCCTTTATTACAACCAAGTGCCTTCCAATTCTCCAAATCCTGAAACCCAGTTTCATATAACTTCATCGATAAATTTGTTTCATCTCAAAAAATTCACTATACCATCATCATCAATTTCGCCGTTCATACGGTACCCTACCGATTATCTTCCATTAGCCAGTCCCATTGCCAAAATCGCATCATCAAAGCAGCAATTACGTCACCGCCGAAATATAGTGGCGAATTAAAACGGTCCACGGTGTAACTGTAAAACGGTGACCATAATCGCGCGATTCTGACGCTAACGGAGAAGATCCTGCAGCCGATTTGTTCCGCTAAGAAGTTCTATCCTCCGCTTCCGTGTTTTTGTTCTGCGAGGATAAGAACGAACGTAAGAAGAAGCTATCGTTATTGAACACTTTTGCCTCGATACGGACCATCAAATTGTGGAGTAAACGGCGATCAATCGGTGACAATGCTAACGTTTTCTTTTTCTCTAACATCAACGGGATTAATGGGATAGATAGACGATTCCATAAACTGTTTTACTGTTTATCTGAAAAGAGCATGACTTCTAAGAATTTCTTCTGGACTAATTAGTTATAAATTAGCATATAGTTTGTACTAACTCTAGGAATTTTTTAAATTTTAAATCTTTAGAAATGGCTGAGTGACATCCTCTTGAGCAGTCATTTTTAGGAATTTGTTTTGAAGAAATTATGGGAGCTTTTCTAAAAACAAGTACGCTTTTTGGTAGTATATGGGTTGTATTAATTATAGGAATTTACCGCAGAGCATTTCAGTAAGAATATTTGCCGAAAATCGACTCGAAATTAGTAAAATAATGTCGATAGCATTGTTGTAGTTGGTAGGAAACGACTAGCGACCAACGATCGACATTTCGAGGGACAGACCTATTGTCATTGAAAATTTCGCAACCGGAATCGGTATCGACAGAATCATGCGGTGCGCGGGGTGCATTGAACTTATACGCTCTCTCGCGTCGTATCAACAAGTTGGATTCTAGTTCGATGCCACCGTAAATGTAGTCGAGTGAACAATCGCTCGCAACCGGATCTACGTGTTGCCCGGAACTCGGTGTATAATACCGCGGAAACGGCCTGGGAAATTATATTTGTTATGGGGAATCGGACACTGGCCACCATGCCACCCGAGGACGATCTCATCTGACCGCGCGTGGCAACCGGACGGAACGGTCATTACACGTCTGTCGCATAGTGTTCCTTTTTTTCATAGTTCTCCCTGCCTTCATACTTCAGTGAAAGCTTCGGATGGCATTCATCCTCGATACAGTCTGCTAACAATTGCTGTTGCGCGCCACTATTTCTCTCAAAAACCTACAATATGCTCCATTTGCCGAAAAGCATGATTTTACAGAATTTTTTCTGGAAAAATTACGGATCCTTTTTTTTTAACCGAGCACATTGATTGAAAGTGCATAGATTGTACTAATTGCAGGAGTTTTTTCGTCCCCAAATATTTAAAAATGGCGAAGTAACAGACTCCCTTCCAAACGTGTTCCCACAATTTTATCTAGGGGATGTTTAAGAATTTTTTTGGAAAAATCTAGTGGGTCTTTTTTTAAACGATTAGGTTGTTTGAAAGTGTGTATAGATTGTACTAATTTTAGGAATTTGTATATTGCAAAATCTTCAAAACTGACTTAAAATAATTGTTCTTTTGCAACTATATGATCCTTCTAGTACCACACTGTCCCAAGATATTTTTAGAATAAAGAAAACCTTCTTACGTTTCATGTTTGGACAATGTTTAGATAAACAATGCGGCTGCTCCTCTTCCAAGTGTACCCGCTACTGTTCTTCCTGACGGGTATCGTCGCATCAGGGATCGGCAAAGCGTGGCAGGTGCTGCCATACGCGACTTATGCTTGGAGTCACCCATCCTGGCCACGATCAGACTCGTCCGCGTTCGAAATTCGCAGCGTGAGCGGCGTTGGTCGTCGAGATTCTGTAGGAAATGCTCAAACGGATCTTAAACACGACAAGGCTGATCTCGATACCGAGGAAGTAGAACCGAACAGTCTCCCGGCGCCTTCTTTGCTCGGTAAACAGCCTCAGGGAAGATTTCAGCGAATCCTGTTGACTGCTGACGATGAACAGAGGAACAGAGATGAGTAAGATATGCATAGAAAATGTTTATAGTGAAAAGAATTCGTTTAGATCAATTTTATCGAGCATCTGTATCAGTGAGACGATTGGTCCAGAAATTGACAAAACCTTTTTGTCTATAATTATTTTTTTGTAAAATTCTTATTCATGCATTCGTGGAATTTTTCTGATTAAAATGAGTCAAAAATTTTTTCAACAAAAGTCTTTGGAGTTTAGGGTCAAAATAAAAAATATTCTCTATCCTCTTTTTACCATTTTCGCCCAGAAATCGAGACGAAACTGACGACTCGGAGATCAACGATAAGATCTTGCAAACGGGGATCATGATGACAGTCCTGCGATCCGATGACGGCCTCGGAGGCATCACTGCGAACGCAGGTGACGGCGTGTCAAGGGTCCGAAGGGATGCTGAGAACGAAACGAAAATGGAGCAGATCGCAACCACGAAAAACGTTCGAGAAGGTCGCATGAGTTCTCCAGAGTCTTGGTCATCGCAATCATTGTCCGTGGAGTTTCCTCATCGAGGCTTGGATCAGATGATCCAGCAGACAGACGAGGATGAGGAGTCGCCTAACTCGAGAAGCTATCAGACTCGCAGAGCTGACTTCGTTACCAGCCATCATAGACGCAGTTACGATCACAGAGACGCTAGAGACATGCCTGTGTCCAGAGGATATGACGACTACGATTACTATAGGAACATGCCTAGAGATCGGGAATACGATCCTCTGGTTTATCGGAGGAGGTACAGTTATTATTATCCTGATCGCTACCGAATGGAGAGGAACTACTACATGCATGTGCCTCAGGAGAATTCTTATTACTATGACAGGTAAAAAAATACGATTCAATTTATTCAGTTTGGATTAACCCTCTGCAGTTATTTCAACTCGAAAATTAAACATTTCTTCCTACCTAGAATAATTCCATTCTATATCATTGTTTTCATTTTATGAATATGAAATTGATGTAACACCTTCTCCAATACTTAAACGTTTAGTAATTGACTAGATACCAACATATTTAATAATCTAAACGATATTTTGAATAATGGTGTAGAAATTTTTAAGCTGATTAGGGTTAATATTTGTTACATTACCCACTGAAAATTGTTTAGTCATTCCCGAGTCCCTAATTTTTAGTTATCCCTGAATGGAACGAGTAAATGTAAATGGTACAGTTCAGTGACTTGTGAACGTCTGTGAAGATGAATGAATGGAAAACGAAGTTCGTCTCTATGCTCTATAGCACTCTCCAGACCTAACACAGTGTATACTTCATCAGATACAGAGACGAGGACCTGGACCTCTACAGAGGGCCCAGACCAACGCCAAAACCAAAGAGGATCATCTATTATGCGACCCTTCCTGAAATAGTCCGCAAACCCGTGGACCTGAGGAACTATCCCAGACCCTACGAAGCTCCAAGGACACCAGGGGCCAGGGACAGGACCTACAAACGCATTCCGGGGAACGTCGATCCGAGTGGTTACCGTTTCAGACGACTCTACGATGCTTACGATTCCTATTTGAAGAGGTCCAGCTTCGACAGACCTTATTCCTATCCTGACGAGGAAGCTAGACGCAAGATGGCGATAGAGAATCTCAGGAATAACGAGCCAATTGATCAGAGCACCGACAGGAAGCTGGCCAACCAGGTGTCCGTCAGGGACGATGGCAAACTGCCCTGGCCGGTGCAGATTGGAACCGAAGTCAGCGTTAAGGATGACGACAGAGTCCCTGGAAGGAAGATCTATGGGGACAGCAATGGCTACGAGAGATTCCAAAGTGCTCAGCTGCAGAAGGCGCCGGATGCTACCGGGTCCAGCGAGCTGCAGAGCGATAATTAAGAAATGGTTGTTTCAGTGGTCCTTTAATCAAAGTAGTTCATTCCGAGGAAACCTTTTTTTGATAATTTTTCACTTTGATATGCTCTCTTTTTTATTATTACTAGACTGCGGGTTTTATGCGTTTGCGTCGCGTAAAAAGAACAAACAAAACAAACTGAAAAGATTAGAGAAATCAAAAAATATTGTTACAGTATTTTTCGACTCCTTAAAATAGTTGAAAGCAAAAATACGTTCTTATATCATTTTTATTTTGCATGAAAATCCGCAGTCCAGTAATGTTTATTGTACTATTGTGATCCGCGGAGTATCCGTCACCTTTCCTAAGCATTTATCGCTGTTTATAACTCATGCGACTTACTCGTGCCCATTTATCGATGATCGTCGTTCGAATTATATACTTACCACTTCATAGGAACATAATCGCATTTTTAATACCAAATACATTCTTTCAAAATACCTGTTTACTTTTCTCCCAATCAATGAAATTCTCGTCCGTCAGGGTTTAAAGTGGTTTTTTTCACACGAAAAAAGTGTTACAAATAGAAACATCAATGCATTCAATACTAAACCACTAATCAAAATACTCGACCGTACACTTGTTCCTTCATATACAAGCGAACAATTTAGAAAAATGTTTATTTAAAAATGTCATTTCAATTGCTCTTCGTAGATCCTCCATTACGATTTCAGTCTTCTCGTTGCTTTCTTCAACAAAAACTTTGATAGATTCTCGGAAAAATTAGACTTCGTCACTATGCGGTTCAGTTCTAATGTCCAGGTGTTAACCTAATTCGCAAATGAATTTGTCGTGGACGTAAGATTATTAGAAAAATGAATGTACAGGATGTTTATTAATTATCTTCAATAACTGCGATGTTATGAGAATTTTTGATGTGAAAACTTTTTTGTTTTTGATTATATTTTTATAAAATTTTATCGACATATTTGAGACAGTTAGATCTAGATTTACAGAAAAGTTTCTCATGCCATCACAGCTACCAAAAATAATTGGCTAGCCTGTCACAAGTGTAAAATAATTGAATGATAAATTAGCTAATTTTCAAGAACAATTTACCGAGTTGGGTGTCTTTCCGTTGATGAAGCCAGATAATTCTTCTGGTGTCATGTTGAGAATATCGCACGCGGTTTTCTGAGCCTCTTTTTCACTAGGTTCATCCTCTTTTGGGTTTCTCTGCTTCTCGTAGTCGCTTTGAGAGTCGCAGAGCCTCTTCAAGAAGTCCTGGAATCGTTAAAAAAGATCCAATATAAAAATCCTTCTCCATAAGTGAGAATTTCTCTTTCAATTTCTATGAATAAATATATTTTCGTTTATACCTTTACGCTCTTCAAGTACTCCACGTTCTGACTTTTCGCGGTTGATAATTTCGCTGTCATTGATTTAATAGTTTCCTCATAGTTAGCTCTCATGTTCTCAACCTTCTGTTGCACTGCCTCTTCGAACTTTTTACTAGTTTGCGTTTCTGACTAAAAATGGACATTATTGAACATATTTATTGTAATTCAATAATACTTTATTAATCTTTCAATCACAGTTATTGTTTCACTATTTTATCCATTTCTCAACTGCTACGAATATTTTACTAGTATAATTAGCATTATTGATTAGATATAGTTAGTATTATAGCTCTGTTCCTTCGAATCGAATATTTTTATCGTTTGACACTTCTCCTGTTACACAAAATAAACAAGACATTGAAGAAGCTCAAATTAGGTGTGACACCTTTGAACATTTTTTATAAAAATGTCTAATTTTTGTTAACAGATAAACATTGTTTAACGCTATTGATCGAAGCATGTATACCTGTACCTTTTCTATGTCAGCCTTCGATTTCTCGTTGTGGGAAAGCAATTTGTCCTTTTCGCTGTTCAAAATGGAGATCTACAGAACAATGCTCATGAACAAAAGAAAATACCCATGAAATATTTAACAATTTTCATTTAGAATATCCACCTTGGCTTTCAATTGGGAATTATTCGACTTCACAGCTCCAATCTCGTTCTCCAAATTTTTTATTTTCGACAGAAGTTGGTTCTTCTCCTTGTTCAAGTCTGCCAACTGGCTTTTGTAGCTGTTCAGCAAGAACCCCTTGTTGGCATTCGTTGATTCCGATCTTATCAACCTAAATGATTCAACTGATTAACTGTTATTCTAGATGACTAATCTACTCTATGCTCGATCGAAGTGTGAACACACTTGCTTCTCAGCTGTGTGATCATTGTGAAGTCCTCATCCGCCTTCTTCTTCAAGTTTGCCAACTCCCTGCTCCTCTGCATGTCTCTATAATGAACAGCGTTGTTTTTCTCATGGTTCTCCTTGGTGATATTGTTCTGCACCCATTCCCGCGTGTCCTCTATCCTCTTTCGAAGCTCCAGGTTCTCCGAAATCAATTTATTCAAGTTGACCTCGCTCGTATCCATCTCCTGTTGCAGTTTCTCGAAGCATTTGTGGATCGATTCACATTTCTCGGTTTTGCTCTTCAGAGCTGCCCTCGTCTTCGTCAATTCCCGTTTTAATTTGTTCGACCTCGTCACTACTACCCGCAACTGACAAAATTAATTAATTCGTAGACCTTCCTTAGCGAATTTCTTGATGACTTTCATGCTTCGAGCGATGCGTTCACCTTTTTGCGCAGCTTGCTGAAGAGATTCTCGTGACATCTCAGGCGTTTGCTGCATTTCAGGTGATAGTTGCTCCCCCGTCTTTCGGCCATGCGAGGACCGAAGTTCTCAAGGACAGATGTGCAGATTCGAACGATTCTCTCCTGAAGCATCTCGTTCTCCTTTCGAGCTTCCGACTTCACGTCCTCCAAAGTTCTGTAATATTCTGGCATATTTTAGCTTCAGTTAGGGAAAGGGAAAACTACTCTATTTCATTGGTAAAATACAATGACCTTTTGTACTTCTCTTTCGCTATCGATTTTTTCTTCAGAGCTTCGTCAAGATCCATTTTCGTACGACTGAGTTTCTGCTCGAGTTCCGAAATCATCGACGCGTACCGCCTCCTAGAAGTTAGCCCCCACTTGTTGAATTTAATATTTTCAACAGTTGTACTGAGCTATGCTAAGTTTTTGCCGTATTGTGCTCGAATATTAAAAGCAGAATATGAAAAATAAGACGAAAAATTGAGAAAATAATTGTTTGAGTAACTCAAATTTAGCACAACTCACTTCAACTGTTGAAAGTATTTTTGTTTAACTTGTAGTGCTCACTTAAATTTACAAAGTTTGAGATTCCAAAGCGAAATTCTTGCTTCTCAGGGTAGCCTGTCTCTTCCAGAAATTGGCTCGAGTACAGCTTGACAAAGTAAGAGAATAATAGCAAACAGTAAACGTGCAATAAAAAAATTACAAATTCAGTAATTTTTATCCTATCTTTTCTTAAACGTAGTACCAATGTATAGCTGAGACTCTTCCGATTAAAACGAGTCCAAACACGACGTGGATCGGATTAGTTTTAGAGACTTGATGTAAATGACATAAATGAAACATACGGTATGATCGCTATAACGAAGTTCGTAATAAAGTAAACCGATGTATGTCGTGTTTGGACTCGTTTTAATCGGAAGAATCTCAGCAATCCAATGGCACTGCCTTTGAAAAGTTAGGATAAAAATTATTGAAGTGGTGGGGGAAGTCCTGTACTTGCTCGTCGTTTTCGTTCGATACTTCGGTTGATATTTGGAAGTAACAGATCTAGTGAAATTTAAGCGAGCACTACCGTTTCAGGCTTCGAGGAACGTACGTCCAGCAACGTTCGCGAAATTCCGCGATCGTAGGAATGATTGTAAAATTTCTCCGTCGCGTTTGACACAGGAGAAATGTCTACAATTCCCGCACGAAATCGCCGGCCAGCATATTACGATTTACGTGTTGGAATTTCATCGGATACTTTTATGAATTCCATTTTATCATCGAGCGGCGTGCAACGTGCAACGTGCACGCGTCCACGGAGAAATTCGATGAATCCGGCTGCAATCATTTCGACCGCCTCGAATTTTCGCCGGCAGCCGAAAAAATCGGCAGATTTTTTTTCGATTAAAATAAAACAAAAAAGAACGGTGAAAAAATGGAATTTTTTCGGCTGTTTTCCATTGGTCGAACAACTCACTCGGTCTCCTTGCTCGACGATGCTTCCACCTTTGTCCGTCGCTCGCTGTGCTGATTCGATTCGATCGGTCGATATCGCGTGCCGGGAAAACAACGGAAAAACATTTACGTTAACTGTACTCCATTATCCATCGAATAGCGTTTTCGGAAGATGAACGGGCTCTTTGATTGACCCCGCATTGCTCATGCGAGAAATATTTAATACTAAAACTAAACCACTGTCAAACCAAAATGACCAAATTTTTCTTTTTATCATTATTACAATTATATAGATAATAAAGATGGAGACTGGGATAATAAAAATTATATAGAGTTGCAATGAATACAATCTTGTCATTTCAGTGTTAAGGGAGTTTTCTGGTTTTTAATTATCGGAAGTTCAAGATTTTCAATGTTTCTGGAATAAAAAGAGGGAAAGAAAAATTTGTAAATATAAAATTTATTGTCCACATACCTCAGTGGCCCTATTGACAGTAGATAGGGCTTCCGCTATCAGCCATTGAGGTGCTGGATCTTCGTCGACGCTCCAAATTGTCGAAGATCTTTTTTGCTTCAAATAAATGCATCTCGGAGACGATAGGTTTATAGTTGCAGCCTCTTCAATGATTTGTGAAGTTTTTGGCTCGATGACGGTTGACAAGGTTTGCGTGAAAGTCGTTTTCGTTTCGGTGTCGATTTTCTGTCCTAATTGTATGCATTTATACATTATATGTATATTACAACAAAAATGTGATTTAAATTTAAGGCAGTAGAAAAGTTTAAAAAAACTCCACTATATTATCTCCAGTCTACTAAAATTATTAAAAGAAGGAAATTCTTATTTTGCTCCTATCCCTATTATAATCAAAGAAAATTATTTTTATCTTGCATATACATCCGCAGTTTATGTGATACAATTTTTTAACTCCTAAAGACATTATTAATCTTTATGATAAAATTTGAGAAAAGATTTGTTTCCTCTTATTAAGCTCCGACATATTAAAAATTATTTTTTTTTAATTTTTGCATAAAATCCGCGCATTAAATATAATGCAGTATACTTCGGTAACGTTACCGAACGAGTAACATGATCATTCTGTGCGCTGCTGCTACCTGGTGCAATTATTCGTTTCTACTTTATGCTTCTCGTTTGCTGCGTTGATAAGCAAGCGATCTCTCAGGTCGATATTATACGAGAATGAAAAATTGCAAGAATGGTTTGACACAATTTTGCAAATTGTCAAGATTAATATTGACTAAGAAAAACATCTTTATGCCTTCATGCCTTCTGCATTAACCAAACAGTACTTTTCTTTCATTTTTACTAGAAGTGACCACTTCGAAATTCCTTCCAAATTCATCCAAAATTAATTCTGTAATTAATTCCCTTAATTCCGGGGGTCACGACTTGGTAAATCGACAGAAAGTTTCGCGACAGCAAAGATCGCCTAGATCGTCGGCGGCGTGCAAAATAAACGGAGCGTTCGCGACACAATGGAACGATTAGCCCGAGAGAATGTTATTCGCAGCAGCTGGGGTGCGGGAAACGAGGAAAAAATTCGTTAGCAACGTCCGGTCCGTTTCATAATGGAATTCGCTGGTCGGCCAGTGTGGGATACACACCATATACCTACCGGAGGTTAAAGATGACGACAATCGGGGACATATGGAGGATCGTTGCAGAACTACGCGTTAGGGTACACATGTAACGCCTTCAAATTACAGACTGGCTAACCTCCATCCATCACAACTGGGGCCCCATGGGACTCACGGTCCCTGAAAGCACCGCCCCAACGTTTAAGTCGTTAGCAATTTCCTGCACGGGACTATTTTCGGGCCCAAATTCCATATGGCCCGATAATACCCGATAATACGACCATGGGAGATTGGAGAAAGGATCTTCGTCTCATCCCATAAAATGGTACGCATCCATCGGATTATGGGATCAGTCGAGAAAAATAATTTCTACATCCATACATCCTCGTTGCTTTCGATTCTATAGAAGAATTGTTTAATCCGTTCGGCGATAGGAAATTTATACTTGTCGATTGTATAATTACACCCCCATTCTACATAGCCGAAGTAATTTAATTTATGAAACCGAAACACACACAATTTCGATTCGTTTCTCCAGTGTAAGGCCTCGATGACAGTAAATCAATTGGTGACTATAGATCAATTTGAAGTCCTCGTTTCAATTAAATAGTTTTTTCGCGTGTGCTACGCCGAAAGTCCGGCTAAATGTATTAATTAAAACCTCTCGAGGTTTCGGGAACGAAATTTTCCATCGGTCCGTCGTCTGTCGCTTGTCCACCAATTATTTCGTAGCTAATCAATTCAAATTAAAATGATGGAGCCAACCAATTTATCGGAACGCGATTTCAAGAAGAAACACACAATGTCAATAATTTTCTGTTCTTTGCAATGAAGTCAGACAACTTTTACTTCGTAAATTGTAATAAATTTCAAGGTATAAATTGCTATTCTTAAATTAACCTCGTCACTATCTTAAGCGTGACTGGTTAGAAATAGTGTATAATATTTGAAACATCTTCAAATGTTTCTACCATTTGGCTCAACTGATTTGTGACGTGGAATTCTTATTAATGACCACAGCAGTCAATTGTCGCTGGACCAGCCTGGCATTAATATTGTCTTAACAGCTGATTTGAAGTCGGTACAGCCAATTATCGGCGAATCGTTAGAGCGGAAATTTCGCAAAATAACGAGCGAGGGAAAATTAAACGAAAGCCACGTTCGTGTTCGTAGGGCATCACGGGGAAGGTTAACGAACGGGATGAGATCGGCATCGTATGTGCACGCGTGTACATACTGTATACATCGAGGTTGGGGGGCCTGGCCAATAAAACGATCACGTTCAATAAAGTATCGCCGATTATACGGAGCAGGTTGCGGGTCGAACGGCAAATGAAATTTGTTTGTCAATTAAATGGCGATGCCGAGGCGAGTTTTCCCTATACTTTGCCCGTCGGTACACTAATTAATTTCCACGCTCGGGTTCACTTTATTTACGCGCGACAGGACTCAAAATTACTGCCGGAGAGCCGGTAAATAAAGCCAAAAACAGCTTGCCCTCGTATCGAGTCCGGGGCATCCGATGGGAGGCATTGTGTAAACGTTTATATTTTTCTTTAATGATCCTCCGGAAGCAATGCTCTTCCATTTTCACCGAGATTATTGTGCCGTTCAATATAACAGGACCTACCCGTCCTAGAGAGAGAGAGACAGAGTAACGAGCTTTTAATTTATCCACAATATTTATTAACTCGGTCTTGATTTTAATTAGACGAATTCTAATTTCTTTTTGGGGCAGGATAGATAATTATTTTCTGCTTTTTAGTAGTTAATATTGCATTGTCATCAAGTTCTGAGCTATGACCAAAGTTTCAAGTCTCTAGATCAGGCATGTCAAACACGCGGCCCGACCAAAAACTTCGAAACTGTTGCAGACAATTTACAACTGGAATTAATCGTAATACAGTGCGATTCCGTATTGAACTATTTTCAACACTATTTTCGACGTTAAAAAATAATAAAACTGAGGAAAGGTCAAGATTAACAGACCAGCTTGTGCAATCAATTTCAAAACTAATTACAGCTCGACAAATTCAACCGAATTTTGAAAATTTTGCTACTGAAAACCGTTGCCAAGTTTCTTCGAAATAAAAAAATTAAATAGTTTTATTCAAATATATAAAGTAAACTTGAAAAAAACAACTTTATTTTTGTAATATTGTTGTGTTTGCACTATGTTATTTTGTATGTGTAACTCTGCAATGTTAATAAAAAAATGTGTTTCTTCTTTTTTTCGAGACTGCATTTTTTTAATTGATGCCCTCGAATTAATATAATACTTAATGAGGCCCTTGGTGATGAAACAGTTTGACATGCCTGCTCTAGATCATCGCGAAGTTAGTTCAAGATCAATTGCAAAAAATTTTTACCGAACAGATAAACAGACAGACAAGAAAGCGAGTTAATAAAAACGTGGTAAAAAGCGTCGTCCGCTGTATTTCCCCAAAGTAAATTCGCAAAGTCTCATTAATTACCAGCAGGCCACACCAGGTCTCTCCGCAGTCATAACAAAAATCCTTCCGAAAGCAATCAAGATTGCAATCACAATAAAACTTCTCTGGTTCGCATTGTTCACGTAGCTCGATGATCCAAACCGTATAGTAGGATCTCTGAAATCGATTCGCGTCGCCCGGCTCGAATGGGACCCCGGCGTTCCCCCCTCCACTCGGTTACTATGGAATTATTGTAGATAATATGTGGATAGTTAGTGCGCGATTAGTCTGTCCAACGGATTATATTCCTCCCCTTTTCATTCCCGTGGTGCCCCGGGGGCCAGCACCGCCGTGATAAATGACCGAATCCTTTAGTGTTTTTTACCCGCGGACCGCTTAGCTGATTCGTTCCCGTTCCCTCCCGTACCCTCCTCGTAGCCCCCCATAGCGTCATGGTGTCCCGGAACCGTGGTTTCGCTGGCCGAAGGTCGCCGGCACAATTTCGCCGTAAATCACTGCAAATCGTTGACGTAAACGGCAAGGGTAATTAGATACACTTACCCGCGATAAGCCGCGTTCCTTCGACGTTCACGGGCGCCCTTCGATCTTCCAATGGGCCCCCCTCGGTCGTCTGTAACAATAGTTCCTTCACTTTATTATTAATCTATTCGGTCGATTTGATTCATTCGATTAACGTAGAAATTATCTTAAAGTGGTCTCCGGATTTTACAATCGGTCACGACAACAGCAATTTCAATAGTGAACAAACAACTCACCCTCGCAGCAACGTGATCTAATTATTCTGTTTTTCGAATTCTATTCCTTTATGGAAGATTATTTTTTAAGGTACAGTAGCTTTTTTCAACTAGATAAAATTGCATTAATTTCTGTGAAATAGTTTAGTAAAAAATCCTGACAATTTCAAAAAGATTGCTTCGGTACATTCTTTAAAATAAATTCGCAAACGTTAATTATTCCTCAGCAGTTTGGTTGAACACATTGATTACAAAAGAGTGATATTCTTGAATTTCTATATTTAATTAGGATTTTCAGATCGGTTACTTCTTCACGAAATATTATATTTGTGATGGTTTCATGCTCGGTCAACAAAATATTAACTGACCCTATGCAACTCCATCATGCAACGCCGGTTATCATAATTATCATTATTATCGTACGAAGCACGAAAACTTTCGTAGACAACGAGTACACGTTCTACGGATCTTATTTGCATAATTGTACACAGGTATGTTGAACCATGAACACTATTTCTGATCGTAATCAAAATATTACTGTTCCTGCGATTAGAACACTCGAGCATGGTCGTTTCCTGGTCATGTGTAACAGATGCGAACAAAATTTCGGAGCAACTGCTTGTAGAAGCAGCTCAACCCTAATACAGGGAACATAAAATAATCCCTGTACTGCCTTCCCAGAGATGATCATTATTAGACTCCGGATGTTTACGCAATATAAAAAGTTCATGCATCAATATAAATTCATAATCTTCATTAATAATTTGAATGCGGTGAAAGTAATATATTCATACTCTTAAAGTCTTTTAATGTTTTCACTGTTTTAAATTGCACTTGCTCATGTTTGTTATTAATGCATAAAATCCGGAGCCTCTAATCATTATAATTACTGTAAGTAAAGGGTTTTTCAATAAGGACACATAACTTTAAGTTTAAATAAAACACAGAAAAATTGAAATATCGGGCTGAAATTTATTAGAGTTGTAGTACACATGTTACAATTATGTGTGGAATTCGATGTCGTTCATACGACCTCCACGGGCACGACGCCAGCAATCGATTCTTTGAATCCAATTTTCAATTACTCTCCCACACATATCAGCCGGAATGTTGGTAATTTCGTGTTCAATATTGTTCCTGAGATCGTCTAACGTCGTTGGATGGTTGGTGTAAACTTTCGACTTAAGGTAACCCCACAAGAAAAAATCCAACGGCGTTAGACGATCTCAGGAACAATATTGAACACGAAATTACCAACTTTCCTGCTGATATGTGTGGGAGAGTAGTTGAAAATTGGATTCAAAGAATCGGTCAATTGAACTGAAAATCAAAGGTCATATGAACGATATCGAATTCCACACATAATTTTAACATGTGTACTACAACTCTAATAAATTTCAGCCCGATATTTCAATTTTTCTGTGTTTTATTTAAATTTAAAGCTGTTATGTCCTGATTGAAAAACCCTTTATAACAAAACATTTGAAACAACAAATAAAGTATTGAATAAGTCCAATCTACCCTCTATCATGTTTCAGCAATTTCTTGGTCGCGACGTCGTTAATCCATTGCTTGTACAGCATCCGGGGGTGGTTTGCGAGGTGTGAGGGGTTTTTGACGCAGACTTGCAACCGGCGTCGCCTAATTTCGAGGCTCACCGTTGTTTATTGTCGAATCCTTTTAGCCGGGAATTGCTCGTAAGAAGTTCCATCGGAGAAGCCGGGCGAAGGAAAAACCAGGGTGGGGGAGGGGGTGGAAGAGATTCCGTCATTAACGCGACCGAGACCATCCCACCCACCCCCCTCGTCTATAACGACGAGGCTCGTATTTCGTTCACTTAAGAATCCGCCGGGATCGTTACCGTTTTAATGCGTGGACTCTCCCCTCGGAATCGGTGGCACTCGCTGCTACACGGGTTCGCTCTTTTTTTCTTCGGCCAAATTCATATTTTCATTTCGGCGCGTTAATGAACGCCGACGCGCCTTAAGAGTCCCGCGTAAACCAAAATATCGCATTAAGATGTACGTTCTCTTTAGCCAGTACCTCGCCGACCATAAAGAAACCGAGATTCCGCTTCGTTAGTGGTGCGACGACATCGTTCTCTACTTATTTCAGATTTTTATTGAATTTGTGGTACGGTAAGGGGAGTTTTGGGCAGCTGTTTCGGAAATACAATGATTTACAGTATCGTGTACAGATGTACACTGTATACTGTATTTTTAAAAAAAACTTGTGTATCTTTGATTATTTTTTTATGAAAGTTTCACTGACATATTCGCGATATTTTTCTGATTAGAACGAGCCCAAACACGGTGCAGTTTGCATCATGTTTACGCGTTTAATCCGCGATGTAGTAGAATCTCGACTATCCGAACGGACTAACCTAACCTAACAATGTTTTGTTCCGATCAAATTGTGCTTCGAATTATGTCGTGTTTGGGCTCGTTTTAACCAGAAAAAAGTGACAAATATGTTGGTAACAGTTTCATCCACAATTACATTTCATTCAGTTAAAATGATTCATGTCGAAACAATGTGTTCTGACTCTTTATTTTGTTATCCACGATGATCTAAGGATCCTTTTCTTCAACTACCCTTATTTTTTCAGAAATATCGCTGTGAGGAAGCTGTCAAATCCTGTCTTCCAGAAACGACAGGCCTTCAAGCTCGAGACGAGAAGAAGGGAACACACACATCCAGGTGAGTAAAATTAGTAAGGCAGTAAAATTCGTTTTCCCCGGGACCCTGAATTGTATTTTCCAGCGGGAACGTTCTGAATAAGCGTGTATGTATTTCATCGGGAAGTGGTCAGAGCCAGAGATCTCCCGATTACGGGAGCGGCTTTCAGCGTCGGCCAAGCAAACCGAGCTCTAGAAATTCCGTTTCGAAGTGGACGTTCGTTCCGCTCTTGTGCGCGATTCGCTGGCCTAGGTCACCTCATATTTATAATAGATGTGCCTCGGTGAATACCGCAGGCCTCGAACGAATATAACGTTACGAAATGGCAAAACCAGCCGGCGGGGATTTCGCGAGAGAATGGGATAGAACGAGAGAGAATGATAGAGGTACGGCTCGTTAAAGACACGCCCGTGGAAAATACGGGGCCGGTCCAGAGCCCGCTTGACATTAAAATCGCATTTGCCGCTTTTCCGCGGAATCCGCGAGCGGTTTAATCCATCGATTACTCCGGACGATGTTACTCGCGATGCACGAACAACATTAAATTGTAATTTAACCAACGACAACGGCGCAGCGGCGGCGGCGGCGGCGGCGGCGCTGCGCTTCTCCTAACGATAAGTGACTCCATCGCGACTCGGAACGATCACGAGACCGATTCCGCGTTCGTATCCGTTTCGCGTGAGGTCCCGTAATTCGAGACGCGATTCGACTCGCGGATTCGTTCCTTTCGTGTACGTGTATCCTTGTATTCCGCTTGTACGCGTCAGAAAAATCGCAAGATTGAATTCACTCGGATTGCTCGCAGCGTTTATAACAGCGCGCGATCGCCTGGACAATTTCATTCAATTATTTTCACAAGGCCATTTTTGGAGATCTACAATTTTTTTTAACATGTTTGCACAGTCCGAGAAATTTTTACGCAACCTACACAATAATGTAAATGTGCTCAATGAAAAACTTCGATACAAAATCGGCAATTTCGTGCTTCCGGATTTTTTGAAAAGTCGACCTCGCAACCAACAATTCTGAAAAAATTCACGATCGTGTGTGCTATTGGGTAGAATGTTCAAGAATTTTTTCGTGACTTCTTGTTGAGCAGAACCGAAAGAAATAGAGCACAGTTCACGAAAATCGGATGCCGAGTTGAAACTCGTCGCGGAGGGTTTTCTGTAGGAGCAAAATTGCAAAATAATTCTGGTTTAAGGTTAAAGGTGTATGCTCAGGGAGACCATAGTCTCTACTTTCCACGATCTTCGCTCGAAAAAACTATGTTCTCGCTGCGTGGAGGTTTCGTCGAGCCGATTAATCATCCGTCTGAGGGACAGGAGTCGATCGAGTCGCAGGATCGAGCGTTAATTCCCGTTCCGAAATCTGGCGTCAGCGGTTTTTGCGCGTCGCGTACTCCTCCCGCCGCGAGTAACACTCTGATCAGGAGCGACGCTCGCAAGGGAGGAAAACGCCACGGCGAGCGCATATCGGTTCCCTCGTTTCATCGGGGCTCTCCAACGAGAGTACACCTATAATTTGTAACGTGGCTCGGGCACCGGACTAATGGAAAAATGCGTTCCGGCCAATTTTACGCGCAGCCGTCAGGCGGGTTATTGGTCGACGCGAGACGAACAGGTAGGCAGTGAAACGAGAGGAGCAAGGGAGGACAGACGAAACCTGAGGAGAGGTCCAGAGGGACGTCCCACAATGTTGCGAATCTAGTGTCTAGGTACGTTCGTAATTTCCTGGTGAGTAGCTGACAGGTTAGCGCCACCTTTTATGTTCCTTTGTACCTTCAAACCTTCGTTGAATCATGATCAATATTGTAGCCAACAAATCTCTGCTGTTGTAAGTGTTCTGTTCGAGATGTGCTCTAAGAGAGTATTTAATCAGAAATAAATTTGCGTACGAAATTTGAGAACCTTCACAAGGTCACTGCAATGTCAAACAATCATCATAATCTTCTCTGTGCCTTCAACCCTTCGTTGAATCATGTTCAATATTTTAGCCAACAAATCCTCGTTGATTTAAGTGTTTTGTTCGAGATGTGCTCTAAGAGAGTATTTAATAAAAAATAAATTCGCGTACGAAATTTGACAATCTTCACAAGGTCATTGCAGTGTCAAACAATCATCATAATCTTCCCTGTGCCTTCAACCCTCCGTTGAATCATGTTCAATATTGTAGTCAACAAATCCCTGCTGTTGTAAGTGTTTTGTTCGAGATGTGTTCTAAGAGAGTATTTAATCAGAAATAAATTTGCGTACGAAATTTGAGAACCTTCACAAGGTCACTGCAATGTCAAACAATCATCATAATCTTCTCTGTGCCTTCAACCCTTCGTTGAATCATGTTCAATATTTTAGCCAACAAATCCTCGTTGATTTAAGTGTTTTGTTCCCAATGTGCTCCAAGAGACAGTTTACTGATGAAGACCTTTGCGTACAAAATTTGACTACCTTCACGAAGCTTCTCAAGGTCACTGCAATAACAATCATCATGTACCCGTGTCTGTGCCCTGCGACTTTTGTCGGAAACATTGTATCGTGCCACTTATATTTTTTAAGATTTGTAATTTTGTGTGCGCCGAGAACAAACAAGTGAATTCCAGCGCACCGTGCGACGTGAACGGTTAAAACACAGAGAGCGCACATACATCCTGTTCCCGTTTCGCTGGACGTCTCTTCGACAAATAAATGTTATCCGATATAGCGCGCAGGGGTGCCTCTGTTCCACGATCCCGCCGACAGATTTTCATTTACGAATCGCGGTCCGTGGAACGGGATTTAAAACCGACACGGTATCGCTGTATCAGCGAACGGGGGTGGTCGACGAGGAGAACGACGGGGGGTGGGGGTGGTGGACGGTCGTTGAACCGTTCACGGTGTTCATTTCAATTCGCCTCTAATTGAACGCTGTTCAATATTGACGAGTTAAATAATTGTCTTTGGAAAACTGAGCCGCGTAACCGTTAATCATCCCTCCTCGGGCAGCTGGTCCCGTCGTTTTGCACGCGATCACGGAATAATTCGCGACTCTACGCGCGATAGCAAGTCTCGCCGAAATCCTCGCCAAAAGTGGGCATTTCGTCCGCGTCCTAAACATTTATGCATCGCGTTTCATTTACGGAAACAAATGTAAATTGACAAAAATCTAAAAAAAGTGAAAAATGCTGATATTCCATCGAAGTTCCAGGGCGACATCGTTTGTATTTTTACAGTATCAGTGTATAGGTGCAAGTATTGTTTATGAATTTTTTCAGATTTTCTGGAGAGGTGTGACGTGGTCAAAAAATATAGAAACTGCGTTCCTCTATAGCAGAGTAGGACAATAATCAACTAATATCTAAAAATGACTAATAGTCTTTTTGAATGTTAGTCATAGCAAAATAGTCATTAGTGAAAACATTTTGATTAGTTAGTGATAACTAGACTGCGGATTTTATGCGTTTGTGACAAAAATGGGTACGTACAATTTAAAGCAGTGGACATGTTAAAGATATTTAAGGTCATCAATGTATTAGTTTCATCTTGATAGGATAATTAAAAAAAAATAGAGTTTTTATTTGGCTTCTGTGTCCTGCAATCAATGCGAACATAGTTAATATAATATAAACATAGTTATCACTAACTAATCAAAAAGATTTGACTAATGACTATTGACTATGCTATGGTTAACAATCAAAAAGACTATTAGTTATTCTTAAATATTAGTTGATTATTGCCCTACTCTGCTCTACAGTAATGTAAAATTGAAGTTTCTACATTTTGAATACAGATTTTTTTATACTTACAGTATATTACTAGGAGTATGAACTAAACAATACGAAACGAAGTAATTTTCATCTAGCAATATTTATTACGAACGGTTGCAGTGACTTATTTTCAGGCCCCATTGATAATTGTGTTTAAATAAAACCGAATTTCCGATTCGACAGCAACACGTAACGATCAGCCGTTTTCAACGGCGGATAGCCAGACATTTTCGCGATATTTTCTCGGGGCTCGAGCGACGTCTCTCGTCCAGCAATGAGACAGCGTTAAACGCGTCGGGTTTTTACTAATTACCATCACAACAAATTACCAGGCGGGACGACAATCACTGGAATACACGGCGCACACGATGATACGTGACGCGCATTATTTGCGTGTTGTCGCGGCCCTCGCGTTCCCTTCCGCGAGACTGGCAGCGAATGACAGGCGAATATTTAATATTTTTCGTTTACAGCGTCGCGGCAAACATTTATCCACGCTGCGCGTTGTTTGCTCAACCGAAATGCGAAAAACGACGGTTCCGTCGGTGCACTCGTCAATTTTGCACATTTTGCAGCCGTGCTTCGAGCTGATTTCTGCTCGACATAATTAATCCGCTTGTTTAATGCGATAGGAAAATAAATAATTCACGTTGTCCACTTGCGTGACAGTATTATACAGGGTGTTTCACCTAATAGTTACACCGAAAATATCTTCGTTGTTTTTAGTAATACAAGAAAAATGTTTCACACAGAAAATGTTTTTGAAGAATAACTCCTTCGAAGGTCATTTGAAGATCAACATATTATACATGGTTGAATTTGTCTTTTCATTAGCTTTAATGCTACGCTAATCAAAATACGTGGTTCCATTTAAAGAAAACGACGATGACCTTGAGACATCGGAAAATATGACCTAGAGAAAAAAATTCTCCGTCACAATAATTGCTGCACTGAACCAAACAATTTCTGTCTGAAATATTTTCTTGTATTACTAGGTATTCCTTAGGTTGGCAATTAAGATCGCAACCTGCATATTTTCTCAGTCATTTATATGCAGGGTGGTCCACGCAACTTGCACACCTATAATAATAACTTCCAAAGTACGCGTTGCACGAAAAAGTTTTGTATACAGAAGTTGCATGGTCTGAAGGGGTACATCATGTAGTGTATTTATTTTTTTTACAGGTGGAAGCGTTTCGGAGTTTTGACACTTTGTTTTTTTAAATGGAACACTATATTTTTTTACACCAAAATATGGAAGAATATCGAATTAAATTCGATATGAATTCGCCCTAAACCTAATAATTAACGAGTAATTTCACTTTATTTCCTGAAATTTTTACTCGTTAATTATTAGCTTTAGGGTTAATGAAGGTCAATACTTTTTTACTCAGAATTCGACATTCTTCCATACTTTGGTATGAAAAATATAGTACTCCATTTAAAAAAAAACCTCTGTAGCAAAAATAAATACACTGCATAATGTACCCCTTCAGACCATGCAACTTCTGTATACAAAACTTTTTCGTGCAACGCATACTTTGGAAGTTATTATACGTGTGGAAGTTGCGTGGACCACCCTGTATATTTTTTAAGCATGAATATTTTATATCAAATTAATCACAAAATTCGGAGCTTTCCAATGATATACAGTTCAAAAGGAATAGTCACTGAATGAGGCTATAATGATACAATAAAAGAATTGCGAGGAACAGAAGGTCGCGAGTTTAGTTTCCAATCTAATAAAACAACGGAGATGTTTTCGGTGTCAGTTTTAGGTGACTCACCCTGTATACCGGCTCGTGTAACACTGAGCCTTCTAAAATTGTCAGAAAACCTTGAAAGGGGGGTTACCGGATTTAAAATAACATAAAAATGATAGTATTTTGAGAAATTGGATCATTAGTCTGGCGTAGGCACGGACAGCTGAAGATCAACCATAAATTTCGCACTTTTTCCCGGAGCATTTTGCTCGGGTGGTTTTAACAGTCTCCGCGAAGCCAAAGGTCGTAGCGATCGGTAATCCCGAGGACAGTCATCGGCAGCCATTTAAGCGTGCCACTAATGGCCGGCGTCGTTTATTGCTCGTCTGGTTTGATTAACAACGACGCTGGCTCGAGAGAACGAACAAGGACGACGGATAATGACGATGGCCTCAAGATATATATTTCTCATTGGCTCATTGTTTTCGAGCTTTTCGCGATTTTGATTAGCGTTCGCACGACGTACAAGTCTCGTTTGGGTCTCGCAAATTCATCACCAGACTGTCGATCTTTATGCGAAATAATAATTGAGTAAATCGTACGAAACCGAAGTTAAACGAACATGTATTATATTTCCTCTTTCAATTATTTTCATGGAACAAGTTCCTCAAAAATTCAGTCTCTTTTCAGTTCATCGTTTGAAACCAAAGTTTATCGAACATGTACTTCTTCTTCTAAATGTATTCATGGAACAAGGATCTCAAATTCTGTCTTTTCAGTTTCGTATCCGACTTCTTCATTATGACATTCTGGTGTCGAATTTTGGAGTCAATTGTAAGAAACCAAAGTGAAACGAACATGTATGTTTCCTCTCTCAATTATTTTCATGTGGAAGAAGGTCCTCAAATTCAGTCATTTCAGTATCCTATCGGAATTCTTCATTTCTGTTATGACATTTTGCTGTAGAATTTTTCGCATTTCGAATGGGGAGTGCGCTTTCACGCGATGGACTGCAAGCGTACGCCACGGTGCGAGGAAGAGGAGGTCGGAAGCGAGTGCTCAGCATCGTCCGCATCGAGTAACAAGCCAGACATTCTCGAACGTAAAGATGTCTCGGCAGTCGGCTCGGTTATATCTTCATTATAAGGCCCGGGCAGAGTTACGTACTGGAGCTTGGCGGCCTCGTGGTGCTCAAAATTATGCGCCGCCCGCAGTTATCATTGCCTTCAGGGTCAGCCGCACGAATAATTGGCTTCCACCCATATAATACCGGTCCGCGGCGGCACATACGGACACGCTTATGGCAGTCGACGGCATCGTCCCACGATCATCTCCTCGCGTTCTAAGCGAGCCATCATCGGCCGATCCCCGTTATCGAATTAAAAAACCTCCGGCTAACGGGACTCAAGCTGATTCGTTAAATTGGAATCCGCGTTTCCGCTCGCGATCTCTCGAAAACGGGGATCGAGGATCGAGAACGGGTATTGTGCAGATCGTAAGTTACACAGTCCGCAAGTTTTGTCCTTCTTAGCGCTTCTCATGTTTCTCCCTAGCTCTACCCAACCTCTTCCAGACTCCTCTAGGGATCTACCAGATTGTAGTTGGACAATTTTTTCTAGTCAACGCAGTTTTAATTAGAGAGAACATGAAGGAAGTCTTGAATTTTGATCGTCTCCGCCGCGACTTTATGGACAGCGAGCCGATAGATGTCCGAGTTTATCGAACTTGGTAGTTCAACTTGGTAGTCCGGAACGCTCGCGTTTTCTTACGAAACGAACGGAATGCATAAGTATTTCCGGCGGAGGGAGGATTCTCTCGGTGGCGACTTCCGGCTGCGAGGCGAGCTAGTGTCCCTAATTACCGTGTCGGTTCATGAATACGATTGCTGCCGCGCGACTCTGTCCCCTCCTCCCTCCCTCTCTCTCTCTCTTTCTCTCACTCGGTCTTTCTTTCTCTTTCTCTTCAGGTTGTTTCTGTTCGCCTCGACCGCGGCACGGAAGCTAGCGTGGCGTCACCGGTTGTTACTCCGCTCATGAATTTATGTATCTGCATTCTCCAACGCAGTTCGAGGCACCCCGATGAAGAAGAAGAAGAAGAAGTAGAAGAAGAAGGATCGTCCTCTCTTCTCCTCCGGTGTGTTCTGGCCGCTTCCTTACCCTTTGGCACGCCTCGGTACCCTCGAACGATGTCGCGGATTCGAGGCGGCCGGATGAGCCTGACGGTTCCCCGCTGCTTTATTCACTGCCATGGTCCACGCAACTGGAACCGTTCGCCTTTTTTTCCCGTGTTTGCCTTCGCCATCATCAACCGCCGCCGATGGATCCCTCGTTTTTTACCGAAGCTCGAACCTGATTCGTTCCTGATTCCGGATTTTTTGAAGTCTTAACGAAACGTACGAAATCCGCAGTCTAGTCATTGATTTCAAAGAGTACGCACAGTTTTCAAGATCTTCCACAGATTGTCTTAAAAATGTACGTCCGTGAACGAGGTGATCCCCAACGTCATTTGAAATAACTTTTTCCTTTGTGAAAATCTATTATATTCCCGAAAAACACGGACCAATCAGAGCGCAGCTTTGGCCGGAGCCACGCTCCGATTGGTCCGTGCTTTTCGTTAATAACTCCGCAGCAAAGCCGCGGAGAAGATTTTCGCAAAGGAGAAAGTTTCTTCGAACGATCCCACGATCGCCCTTGTTAAAGAAGAACATTTTCGGTACACTCTGTATATAAAAATGTTCTACACAGAAATTGCAGGAAGTCTAAATCGACGCGATCTCGTGCAGTTCGCAAACTCGCACGTGTAATTTCTTCGCGAAGTACAACAATCGCAAGGAACACAGAGCGAATCCCGATTATCAATCAATTAACGCTGACGAATCGTGTTACGTCGGCAACGGCCTCGATTTTAATGGCAGAGGTGAACGGGATAGTCCCACGGTGACTGTCAACGGCGTGCACCGAGCTCCTCGAATGTCAGAACGTCGGAAGACAGCGACGACGCGCAGCACCACGCGGAAACGCCTCCTGAATATGGATGAGTCTCGGAGCGGACACAGTCTCATGCTCGCTACGCGGGGACATAATTGCCTTAATTAACGCTAATATGTTAAGTCGCGCGGTGGTTTCTTTTGTTCATCGTGCCGGGCCCGGGGACGCGTTCAGGCATCGCCGGGTAACCGGTGAACGCGACTAGACGTGATTCCTGTCGGTAACCAGGCCTATCCTTATGAGATATTGACGTTTGCGCCAAGATCCATAGATAGGGAGCCTAATCGGCGCAGGAATGGTAATCCGCCGCTGTCATTGCCTGCGCAGCCGGCGAACCGACTTCGACGAAACGTCACGGGGAAAATGGAAAATTGCTGCCGGTGTTACGTAAAGCGGCGAGCACCATGCTGTTGCAGTGTGTTATGTAAAGAGCAGGAAGATTGGGTTTCCAGGAAGTTCATGACGTGTTAGATTTGTTCGGTGACATGCAAAACACCCCTGAGACAAACTTATCAATCCCCATCTCTGATCTCCCAGCACAACTCTTCAAACACCCCAAAACAGACATCAGGAACAGGACATCCTATAGGACAGGACAGATTACATGATAGGACAAACGATGCTGACAAAAATCCCTACCACACCCAAGGGTGCAAAGCGACCAGCACCGATCGACGTTCACACAGACGCAAGCTGGTGCAGGCTCGTCAATTCGGCCTCGCATCAATGGGCCGCCGCTGATTACGGTCCGTAGTCGATACTTTGGACAGTAGCAACGAGGAGACGTTGCTCGGTGCGCAAAAAAGGAGGAAAAAGGCGGAAAGCGCGGGAATGGTATCCACGGTATAGGATGGGTTTCCAGAGACATAGAGAGACACACAGGGTGTGGGATGCAGAGGGACAGGGGGGGAGGTCGAGTCGGGGTCGAGTCTGCGAGGAGGATGAAGCAGACACAAGAGTCAGCGAGGAGAGAAGAGGAGAGGATGAGGATGAGGATGCGGGGGAGGGTGAACGAGTCTGGGCAGGTCGGCTGTGGATACATATACATAGATATAGGAGTCGGAAAGGGGTGGTTGGACGGAAGCGGGCGAAGAGGACAAGCCCCAGCAGAGGAGGTGGAGGATGAAGAGGGAGAAGAGGAAAGGAGAAAACCGGGCACGTCTAGGTTTTGCTATGACCAATGGCAGACGGGGACACAGCGCGCGCCGTTCGTATCGATCCAAGAGACTACCCTGGTGGACTCCGTCGAGTGCCTCTCTCTCGGCCCGGGTCACCTCATCCGTCCTCCACGAATCTTCATCGTCCACCTTTTTCGCCCCCGGGTCGATGCCACTTTATGCTCTTGTTCCCCCGGAATTTATCCCCGGACGATACGTCTTTTCTTCGCTTCCTGGCCAATCCCTTTACCTAGACGCTCTCTTGTTCTCTTTTTGCTGATGGTGTCTGGCCCTCTTATCGAGTCCAGCTAGCCAAGTTGTTATAGAAATGTGCTTCTCCTTCTGATGGGCTTGATCAAACGAGAATAACAGTCACTTTACGTAGATGCTTTTACTCTGCTCTTTTTTGGAACCTTTCGCTCATGGTGTCTGGGTCTCGAATTGAGTCTAGGTAGCTAAGCTAAAAATTGATTGCTATTCTTTCGTAGAATAATTTTAATCTGATGAGAATAACCATTCTGATAACGAGTTTAGACGACTCTCCAACGACAAAAGCTGATCCAACGTCTCCGAAGGTTCTGCAACCGGTGAAATCAAGAGTGCACCTTGAGGAAGGAAGAACGTGTGTACCTCAGCACCTCCGGGCTAGGTTTAGAGCGCCTGCGCAAAACCCTCGACAGGACACAGCCTCGGTCCTCCCTGCTCGGGGACACGATGAATCGGGGGTTGAATCGAGCAACCAGGGCTTGTCTCGGTTGGGAGGGAAAGAGGACTCTAGTATGTCACCGAGGGTGTGTGTCGCCTCGGTGGTGACATTCTACTGGACATGCGTACTCTTCCGACCTATCGTTGCCCGGGTTATTAAAATTTTCGAGCCAATGAACATTCGCCGGTCGAGTGACAGGGGCTGCGCCCTGCTACCATTTGCTGGAGAGGATAAAGGGTGTCCTCTGTTCTCACTTTTTCTTTCTTTCTTTCCTCCCACCCTTCTTTATATTCCTCTTCTTTCTTAATACTCCCCCAAAGTTGCTCACGCTTGCCAAATAAGACTAACACTAAACCTACCAGCGAACGTGTGCAACTGAAAAATTAAAACTTTTGTTACCTCAAGGTTATTGACGAATTTTTCAACGTGGTGAAATTATGAAAGAATTAAATCTGAAAATTTTGAATTTGGATAGTAAACAAAATCGCACTACACATCCCCGAAGTTTTATGATTTTTTGCATTTTCGGGTCCAGGATAATTTCTTGCAGGTTGACAAATGTCCTCGCAACGAGGTTGTCTGCAAACTCAGGTGTACAAGAGAGCGAAGAGTTCAAACTCATCGTCCCAAGTGTTCCCGACTCAGAGATCATGCCAGCTACCTCATCGATCGATATCTGCTGGTTCCGTCATCGAGGAGTTTCTCGGGCAATTTACTTTTTGCTCGCAAATCATTCCGGCCATTAGCCCACGCAGAGGAGGATGTGTATCGGAGATGAAGAGGGCAAGGGACGTTGAAGAATTGAGGGGGAGCGAGGTTCCCGAGGTGGCAGGAGACTCGGAGGAAGCTACGAGGGAAGGGTAATCCTTCGGCTGATGTGTGTTACGAGGTCCACACCCGCCCGCGCACTCATCATCACCGAGATAATGGAGTGGGCGGTGCACGGTGCAGCGCGTTCTTCAAGTTGGACTGTTCGGGGCCCAGTCCACCAACAAAAACCGCCACTCAACGACCATGCCTCGGCTCGCACGACCATAAAAATCATCCTAGTTCCCTGGCACCCTGACCCTCCTACTTTTCTGAGTTACCTCTTTGCTCGAATCGATGCTCTGGCACCACGGAAAGCAAGCAACGCGTGTTTCTAGACTCTTTCCTGATCTTGTTCGACAACAAGGCCGAGAATCCTCTTCCGAGTCCATTTCTCTGATAGTCCTAGTCCTGTGAAGGCTACTATAATCCGCACAATCAACGTTCAAAAACTTGGACCAAAAATATCGTACAGCGACGATCCAGAGCTTATTTTAAAGCTAAAACTCCAATCTTCAAATCTCCGTTGGTTTCGTTCGTCTGAAAAATTTTTTAAGGCCCCTGTCAATGTTTCATATATGCACAATTCTCGAAACAGAAACTTTTACATTCTCACTCGTAGTGTAGAGGAAATTTGTCGAGGAAAATGAACGACGCATTTCGAAAGCAGAAGGTTCGATCTTTAAAATGAGACCAGAACAATGTTTTTTCGTGAAGTTACAATATTTTAAATAATTTAATTTATGATAATATTGCGAAGGGTACAGTGTAAGGCAGGCCCAGTTCGCACAGGGCCCAATTGTAGTTTTTGGTGCTGCACCGGTCACCGGATCCGGGTTTTTGCAAGGTTGTCACGTAGCAGCATGAACGATGTCAGGCCGCGGATCGACTTGCAGGATCGCCACGGCGACCCGGGACAATCTTATCTTCCGGGGAAAAAAATTGAGACGTCGGTTCGCGTCTTTGTGAACTTCTGGACGGATATACATAACAGCCGTGGCCGTATCAGGTTTTCTGCCGGCCGATGCGGGGGAGATAGGGCCCCGGGGCGAGCTTATGCGTAATCAGACCCGTATCCCTACATATTAACGAGCGACGCGTGCGTGCACGACTATGCTAAAGCTGTGTATGCGTTCTCTCTTTTCCTCTCTGTCTCTTCCCTCTTTCTCTCTTCGCATGCGCCCGACAGATTCGCATCAAGGAGTCGCGTCCAGCCGCGACAAATCGTCCAGTCCAGCGAGATTCGAGTTGCTATGGTTTTTCACATTCGCTATGGCGTTTGATGGTCTTACTAGTACAAAAACCCCTGCTGTACTTTAACGAGTCAGACTCGTGATGAAGATTTTGACAAAGTCTAACAGATATGAATGTTACGCTTGAATATCTTGAAATAATCTTATCTTGAAATAAAATTCTATTCGTTTGTAATCGATGTTTAAGCATTAAAATAAGTGTAGCTATACAAAAAACATAAATTTTCCGAGTTTGACTGGAGATGAAGAAGTCAATGAAGTATAACAGATGTGAATGTTACGCTTTTCTAGATGAAATAAAATTTGATTCGTTTGTAATCGATGCTTAAGCATTAAAATAAGTGCAGCCATACAAAAAATATGCATTTTCTTTTGTCTTCAATATTTTTAGGGATAAAGACGTTTTAATAAACTGTTATTCCAAAGAAAATGTTTCGGCAAGTGGTTGAACGAAAATAATTGGTACTCGTTACTAGTCATTTATTTATTTTTTAATAATTGCGTTCAGCGGGTAATAATGCAACAGCATTTTGAAATTCTTTAAATGTGTTTCCGATTTTGCATTTGATATTTTCATTTTCATCTTGAATTCATGAAATCTAGTATAATAATTAGTCTATCTAGTATAATAATTTATGCATTTATGAAAAAAATGGGTACGTACAATTTAAAACAGTGGAGGTATTAAAAAGATTTAAGGCCACCGGTGTATTAGTTTCACCTTAATAAGATAATTAAGAGAAGAGTGAAATTTTTATTTGGCTCCTGTGTGCCTTGCAATCAATGCAAACATTTTTTATTTTGCATAGAGATCCGTTAGAATATTATCTATCATTGAAAAACGAGTTGTTGACCTTTCGACTTCGAAGTTTAGGATTAATTTTGTAATAGAATCTCGTTATGATAATCGCGACGTACAATTTCTGCACACCGTGTACGTCGAAATTCCACGATTGTTCGTGAACCTACGCGGTCGCATTTCCGCGAATCCCTGCAGAGGGTTAGCAGTTCCATCTGTTTTCCATCGCGAAAGTTAATAATCTCCACCCCCGCAGCGCCTCTCTCGCGAACTTCGCAATTAGCACCGTCCAACTATAGCGGAGCCGCCACGCGGGTCCGGGCTCACCGGAAACGGTTAGCATTGCCCGCGGGATGTGGTGCGGGGGAGCAGCGAGGAAAGAAGCAAAAACCCGTCCGAGAAAGACAATTCCGGTTTCCGGTGAATAATGCACGGGGCCGAGTATACGGGTGCAACGGTAGCAGCGACATTATTCGCGGCGTATCCCGAAGGAAATTAGGAAACGCGCGGAGCAAACCCAACAACCACCTCCCCATCCCCCGTTTACACCGCCCCGTCGACATGCTGGCCAAGTCACAAATGTAATATTCACGAAATAATACAGCCGACCTTTCCGCCGCTTTCTCTCGCAGCGTTTTTCTCCGTTCGTTTATTTTTTCCTTTTATCTTTCATCCCCCTCCGTCTCCCTGGCGCGCTGCGAGGTTTAATAGGAACACCGGGGTACTCTTGGTGGACTTGGTATACTTGGTGCTCGAATGCCTAGAATTAAACTATGGAAATCCATATAGAACCACTCCGGTAAATGGTGTTTCGCTCTCTCATGCAAATGGCGGCGGTTTTCCGCGAGGCCGGGATCGTTTTAATGTGGTTTTTATATTTTTATAGGCGCGGTGGCAGGGTGGTTCTTTGTTCGGCTAAACTGTGTTCATGTTCACCGACAACTGCATTGTTGGGATGATTCAATCAGCGTTGCTTGTTTTAAACGAGAGAGAAAGTGGGAGTGAGTTTATTGGTGATTTGTTGTGGTAGCACTGATCGTCAGAATTTCTACTTACGCTTTTGTTACGACCATCCCATCCCCTGAGCCCCACACTACCCCCTTCAGGGGTGTGCGGAAATGCATTTTTTCCATCATATTTAACACAAAAAAAAAATACGGAAGGACCTGGGTACTTAGAGAATGGATCCAGAAATAAGGGAAGGGACCTTGGGGAGCGATCTAGGGACTACAAAATGGAACTAGAATTTAGGGAAAAGGAATTAGAAACCAGGGAAGGTACGTAGGAACTAGGAAACGGAATTTGAATCTAGGGAACTAGAATCTCCCCAAGAAAAAGAATCAGAAAAATCACATCTTCGCAGGCAGCACGCTAAACACGCGGCCCCTCAAGGGTTGATCTAGAAAAGAGAAGACTGGAAAATTGACAGCCGGCAAAATTGCCAACACCGAGAGCAACGAGATTCCTCTGGTGGCTGGTGTCCCGTCAGCCGAGAACAAACCATTTTCCGTGAGCTGTAAGGTGGGCGCCCGGAGGGTTAAGGTTATAAATAGTCCGCGTTCGGGAGGCAGTAAAGAAGCGGCGCGAGAGAAAGGCCAGCACAGTGAAGAGAGAGTAGAGGAGAGGAGAAGAAGAGAGAGTCGAAGATGGGAAGAGGAAAGTTGCTCGGAAGAAGCCAAGGGGGTTGCAGAGTTTGTCAGCGAGGAGCCAAATGAAATTGTATTAAAGTTTCACCTCGCAGTACGTGGGACGAGCTCCGCAGAAGAAAGAGAGGATACCGTCATGGCAGAGGGAGAGAGAGAGAGATAGAGAGAAGGGGGTGGAAGAAGCGCAAAGGAACGAGTAGAACGACCGGGCCCAGGATATTAAAGCTTGTCGCTTTAGGACAAAATGAAGGCAAGAGTTCGGTGTTCCCAGCCTCCGAACAACACTCCCTCAAGACGAACACCACCGTTCGTCCCTGGAAATATGAGATCCTTCGGAAGATACGCGGCCGTAAACCGTTTTTATACCCTAACGCGTATTTATGCCCGTGGAAGTGCCTGCCGCGCCGCTAAACAAGTCCGTATATCTATTTACGTTTATCATTAACACGTTTTCCTCGTCCCGCGAGGGGACGGATTTATTAATATAGTACTTTGGCCCCCGAGCAAACCCTAATTCTTCGCTGCGCTCGCGCTCCTCGCCACGCGAAATTCATCGAAGCTGCCTTCCGATTATGAAATTTACGCTAATCATGCAGACTGCGGATTTTACGCGCTCATGACGAAAATAGGTGGATGTAATTAAAAACAGTGAAAACCTTAAGACAATTCAAAAACGTCTTATTTTCAATTTATTAAAATTATATATATACAGAGGTAGAATGCACTGCTATTTTACTTGCTACTTAAGTGCATTTTCTATTGCGGTTGACCTTGAGTGACCTTCATAACAGGTCATTGTAAAATGTAAATAAAAAAATCTATTTATAAAAACAGAATTGACCTTCGTATCTCCTTGACATAGAAAAAATGTCTAAAAATTTTGATAGTGTGTTCTAACCTCATGTAAAGACTGTAACCCAATCGAAAGACAGCACCTGACACAAGTGGGTCGCCAATTTGTCATTCGCACTCGTGTCCAGTGGATCAAAATATATTCCGATAAGCATGACACAGCAACATTGGTCGCTGCAGCTGTTCTGCTCGGCAATACTAGAGCAACGAATTTGGGAAACAGGGACGCCGGGAGATCCCGCGCCGAAAAATCTGCTGCGTCAAGATGGAAAGTCGATGGATATTAAAGTTTGTCGGGCCGGCCTCGAGGAACTGGGTTATGCTCGTGCACAGCCCCGAGGAGGCAGATCGGTCTCCGCGGCTTTATATCCTCGCTGGAAGACAGTTCGGGGCGAGGCCGGGAGGGTCGGCGGACGTTAAACTCGTTTAAAATTTAACTTTCCGCGCGGAGTTGTTCGGATTCGCGCCCCCGGAAATCTCCGCGGGAATTTCGTTTCTTACCATTTCATTCGCAGAACGGATTGCCGGGGGAGACTGCTATGGGTCCTCATAAGATCCCCACCCCCCGTAGCTCTGACGTTTACCCTTCACTGCTGTGAATATCTCGTTAAGTCTGTAACACAGACATTCACTGCCAGCCAAGTTTTCTCACAATTTTCAGTGCATTCATTTAAAACATTTGTTATTTCAAATATTGTTAATTCAAAGAGCTGTTTGGTGTCATAAGGCCTTCCAAGCTGCAGCATAATTTGTTAAAACTGATAAGCTCTGATTGACATTGCGCTCATTGTCGCCGAGTTCTCGCGGACGGGAAAAATCGATTCAAGGGCGAGAAGTAGAAAGTTAGCTGGCTGCCGTGAGGAGAGGAGAGCGCGAGAAAGAGAGACGAAGGAAAGCAAAAAGAAGATAGATAGAGAGAGAGAGAGAGAGAGAGAGAGAGAGAGAGAGAGAGAGAGAGAAAGAGGGGAGCATCGGGGAAACAGGTTCGCTAACGGACACCTCGGCTGCCAATTTACCGGGCGCACGCAACTAGCCGGTCATATTTTATTTACGATATAATTGAGATATATTGAAACGTGAGATACGGACATCCAGCTGCGCTGCTCGCGGAAGAGCGAGCCGCGTCCACGGACGAGCGGTAATTTCACGTTGCCCGCCAAAACGAACCCCTAAACCCTGGTCTTATTAGACCCGGTGCAAAATAGAGGCGCGAGGAGAGCCACACTCCGCACGCATTAACAGACCGTCACGTGGTTTTTGCCACTTAATGATACGGCCGTTCCCAAGTCAACGTCTCTGCTCGAACTGTTCCGATAGCTGCGAGTCTTAGATCCGTGAAACCGTTCCGAGAATGTCAGCGGATCCGACGGGAAAACGGATACGGGAATGCTGGGATTTCTATCAGGAAGTCGCACCAACAACGGACATATCGACCCCTACGGTTTAATCAGCCTTGCTAATTTTTAGCAACAGCCAGAGTCACATATTTTACATAGTTATAATTAGACTGCGGAAGTTCATACAATTTGCAATCTTTTAAAATTATTTATGTATGCAATTTGAAATCAGAGAAGTTGCAAAAAGAACGCTTTCAAAGGAATTTTTCAGTAAATTCTCAATTATGAAATTTTGTGGCTCAGTGGTAGAAGTCGTCCACAAGCCAGACATTTTTCCTCAACTATGAAGTGGCCTGAGCAAGTAGAAAAGGTCGTTCATATTCCAGACATACTTCATCGATTACGAAACTGAAAATGAGCGAGTAGAAGAGATCGTCGTTTACGAGTCAAACATATTTTTTCCTCAATTTAGAAATCTTAAAGGCAAGTAGAAAAGGTCGTCCACGAGTCAGACGCATAGAAGATGTCGTCCGCGAGTCGGGCATATTTTTCTTTCGTCTCACAGAAAATTCAATTTCCCACGAGTACCATTAACGCTAATAAATTCTTTGCTGCCTAAAATTCCGTGCAGTCACCGTTTCATATAAATTCATGAAGTCCTCTGTCCGTAACTAGTAGACAAAGAAAGATTCACCACCATACTCGGATACCCAATTCGATATCCCGGGGCTCTAAAAGCCAGTGAAAAAATCGAAACGCAGCTAAAGAGCAAGAAAGTCCCCGAGGAATGTCATCGTCACGTCCCACGGGCAATCAAGCACGGGGAAAAAACCGTCGTAAAGTTATTACGCTCGCTAATTACACGATTAGCGTAAGTTTACACGGCCGAGGTCCGGCCATCAGAACAGCTTGGCCAATCAGCGCTGGCCGGCGTCGTATTGTCGGTTAATCGAGCCTGGACCCGAGCAAAAATCGGCGTCGTCCGAGCTGCGGAAAATCGTAGGAAACCACCGCACCGCGGCGTAACAACTCACTCAGCGCTGCGTCGATTAGCCGGCGACTTTTTTCCGGAAATTGCATCGGCGCGTCGTCGTTTATTACCTGAAATTTATGCAGCCATTACACCTATAGCCGATCGGCTTAGAACGCCAGGTGTACGGGGTACGCGCGTGCCCCTCCGGAGCCCCCTCTGACCCTCACGTCGTTCCCTCCCGTTTTTATTGCTCCTTTCTCTACGGTTTCATTCGAACGGTGTCCTGCTTCCAGCGACGCAGATGACTGTGATCCTTTGGAACGGGACGCCGAATAAATCTCCAGACTCTATACTTAACGATTGACACACCGTTTTCCTGGCGGGTCGGCTCGGTTTCGCGGACTGACTGTGCTAATCGATCGACTTCCGCAAAGTACAATATTTTTCGCAGTTGACCTTCCACGACTTTGAATGATCTTGAGTCGTATTACTATTATATATTACTACTATTATGTATTACTACTTATAGGTAGCACAGAGAAAAGTAATTGACGAAGAACATTTTTACTGATATTTAAGTGCATTTCAGGTCTTTATAACAGGTCACTGTATTCGTCTTAGAACACACTATCAAAATATAAATAAAAAATCATACCATTCCATTTAGAAAGACGGAGTTGACCTTCATGTATTCTCCGACGAAACGCGTCACGTGACCCTTCGTCGGAGAGGGGAAGAGTAGAGTGGGAGACAAGTCTAACAAGAGGGAAGACCTCCATTGTCCGACTTCGATTGTGATCATTTTTTGTGAGATGATGATATTTCCTAATTATGTCCCTAATTATGCATGTAAAATATTAGGTGTAGTTACTCAATAGTTTTATAAAGAGATATAAACTGCGACGTTATAAACAATTTATAAATTTATAAACAAAGTTATAAACGAGTTATAAACAATTAAAGTTTCATATCTTGTTGATGTACCATGATTTGAGCTGTGTGAAACTTATCTATATCTTTAAAACTATTGAGTAACTACACCTAATATTTTGCATGCATAATTAGGGATCCATATACCATCATCTCACAAAAAATTATGAAAATCGAAGTCAGACACTTGGGATCCTTCCCTTGTAAATCTGGCGACTTTGGTTAGCTCACGGGTACACGAGTAAGTAACCCCTTTCGTTCACATAATCGTTGAATGATTTCGCGGTCCCCTTGTCGGTTAGCCTTTCGTGTCACGGTGAAGGTCATCGTCATCCTGCCACCGGTGATCAGATTACGACCGTGACCCTCGGAATTGAATAATAATCCTATGATAATTTCACGGCGGCGCGGCGCACGTTGCAGGTGCACGCACCGGTGCGACAAGAAACGCGAGAATCGTCCTCCTTAAAGAGGGATGGCACTTATTCGCGGGAACAGCAACCCCTGCCGAACAATCAGCAGGTGCGCGAATTCGAACGCGACCGTGTGTCCACGCCCACTGCAAATTAAGGGTCGCCTAACAACCTCGCGAGTAATAACACGAATCCGTTTTTATCGCGACACGTGTTCCGCTGGAGACATCGGACCCGTTATTCGCACGCCATCGAGCATTCGTGTGTGTCCTTAGCATATAATTGCTTTTCCACCGTTTAGAGCGCGCACGAACCCTCCCTGCGGGATCGTGCGAGATATATCCGACGCTCGGTATTAAATGGTTTTGCGACCGAGACGGTCGTCGGACTTTTTCCCCACGATCATTGCGTTTGCAACACGATTGCTTTTCAGGACCGTGCGAACGCAGTATTCAATTTTCATAAATATTTTTCAAAGCGGTGGTAAAAGGCATATTTAGAAAATCGTGACCTTGGTTTTGCTCTTCCAAATTCTGAGCAATAGGAATTTGTTCCTGCATCGTAATTAAGAGTAGGATTCCGTCGAAATTCCTAATATTTGGAGAGCCTGTCGAACCAATACGCTGACACTCGTGATCCCAGCTGGATCAATACACCGGCATGGCGAAACAATATCCGCGGGGAAGTGTAATAAAACCGCTGAGATCTACAAAAGGCATATTTTAAATTTTTATTGTGGGGTCAAATAAAAAAGTTAAAAAACGTGGACCATCACTTTTTTCTTCCAAGTTCTTAGAAAAAGATTTTCTGCACATTAGTAGAGCAATCCCTCTAACATCTGAAGAAGACTCAAATGATTGAAACAATTTTTAAAAAGTTAACCCAGACCATCACTTTTCTCTTCCAAATTCTTAAAAAAAATTTTCTACACATTAGTAAAGCAATCCCTGTAACATCAGAAGAAGACTCAAGTTGTTGGTCCAATTTTTTAAAAGTTAACCCAGACCATCATTCTTTTTCCAAATTCTTCAAACAAATTTTCCCACACACTACCTAGTAAACTAATCCCTCTAACATCTGAAGAAGACTCAAGTTGTTGGTCCAATTTTATAAAAGTTAACCTAGACCATCACTTTTTCCTTCCACATCCTTCAAAAAAATTTATCTACACATTGGTAAAGCAATCCCTTTAACATCTGAAGAAGACTCAAGTTGTTGGTCTAATTTTATAAAAGTTAACCTAGACCATCACTTTTTTCTTCCAAATTCTTCAAAAAAATTTTCTACACATTAGTAAAACAATCTGTCTAACATCTGAAGAAGACTCAAGTTGTTGGTCCAACTTTAAACAAGCTAATCCAGACCATCACTGTTTTCTTCAAAATTCTTCAAAAAAATTTTCTACACATTAGTAAAACAATCCCTCTACCATCGGAAGAAGACTCAAGTTGTTGGTCCAATTTTAAAAAAGATAACACAGACCATCACATTTTTCTTCCAAATTCTTCAAAAAAATTTTCTACACATTCGTAAAACAATCTATCTAACATTTGAAGAAAACTCAAGTTGTGGATCCAACTTAAAAAAAAACTAACCTAGACTATCACTTTTTTCTTTCACACACATTTTTCTACACATTATTTAGTAAACCAATCCCTCTAACACCGAAAGGAGACTCAAGTTGTTGCTCCAACTTCGAAAAAATGTTTAAAGGATGTCCACTTAATATCTTCCGCGACTGTAGCTCCGTTTGAAGCCAATTAAAAATTACTACCACCTCCACAACTACGAACCATCCTAACGACCACGTCCCAATCCCCAAGACCTTCAGCAGATCAGCGGAAACTTGGAGAGGACCATCCTCTAATTCCACCAGCAGGAGGGTCAAAGTATGATCGATGCTGTGTCTCGTTGGAGGACTCTCGAAGCGAAGGGACTTCATTAAAAATGTATGAAAGCGAACCTCACCGTTTGCAGAGAACGATGTAGGAGATCCTCGGGTAGGCAGAAGGATAGATACGGATAGATCCTAGATCGGGAGCGTGGCTACGACTACCGCTCGGCGCGAGATTTATCCGCGAGTAATCACAGGGTTCGCCTCCCCGGTTAAGGATTGTTATTGGTGCATTTTAATGCGGCCGGGTTCGCGCAGGGGGTGTTATTATTCTTGCGGTTTTGCGGTTGTCCGAGAAAATTAGCGGTTCCCCCGGTGGAACGAGGAAGAATGGGGGCGGACGCGCAGCCATGAGATCCATCTGTCACAGCGAGGGCGTTCGCAATTCGTCAGCTCGCCGGAGGTCTGCGGGATTGAAAAGTTTAGCCGCGGCGAATTCACGTGCCCATTCCACGCGAACTGATTTCGCACAAGGTACATCCTCACTCTCTTTATTCCTATCTCTCTCCCCCCCCTTTTGCAATAGAATCAAACGCCGACGGACGGTCTAACGTTGCTGGGAAAAGCGAAGAAATTGCGCGCGAGCACAATCTTCCCCAGCGATTACTCCCCTTGCGTTTTCTTTATCCGGAAATAGACCTGTCCAATGAATCAACACCTGCTGCGTGTTTGTTAAAATGAGAATCGTTATTTTTAATTCCCTTAATAAAATATTGTCTTTTTATTAAGATTTACTCTTACACACATTCCAGGTGTAACAGCATTTTTTAATGAATCCCTTGCCGTGTCATTTTCTTTACGGTTACGGTCTTTATGCCGAGAAATGTCGTAGAAGAGAAAAGAAAATTTATATTTTTTGTATGGCTACATTTATTTTAATGAACTATTCATTATACAAACGAATCAAAGTTTTTATTTCATGTAAAAAGAAAGGCGTAACATTCATGTTTGTTAGACTTCGTTAAAATCTTCATCACGAGTCTGACTCTTTAAAATACAGCAACTGGTTAAAATTTACTATTCACCCTTTCCAGAGGTACCATAATTTTTTACTATACACACTGTCTCGGTGTAACATAATTTTTTAACAACATTTGGAGGATAAGTGGAATCGCTTCGATAATTTATTTTTGAGGTATTCATTACAAACGAATCAAAATTTTTAATTCATCTGAAAAGAATGGCGTAACATTCATATTTGGTAGACTTCGTTAAAATCTTCATCACGAGTCTGACTCGTTAAAATACAGCAACTGGTTAAAATTTACTAGTCTCCCTTTCCAGAGGTATCATAATCATTTGTTTACTATTCACACTGTCCAGGTGTAACATAATTTTTTAGCAACATTTGGAGGGTAAGTGGAAATATGGAATCGCCTCGAAAAGATTCTCAAATCTCGCGTTCGGTTTATCGAAGGACGAACGGCGCTCGCAGCTCGCGCTTCCCACGCATCAATAATCATCCTACGAGGCAGCTCGCTTAGGTTAATTGCGAGCCGATCGGGGACCGGTCCGCCGCGCCGCGCCGGGATTAAACAGAAAATTCCTGCGCGTCGCGAGAGTAAATCCAGGAACTAATCTCGCCCGATACGAAACGGTTAGCGGTGGATCAGAGGCTGGTTAATGGGCGGCGGCCATAGGTCGAGTACGGTTTCACGCCTATCACGTCTCGCGGACCTTGTTTCGCAATTTTCGCGGCGGAATTTCGTGTTCCGAGACGGTGGACGCTGCTCGACATGCTAATACAGTGCCACTCGTGATCGCTAACATGATCCTTCATAGAAAACGATATGAACAATAGGGTAAACGTGGGAGAGACGCCACGCTTTTAGGAGCCAATATCAACTTTGTTTTCGTAGTAAAAACATTGTTGGTCGACAATTTTATACAGAGGCTATCTCATGTCATCGGCTATCATTTCGTAATTGAATATGTGGCAGTAAAACAATCTAAATAAACTTCAATAAACCCCATTTATAAATAATAAATTAAGATGAAACTTTGAACATATCGTTTATATAACTTTTAATATTTTGTTTTTAGTATGATAAACTGTATAGCTGAAAACTGTACAAATTGAAATATATAATGCAAGTGCATACAACGAATTAACTCGTGACTCGTAAATTCTAGAATAATTTTGCCATTTGTCAAAAAAATTTCGAAGCACTTTGAAGGAAAGAAATTGAAAATGGGTTAATATTGCGACCCTCAGAAAAGTGAAACAAGATTTGCATTGTTCATGGGAAAATTTAATAATCGCAGGGATTATTCGAGCCATTTGATTAACACTAAACCTGCCGAGCACTAAAAGCGATTAAAATGTTTTAGCTTAGAAAAATGACAAAGGCCTATTTATTTAGATTTTGTGAAATTTTTATTACAATACGTGCTTGAATAAAGAAACTTATCGAATCAATTTCGACAATTATAAGATGAAAAATATAAAACCGGTCATTTATGGCAGTGGTAGGGTCAGTGTTAAAAAAATGGTGCACTTAAAACCATTTAATAATTTAAGTAAAAGTTCTACACAACACAACAGTATCAAAAGATCACTAAGGATTCTAAAATTACAATTATTTCATTTAATGACGATTCAACCCTCGACGATGTTGAACCAAACAAATATTGCCTTACGCTATTTTTGCATGATACGGCTCATAAATTAAAGTCATGCGAATTAGTAAGGCAAGCGACTCCATCGGTGCGAAAGTCGCTGTCGAAAGGGTTTAACGAGGTCAGAGGGAGTCCTTCCCAGGGATCCGTGCTCCCTTATCAATCCTTTCCAACGGGCGTGGAATTTATTAGCGGCCGGAAACGAGCTGGTTCGAGTGGGAACCGGCGATCGTATCTTTTTGTCGTTGGATACGCCACGATACTCTAGCGTGGATCCCTGTACATCATGCACAACGTGTTTTTAACACCGTCGCGGTCACGGGTGCTTTGCTTGATTGTTTAAAGACTGGTGCCAGGGTACCGCTCTGTGAAACAGTCGCCAGACACCGTCTAGAAAATTGATATCGCTGTCATACACCGACTACTACGCCTCCGACCATGATCGCACGATTATGATCTCGATCTTGAACGAGAAACTGCGTCTTTGGGACCTGCTCGAAGAGGTTCTGGATTATACTGATGTGGGAATGGTATTAACCCCTTGCCATATTTCAACGACCCAGACTCGTGATGACGATGTTAACAAAGTCTAACAAATATGAATGTTACGCCTCCCTTTATAGATGAAGTAAAATTTGATTCAAATAGAAAAAATATAAATTTTCTTTCTTCTTCTAGATTTATGGGGATAAAGACATTTATATCACAGTAAATGGCCTAACTGTAGTAGATCATCAAAAACTACGTTACGTTGGACGATGCTAACAATTATTGATATTTCATAGAAAAAGAATACCATTTTAAATTATTAGTTCATGAGTAGACTGCGGACGTTTATGCAATTTGCAAATTTTTGTAAACGAATTTTAAGAAAGTGGGACCAAAAGAAAAACCAATTTTAGATCCAAAATAATTAAAAAAATCGTACTACATTCGGTCGTATTTTATATCCTAGCATTTTTTGAAAGTCTTCAAGATCCGCAGTCTAGTCATGATATAAAAGTGTGCAGTTATGTTTAATTATTAAGCTACCTAGCTCAAATTTTCAGCAAATACTATTTTTTTATATCTTGATTTTTGTGCATAGAAAAAATCGTGGAGATTCCCTTATTTTTTAATCGTGGCAAGGTGTGGCGACGCTACTGTGACAAAATGGATGCCACGTCCTTCTAGATTATGCTACTTGGCTCGAACATTAAATATAGGATAAGATGTATATTTTGATTTTTCAAGAAGCTTAATTTTGTAGACATCAAAACTTATTGAGTTCCGCTGATGTTTTAACACAAAACCTACCGCGCACGAAGAGCGATTAAAAGTAGTTTTGGCTCACAAAAATGACAAGGCTCTATTTATTTAGATCTTGTGCAATTTTAAATATAGTAATTGTAAAATGAAAAATAAAAAACCGTTCGTCTGACCGGCATTGGTAGGTTTAGTGTTAACGGTTGGAGTATAACCCTTGAACGCGGGAGCGCGTTGATTTAGGATCGAGGCTAACGGTAGGCCGGTCGATCGGCGAGTCAGGTGGATCCGCTCGTGGCGGGTGAATAAAGCGTCGTCATTTCCAGTGTGTCCCAATTAAGACTGATTTTCTCCGTTTCCTTTCCGGTATTAGTGTCACGGTGAGCGCGCAATCTCGGAATCTACGGTATTGTGTGGCCGTCGCGCGCGCGCTCGCAGCTCCTCGTCTCGTCCACTTACGATCCACGGCATGAATATTACATGGCTTCTTACCCACCGGAAAGATAATTGTCAAGAGCTCTAAATACGGCCTGGAAACGGGTGGACAGAAAATGCATAATACATTATGCGACGAGAAAACGAAAATTTACGACGCGCATGGCCACCGTTTCTTCGCGGAACGACGGCCACAGGATGATACCTCCCTCTCTGTGTATATGTGTATGTATATATGGACAGGTATAGAACTCGCTATACTGGTGGCTGATGGTGACTCGGCACCGACTGAATTAATTTGTCGTTTCACGCGGTGAAAACCGTAAGGCGAGCTAACGCAGACCAACCCACGTGGATCCAGGCGACCGATTTCATTCGTCACATCCCGCTGAACGCTGAATCCGCCGTGGAATTCTTTTTTCTAGGAGCCGCACTGCTCATACTTCCTGCACGGTGGCCGCCATTTTTCCGATCTAGCGGCCATTTCGATCTGGGACGTCCGATCACCGAGACACGAAAATCGTACTTTGAGATTTCATTCGCAGTCACCCCTGTACTACTCCATTTCTATTCGTTACACTAGACTGCGGATTTCACTACTTCTATTTCATTATTTTTCTAGAATGAATTTATGTATAAATATCTTAACCTTTAAATTTCAATTTAGAAACGCTGCAAACTTTCGTTCCAACCCAATGCAATATTATTTAATCCCTTTATTCCCTTATCATCAATTTATAGTCTTAAAATGAGAATTCGTGCAAATATGTTAAACATGAGAGGTTTTGAATAATCTATTCATTTTGGTTGGAAAAAATATTATTACTCATTTAACTGGATTCGGTGTTTTATGGAGAACCAGGAAAAAATTATTTTCTGTTTCTTAGTGCATTTTAATATAAGCATGGTTTTTAATGTTTTTATATATTTTATTTATTTATATTTATATATATATATATTTATAGTCTTAAAATGAGAATTCGTGCAAATATGTTAAACATAAGAGGTTTTGAATAATCTATTTAGTTTGGTTGGCTACATAAGAGTTAATACATGGAAGACAATATTTCTTTTTGTCCTAAAATTTTAAATTTCGTGTGCTTCATTTTCTCATAGACGCATAAAATCCGCAGTCTAATTGTGACTGAGTGACTCTTCTAATAAGAATATTAATCAATAAATGAAGCACATGAAATTTAGAATTTTCTATAATCAATGTGTATAGTCGATGTTACGTTTCATCTTTGCCAAAGATCCGCAAGCCTGTAATTCAATCGTTGAAACGCGATAAACGTGATTTTCGTCGTTTGATAAAATGGCCTGCGCAGACGTATCTCTTGTCTCGATATTTTACGCGCATATGCACTATGATTTGAGACTTCCGGATGGTAACAGATGCTCGTAGTCACTCGCTATCAGTGTCACTCCTGACCCTGAGGAAACTGGCGGCGGTAAACGCCGTCATCAAAACGCTATCGGCAAACTTGTACCCGGAAGTGTTCGTTCGGATAGAATCTTTCGAATCGCGGGAGAACGCACGAAATTATATGCAGATAATCTACAGCTGGCTGCATCGAAAGAACTTCAAAGTGGCATTATCTGCAACGTGTACATCATATCTTGCGTTTTACTGCGTCGCGCGGTTTACTACATTCATTCGACGTCGAATAAACAATTTCAGGCCGCTCGAGGATTTTTTAACGATCCGAACATTGTTTCAACGCGAATAATTTTTATACTAACAACAACTGTTTTCATATTTTCCAATTTCGTTATTTCTAATTCAATTAATTTAAAGTATATATTGCATTATATTATATTATATGTATATTGAATTAATTTATAGTATAAGAATTACTTAAAATTTACAATTTAACGTAGTGATCGTATTAGGATTTATTTTATTTTATTTATTTTATTATTTGAGGTCACCGGTGTATTAGTTTCAGTTTATCGAGATAAAAGAAGAAGAAATTTTAGCAAAATTCTGTTGTTTTGCATAAATGTTTGCAGTCTAGCCATGACTAAATTGCAAATATTCATTCAAATCTCACTTCAAAACAGCAAATTACTAGAAGAGTAATTCGTAACAAATCGTATTAAAAGTTCCTCTAAATCTGTAATACCGAGTAATGAAACATTAGCGAGAATGTTCAGGAACAATAGTGAAGCCAGTGAAGGAGGGAGATGCGAATAGAAGAGATTACAGTGCAGTCGCAGGAACATCTCCACGCAATTCCAAAATCAGCTTACGCGGTAACGTTTCGAGCTCGAAAGTGGCGATTTGAACGCTGCGATGTTAGACATTCATATTTCGTTGATAACGCCTGAATAATATACACACTGATAAAAATTGGCGAATACTGTAGGAGGATATACACCATTTTTGTGTACTCACCGTTCACTCCAAGATAAATAAAACACATTTTTCAAATGTTCAGTACTAACTTGGACACAAAACAAGTTGTAAAAATCAATTTTCAGAAACGTCTTTCACTTTCTTTCAATTCTAAATGCACTTTAAGTATGGGAGTGTGTCTGATTCATAGACTGCGGATCTTTACGCAAAATAAAAAATGTTCGCATTGATTGCAGGACACAGGAGCCAAATAAAAATTGTATTCTTCTTTTAATTATCTTATTAAGGCGAAACGAATACATTGATGTCCTTAAATATTTATAACAGGTCTTTGTCATAAATGCATAAAATCCGCAGTCAATTATTGGAATCACTGTATACTAAACGCATTTAGACTCAAGCCCTACATGCACAAAAATTTGGAATACAAAGGGTGAAGAGAAAGTTATTCTGATTTAAAGTGTGTCTGATAAATAGACTGCGGATCTGTATGCAAAATAAAAAATGTGTGCATTGATTTCAAGACACAGGAGCCAAATAACAATTTCATTCTTCTGTTAATTATCTTATTAAGGTGAAACTAATACACTGGTGGCGTTAAATCTGTTTAACACCTCCGCTGTTTTAAATTGTACGTACCCATTTTTGTCATAAATGCACAAAAACTGCACTCTACTGATAAAATATCGATGTCACACAGTACACTGAGAGCATTTTCGAAGATGCATTTTTGACAGAACTCCCAAGAAAAAATTTGGAGTAGAATGGGTGAAGAGGAAGTGGAGGAACGAGGCAACACGTCCCTGGAAATCCGGCGGACGTAAATCTAGTCTCGGGGTCCGGCTAAGAGTGCATAAGAGTGCATAAGAGTGCATTAGAGTCGGCGCTCTCGGGATCCGCGTAAACGATACGATCTTCGTGGCTCGCCAGATACGGCTATCCGAGGGCCGGCGGTTTTTGCATGGTTGCAGCGCGTTGCAGCGCGTTGGAGAGCGTTGCAGAACGTTGCAGAGCCGTTGCAGCGCGTTGCAGCTCGCGTCGCAGGTACCGGGCATCTGTTAGAACCCTATGACAGGTATACCGGCGGTGATTTATAAACAGTTTATGATGTCTGGCCGTGCCACGAGGCGCGCCGTCTCCACTTTCCTCTGCTACCAGCTCTCTCTCCCTCTCTCGAGGGAGAGAGCTCTCTTTTAATAGGGGACCGACCGTTTTCTGACGAAACGGCTCTTTCGCAGACGACCGTTTCGCGACCGGTGTCTAGCCTGGAAGGCACGACCCATTTCCCGGACATAAATCAACGCTGACACCACGGGACCGGGAACGTTTTCGTGCCCGGTCGTTAGATCGACCGGCTAATCTCTAATTAAGGGGCCAGTCTCCCGTGGACCGGTCAAACAATCGTTTTCGATTTTTATCCTGTTTTTTAAAGGAGAAATTTGACAAGCTGCTGCGAGAGGGAACGGACAAGCGACCAACAATACTTATGACCAAACTTACCGAGTTATAAATATAAAAAAAAAATGTTCCAAAGTGTTCGAAAATTCAAGCAAGATTCGAATTTTGCGCCATTTGTGAAAAGACAGCGTAACAGCTGACAGTTCAGGGTTATTAAAAATGGCGTTTCACGCGAAAGAACAACGCGTTTTCATTTTTGAGCAATATTTTAAAAATAATGACAGCCTGAGAAACAGTTCGATAGTCGTGTTCAATCGTTGGACTTTTTTCTATGGGGTTTTTTGAAGTCTAAGGTTTATGCCAACAAGCCCACGGCCACCCATGCCTTGAAGGAGCAAACGGTCATAGAAAATTTCGACAACATAGTGTGTATGTGCCAGCAAAGCCGTGGAGGCCATTTACCCGATATGCTATTCCATACGAACCCTATACTGTATACTTTATGAATCAATAAAAAATTCACAATTTTTAATTAAAAACCTGTGGTTTCTATCAAAATTACTTCTTGCGTGAATTTGGGACATCCTTTATATGCGTGATTTTTAAAAAGTTTGTTTTATATATGTTATTTTATACTTTTATTGTCATCGGAAGCAAGTGTGTATACAAAATTTCAGCAAGATTGAACTATGGGAAGAGGTTTAAAATTCGATTACAAGATTTACGCATACAACAACAACACGGCAAGTTAATAAAAGCGTGGTAAAATAATTTATACCAAGTATTAATGATCGAAATTCTTTTTGAAGATTCGAATATAAAATTCACAATTCTGTCTGTGATAACAGCGTGTCGGCGTCATCGATGGGGAACCACCCCCGAAGACGTTCACAAAGATTAAGCAACGCCGTGATTCGAGGGTGAGTGGGGTGTTTAAACACAAAGCGGGGAGTGGGGGGTTGCGCCGGCATTCCAGCGGATTATAAATTATTTAATCAAGCTCGAAGTAAGCGGAAAGAAAATATTTGACCTATTAGGAGGAGTGAGAGGAGAAACGCGGGGGTGAAGAGGGATGGTTTCTCGGGAGGGGTTGCTCGAGAAACGGCAGAAACAACGGGGGAGGAGGAGGGTGGCTTAGGTCAGGGTGGCTCCGGGCGGTAATAAGAACGACGGCATAGTTTTAACTTCTCTTTTATGCCGGCATCCGCGGCGGTGCTCGGGCTTTGTGCGAATGAAGGCACAAATTGCCGGGGCAAGCCTTCTGGGAGACATTGAGACACGCTCGACTATCTCTTCCTCCCCGTCTTCGACGTTCTATACTGTTTTCTACCCCCCTCCACTTCTTCTTTTTTCCCCATACCATGCACACGGCTTCTTTGAAACAGAGTCTCTCAACTTTCGGTGATCAGTATCCCCACTCTGGATCGACGGAGATCTATTAAAAAATCTATAAAAAAAAATTTTTTTAACCACGCTTATATTAAAATGCACTGAAAAGGAGAAAATAATTTCTTCCTGGTTCTCCATAAAATACGGAATCCAGGTAAATAATTAATACTATTTTTCTCTCCAAAATTTTAAGCAATTAGTTCAAAATTTCTTCTGTTATAAAATTAGTGTCGGAATAGATAGAAAAATTTAATATAATTTAAATAAAATCATGACATTAGTGACTATAAATAAAAGCGTGGAGCGCCCACGAAGATTACATCAATTAGTTTAGCGCACCACACTTTTATTTTTATAGTCACTACTGTCATAATTTTATTTAAATTTCTATTAAATTTTTCTATATATTCCGATACTAATTTTGTAACAGAAGAAATTTTGAACTTATTGCTTAAAATTTTGGGGAAAAATATTATTACTCATTTAACTGGATTCGATATTTGATGGAGAACCAGGAAAAGAATTGTCTTTTTTTTAGTGCATCTTAATATGAGCATGGTTTTTAAAGTTTTTATATATTTTATTTTGTACTTTTATTGTCATCGCGCGGAAGCAAGTGTGTGTACAAAATTTCAGCAAGATTGGACTATGGGATGAGGTGTAAAATTCGATTACAAGATTTGACAAGGTCAGCGTATTTTTTTATTGCATCGTATAGTACGCGAGGAACAGAAGAAGTCTAAAGGGAACCAAGGGTTTCAGGTCAACCGTTCTGTTAAAAAAACAATTTTTAAGTCTCATAAATTATTTTATTCCATACAGAAGGTTCTAAAGTGAACTTTGAGGGTGTGATTCTGCATTAGGAAATAAATAAAAAGTACAAAATAAATTTATTCATTCGACGTCTCGTTTTCGAAAAAAATTACTGTGTCCCGGAGGGTCACGTGTGGTTGAGCACGGCTGGTTTAAAGCGCGGCGTAAAAGCTCCGTCGTTGCGTAAGCTTCTCGCTTTCGTTGTAAATTCTTATAGTCGTCGGGAAGACGCTCTAAGTCGACGGTGTATCTTCTTCGTTCCCTCAGGGGTTGGATGCAACAAGATGCTCGAGACACGATTGCTCGCTACCCCCTCGGGTAATTGTTAATTCGAGAGACTTATACAATTGCTCGCGATCGTTGCCGGTATTCTTTCCTCTCGCTGCGCTGTGTTTTATAAATTCGATCGATTCAACCACAATTTCCCAATTTTGATGAAGATTGAGTTTTAACCTTCATTCGTCCTTCGTGTCAATTTGACACAGTTTTTTCCGAAATAAGTTAACTTGTTCTTTTTGTAAATTTGCTCGAAATTTCGTGATCTTTATGTTTTTAAAAAGATGTAGATGTGAACACATCAATTTGAATAAGAAAACATCGAAAGATAACTGTTTACCTTGTTATTTCATCGATATTCTACCGCTGTGTCAATTTGGACGGAGGAATGGATGAGGTTTAATGGAAAAAGAAAAAAAATTTGAACATTCGGATAACAGGGGGTTAATAATCCAAGTGTCGAAGAAGGAAAGAGTGATTTAAAGTTTCTGTGAAAGAAGCAAAGAAATCAATTTAATCTCCAGAGCAGAAAAACCAGGTACACTGATAGCAACACGAAAAAGAACCAGCTCGAAGTCGGCAGCGAGTTAGCGACTCGTCTGGGAATGAACGTGCAATCGCATGCTTTTTCACGCTGCAGAAAAATGCACTAGCCTAATGCACTCGAACGTTCCGAGGAAGCGGAACGCGACTGAGAAACGACGGTTCCCGGCCGGTTTGGCCGGTAGAAAAGCAGGGGAAACGCGCGGTATTAACAATTAGGGTAATAAAAACGGCGGCAAGGGGGAGGGCCGAGGAATGTCACAAGATGATGGAAAAGGGCGCGTACCCGCGGCCGGAGTAATGGATTGCACGCCGCGGCGTGTGTACGTACGGTATGGCTCTCCGAGATGCACTATCGAATGTTTTATTCATAAGCCGAGAACAAAGCCTGCCTGTTTATCCTGAGGACATCTCGGTGTGTACGCAACAAGGCACCGCGCTTCCCAGAGCCACGACGAGTTGCACTTACGCGTCCTCTAAGTCCAGTTGCATCGAACGAGATGCACCTACGCGCCGCGCCGTCGCTTCCTCGACAGATAAACTGCAGCCTGGGCCCTCCCCTCTTATGCGATCTCCTCCAAAAATCTCGTTCATTCATTGATCGTACTCAAATATTAGCTCGTTCCACGTGAAATGTTTTAACACTCTAATTATTGAAGATTTAAACACTTTAAAATTGAAAATCAGCAGCTCAGAATTCCTCAATCAATTGTTTAAAAGCGACAGCAACTTTAACCCTAATTCAACAAATGGCTGCTCTTCACTGTACCGGACTCCTTTCTCCTATAAATTATGACGTATTTGGTATTTTGTATCCGGGGCAACTACAGATTGAAGTTTCGATCCTGTAGCATCACTGGTTCAGAAGTTATGCTTGCTTAAAGTTGAGTAATCTGTAGTGTTTTTGGCAGGTAAGGGCGCCGCAATTTTGGTTCGAATAATAATTAGTTGGTTGGTGATTAGGTTGGGAGAGGGGCAGGATCGGTGGTTCTGCTCGGTATACGGCTCGCGGTTGTAACTACAAATCAATATGGTGGTGCTCTTACCTGTCAAAAATACTGCAGATTGCTCAACTTTAAGTAAGCATAACTCCTGAACCATTCATCCTACAGGATCGAAACTTCGATCTGCAATCGCCCCATACCAAGTACATCATAATTTATAGGAGAAAGGCACACATTTTGAGTCTGGTAAAGTAAAGTTTACCGCAACAAATTTTTAGACTTAATGGAATGCAGCAAGGTCTTCTGGAAATGTTTATTAAAAGAAAATTATTGAGCTTCATTTAAATACAGTTCAGTCTACTAATTGGCTTCCGGTAGGTAAAGTGTTAACTTATTCATCTAAGAAATCACTATTGTTTTCAACAGACTGCGAATTTTATGCATTTGTGGCAAAAATCGGTGAACAGACATTACGAGAATTCAGGAGCCAAATCTTCCGAAAGTTGATTATTATATTTCATTATCAACGCACCGTGGTCCCGATAACGCGATAGAACTTGATCGATCTGCTAGAGAATCTGCCGGTAAATTCCTGGTTCCCGATTCTCCAGCATCCGAGAATACGATTCCCTGTCGTGTGCGCGCAGCAACATTAATATTTGTCAATTACGGGGGCACGGTGGGAGTCTGCTAGGCCGGAGATTCATCGTGGCCACGCGAGAATCCGCTTCCATCGTGCGACAGTACCGGCGAAAGCAATTATAATTCCCTCCCCGTATCTGCTGCCCGTTATAATTGGAGCACGAGGCTCCGATAATGGAGCACCAAAGAAGATTAAGAATCGGATGTTTGCGTGTGGAGCGACTGAGAGAAAAAAGGGGAACCGTGAACGTGCGAGAAAGAGGAACAGCCGAGTCCGGCTCCGAGGAAGACTGTAGAAAGAATGGAGGAAGAAAAGAGGGGGTGAAAGAGAGAGAGATGAGAGGAGAGACCCCTAGGTACAGTCTCGATGACTTATGTGGCTCTGACGCTATCAGTGAAGCGTCTCTAGAGTCCAGCCTGAGCCCCGGAACGCCGGTCCTCGTAAATCATTGCGATCCACCCACGCCCGCACCGCCTCGCGCCGAGTTCGAGCTTCAGCTTCGAGAGATGCGATATGACAATTAACGAGGTCAAAGGGAGGACCATGCCTCGCACGCGAAACCCGATACACAGTGGACCGGAAACCTGTTTTTCGTAGAGAAAATCAAATTTTCGAAATTTCTGATTTCGAACTAATTCTTCAACTCATTATAGAGCACGAAATAACATACAGTGGGTGTACAAAGTATTCGTACACCTTTTAAAAACTAATAACTTTCTTATAATTATACCAAACGACCTGATTTTTTATAATCAATCAGAAGCATTGATTTACGAAGTGATATGCAAAAAAGATTTTCCAAAAATTATAATTTACAAGCTTACATGCGAAAATAAAAAAGGTACTTTTTATAATCAATCAGAAGCATTGGTTTACGAAGTGATATGCAAAAAAGATTTTCCAAAAATTATAATTTACAAGCTTACATGCGAAAATAAAAAAGGTACTTTTTAGAAATTTTTTATTTGGGCCCTCAATGAAAATTTAAAATATATGTTTTAGATCTATGTTAGCTTTTTATATACATGCTGACAATTTCATCGAAATCGATTAACATACACACGACTTACAAGCGGTTAAAAATGGTGAGAATCGTAGTTTTACAGGACTGCTTAAAATCCACAGAATCTTGCATCTTTCGATACGTCTCGTTTTTTCCTGCGTCAACCGATTTCAATTAAATTTTCAGCATGTGTATAACTAACATAGATCTACAAAACATATGTTTTAAAATTTTAAAAATGCCTTTTATTATTTTTTGCATGTAACCTTGTAAATTACAACTTTTGGAAAATCGTTTTTACATATCATTTCGTAAACCAATGCTTCCAATTGATTATAAAACATGTACGAATACTTTGTACACCCATTGAATATGTATAACAACGTTATACCAATTTACGTTGTACCAATTTCTATGTGACTGAATAAAGAGTTCGGATCATTGAGGTTCCACTATATCGTGGATTACAGGAGTAACTATAATGCAAATTGTGCCCTGTTTGGACTCATTTTATACAGAAAAATATTCGTAAAGAATTCACAAAGAGTTCTATACCATTAAATTCGTGTTCTAACTTCTTCCGTCCCAGCTTCTGAGCCCCGTAAGCACAAATCCCCGGGGCACCGGGGGTTAAATCTTTCAGAAATATCGATCGCATCTCTTTTCTATACACATATCGAGACGTACATCTAAATTTTGTGGTCCCTAGTCCCAAGAAAAAGGACCAAGGCCCAAAAAGAGACTCGGAGTTGAGGAGAAAAGGCGCAACGTTAAGAATGCAAGGAATATAATACACCCGTGGATCGCAGAGCGGCAACCACTCGCGGGCCTCGTTGAATTGCCCTAATAAAAATGTTACGTCGCCTCCGCGTTGTTTTTGTTTTTCGGTGCGTGGGAGTCGGGCAACTGCCGACCGAAAAAAGGAGGCCCTCTAGTCAGCCGGAGACCGAGACCGAGACGATCATGCTCGCAGATAACCGTGAACGCGGTAGCCGGTCCACGGGCCCGTATCTTTGTCATTTGTATCTCCACGGGTGCACCCTGCCACCGGATGACAATCAAAGGACCACTGCCTCCGCTCATGGCAGCGGCACGATGTCCCCTTCCCAACCGGACGCAGATACATTTCATACTGTTTTCTTAGAAGCTTGCGAATAGCTCTAGTTTACGAAACCCGGCGCAACAGTCGAACATTGTCCACAAATGTTGCTCCTCGAGAATTTCTTCATACCATAAATATTTCAAGTGATACAAAGAAGACGTCGGTGATTTAAACTATCTGGAAAAGTATAAAATAAGTAACAAGCAAACAATTTTAAATTTTATTTTGAGACAATAAACTTTAAGCAATTTATAGGCAAATTTTTAACCCTTAGCACTCGAATGACGACTCTCATGAGGCGCCACTAAAAGTTGCTGTACCATTATTCAAAATATTGTTTACGTTATTAAATATTAATTATTGCTATGCATTTCTGGGTATTGTATGGGGTATTCACCAATTTCATATCCTTCAAATTGAAAAAGTCAGAGAATGGAAATATTCTTGGTTGGAAGTTAATTAATTTAATTAATTTTCGAGTTAAAATATCTTCGAGTGCAAACGGTTAAGCAAGAAATATGTGACTTGGACCACTTTCATGATTATGGGCACAAATGTTCATCTGTTTAAAAACATCAATTTTTTAAAAATTTCGAAATAGATGGTGAAAACACATTTTTTCAAATGACATTTTTAGTATAGATACTCTTATGTTTTCACTGTGTGCTCCTAAAAGCTCATTTTCCCCGGTTTGATAGTTCTAGTCTTATGATTTAATATAAAAAAAAGGGTGACACCTTTTTTACACGACTGTAAAATCAACAATTTTTAAGATATCGAAAAATCTCCTTTGAGAGATTCATTAATAGGTCACTAAAGACTACAACATATTCAAATTTGAACAAAATCACGTCACGTGCAATGACCCTTTTATTAACGTATCCTAACCAAACTTTTTTGGACAACGCATGTTACAACTTTACATGAGAAATTTTCACGTCGGGGTCGGTGAGCGACCTATCTTCGTTAATGCACCTAATGGATAAGGATGGGGGCAGGGGGTGGAGTGGAGGTCCGAGCTCGATTTTCGCGAATTTCCCGGCGGCAACAAACGGCAGCTGTTGAAACGTTCTAATCGTGATTCGGCAAACAGAAGCGTCGTAATGCGGGCAAATCTAGGCGGCCGTGTTGGTCCGGCGAATCAAGTATTCGACCGGCCGGTGGATTACACCTAGAAAATTATGCCAGCGGGCGTACAGTTCCCGAACAATGGCCCCGGTTCCTCGAAACATGGCCGCGCGATAAGCCGCTACAACGGCTGAAAATCGCTGGATACAACAACCTAAATAATGGTTACGTAAACAATGGTTGAGCCGTTGCGTTCGCTGTGTTTCGCCGCGGCTTGTCCGCTTTGGTTACCAGCAGGCCGCGTTACGTTACGACTGCTCCTCGTTCGCCGAATAATTCGCAAACGGAAACCGCTCCGTGCGCCACCCCGCTCCCCCCGTGATCAATAAGCATCGGCTGCATGTAATTCCCTCCCGAACCGCGATTGTTTATGCAAATACTCCAATTTTGAGCACAGCTGTTCCTGAAAGAGCCATTTTTGTTTTATACTTTGTACCAACAAATTAGGCTCCATTTATAACGTCACACTTTTAACAAATACGTCTCACAGACGAGAAGGTATACTGTGTGAAATTTTAATGCTTATCTCGAGCGAGGGGGTAGTTATAGGGTGAAATGGAAAAGATTAGTTTTTGATCTATGAATGAACAACTATCGCTGCATTCATAACGTGACACTTTTAACAAATACGTCTCACAGACGAGAAGATATTCTGTGTGAAATTTCAATCCCCATCTCGACGGCGGGGTAGTGCGGGATTGGGTAGAATGTACTGAGAAAAAAAAGTAGTTACTTCAATAACACGCGTGTTATTGTAATTTTTTTACTTCGATGAATATCAATGTATTCTTTTCAATAGTATGAAATTTAGAAGCAAATCGTGATGTATTTGAATTGTCTGTCATGAAATGATTGAAAATAGTATTTGATTCAATACCGTATATCATTATTCGTAATATTTCTTTTTTCCCTTCAATCAGATATGTTGTTAAAAAAATTTGAGAAATGTATTGATTTATACTGGAATTGGTTTCAGGCCATATCTAATTTTTTTAAAACATTGATGGTCAAAAGCTATTGGCTTATATGGTTGGCGGAAGTTAGTTTTGCTATTGAAATTCAATAGTATTAAATATTAAAACAAGTTCGTATGATATTGCCACTATTCAATAGTACATCTTATTGAATCAACATATATTTATTTTGTTTCGACAGGATATTTTTCTCAGTGTGGGAAAGATTAATTCTAAGCCTATTTTCCCTATTTAGATCCACGTATTGTAATTAATTCAGATTTTTAAGTGGAATATCCTGGTTTTACGATAGACAAGGTCCATGAAATAAATTCTAGAATATCTACAACGTCGTTTCGCCTTGAAATATTCGCTTCCCACGATTTAAATAACAAATGACAGGAGTTGTCTGTTTCCTCGATACCGTCTCACAATGTGAACAGCAGCGCAGCAACATGAACAGCAAAACAGCAGGGAAATGTGGACGCGTCGCGCATTAAATCAACGGTGACATCACGAGACACGTGGGAACTGTTTCCGCGCGGACCGCGCGACAAAGCCAACTCCCGTCGACGCAATCGCGAATAATTACAGTTTCCTCATTATTTTCCGTCGCGAAAGGGGAGCACGTCCCGTGAAAACTCGGTGAAACTCTCCGATTGCGCAACTGCATTGTACATATACATAGGCGCCTACATATGTACAATGTACATACGTGACGACACGTGGTGCACTCGATGCAATCGCGGGTTTTGCGACGCTTCGGGCGAATCTGAACCTATTAACAGAAATAAACGTGCACGTGGGACTTTTTTACAGATAAGCGAGGGAAAACCGTGTGGAAAAAAAAACATTGCGGAAGGATTGACCGGCGGGAAAGTGTGATTTTCAATGCAGAACTGCGTTGATATAATTAGACTGCAGATTTTGTTCATTCCGGAAAAATGTTTAAAGAATTTAAAAATATTCTGCTGTAGTTCGCAATTAAGGCTACTCTCATTTTGCACAAAAATCCTCGGTCTAATGATAACATTTTATTTGACGAACCGAATGAATTTGCTGAAAGGAATTTATTAAATATTTTTTTCATTCATATTACATAGTTGCAATACAATTTATTATTGCACTAATATTTTTATATAATTGATAGTATAATGCATTATCACTGGACAGCGGATCTTTATACGAAATAAACATTTCCAACTTAAATTGCAAGAAACTGGAGTGAAATAGAAATTTATTTTTTCTCTTAATACATACATTTAATAGATCGAAAATAATATAACAATATTTTTAAATTCTTCCAATATTTTTACTGTTTAGAATTGTATCTATTCATTTTAGTCATAAATTCATAAAATCCGACAGTCTAATAATCATTATATAATCATTATATAATAATATAATAAGCTGGAACACAATGCAACACAATATAGAACAATATATACAAATGAAATAAAAGAAACATTTGATGTAGCAAAAGGTTTTATGCGATTTCATCACGAAAGTGCCACTAATAAATGATTACAAAAAATATTCTACTGCTTCTAATTGGATCAACACCCTTGTTCACATATGACAAAACTACTAATATCGAGGCAAGGGTTGGATCACTAAATTCCGATTACGAACACCATTCAGCCTCACTGTAGTACATCAGCATATCGAGAAAAGAATTTGCAACAGCGAAGGAAAGTTTTCCGACACAATTTTACTATGTCACTGGTGGAATACCGCAGCGAAAAGCATCCCCTAAGCTCGCCCTAACCCTCGGTCGAAGTCGGCGAGTCTGATTATAGGAGGAAAGCGTAAAACCACGCGACATACTTTAATCAAAGTATAGCTAGAGAAATACAGAGAGGGAGGAAGAGGGCTGTTTCTGGTTTCGCGACCCCTTAATTTTTCCTTGGGTCGTCGCCGCGAGATATTTGACATATTTGAATCGCGGTCCGTAAGAATGCTCCCTTCGAAATAACTTCGGTTAACGCGGTCGCTTTGAACCTAACCCGGACCGGGCAATTTCGTTTCGTTTCGTTTCGCGCAATTTCGAAAATGCACCGTTTCTCGGTTGCGATCAAGCAGAGACGCGTCAGGAACGTCGACAATCGACCGCCCGGGAACAAAGGATCGAGAGATCGCGACGAACTCGTTGCGTTTCGATCCCAAAAATTCGTTCTCGACTAGATGAAATAGTATTAACTCTATTTTGTTTGTACTCTGTGAATTTGTGACTCCACTTTTAATTAATAGATTGAAACCTGCGGAACTTTTTTACCCACGAACAATCTGTTATTGCCATGTTGTGTATAAATACTGGCCCACCCTGTATTGAATTAAACAAGTATAAATATTAGGTTGCAAAGAGAGAAATGCAGGATTTTTGTTCCTTTGTTTTAACTGCAATTTTATATCAATAAATATTTACCTCAATTTCTTGAGTTATATGTCATTTTAAAGCTTGTTTTACGCTCTATTCAATTATGCTTTTGATATTAGGAAACGTACCGAGTGTCGCGCGACGAGGTAAGACGGTTAATATTAAAATTTTTCTTCTCCTGAACGCACAATTTTTTAAAAATTTGTTTTTCAATATTGCATTGTCATCCAGTTCTCAGCTATGATTAAAGTTTCAAGTCTCTAGCTCATCGGGAAGTGGTGTAAAATTCGATTACAAGATTTGACGCATACAACAACGACAACTCGGCAAGCTAATATAAGCGTGGTAAAAAGTTACCATTTTTTACAGTTACATTTCTCACCATTGAGATTGCAAATCGCTTAAGAGATGTGATAGGGATAAAGACAGAATCGCGGAGATATTACCGTAATTGTGCCACCATAAACAGCAACGGTGCCGAGAAACACGGTCGAGATTCTGTTAGAGTACCGGAGAGCCCGAACAAATCCACCGATCGTCGTTCCCCGAGTTCTCCTGTTCGGTAGGCAACGTGGCTCCGTGGAACTGGATTAAAAATCAGAAGCCACGACGAGGATGTCGCCGTCCGCGTCCCGTGCGAACCTGCGCGAGCATGGCAAAAATCGTTTGGCAACACGAGAGCGTGTCCCCGGTGCGTTTTAAACGGCCCTCGCCGTACAGGCGAATATCCACGCTTGTAGATATGTATCCGTCGTGCTTTATGCCCGGCCATCGGTGTGTATGAGTGCGAGAGGGCCGTTGTTATATTCAAATTCAGTCGCTTGGCTAGTCCATGATTGTGCGTCGCGGCGAATATTCCAATACGCCCCGGCCATATTGCGATTCTATTACCGCGGAATTCCACGACTGGCATAAGCAGCACGGGCCTCCTGAGAACCCTCGGATAGCCTCGATCTCCTATTCCAACCCCTCCGCACCCTCCCACACCCTCTCTACACCCTTCCGCTCCTCGTTCACTGTTCCAACGCTCCGACAAATTGTTTAGGATTATTGCGATATGATTTTATGCGAACACTTTCCCGCCGCTTGTAGATACACGCTCCTGTATCGCCCACTTTTCGCGCTTCCTACACTCTCTGTTTACGAGCGGTAAGTCTCTTCGAGGTGTTTCATCCCCTTTGCTTCTTGTTCTTGCCCAGCTGTTCCTCATTCTTAAATTCGATTTTATTGCTCGGCTTGTGGATGTCGTTTTATGCTGAGGTGGGCATCATTTTTGGAAGAGCGAATATTGCGAATACTATTTAATAGTTTTTTATTTTACTTTGCTTAAGGAAAATTGTATTTTAAATGAGATATACAATTTTGGAAATAAAGTATTTCTATTTTAATCATCTGAATCAGAAAATAAAATATTTCTATTTTAACAATCTGGAATACGAAATAAAATATTTTACTTTTTGCGTCATTATAATACTCTAGAAAGGTTAGGAAACTATTTACACTCATAAGTGTATTAAATTCGAACCATTATTCACAGCAATAATATTTAAAATTGTATTTTGTCTTTATTTTCAATTTCAATTTTCAATTTTAATATGTGCAATATTATTAAAATAAAATACTATGTTCAAAAATTGCTGCTTCAAATATAAAATACCTCTCATTTTCAAAAATTGCATAAAAAAAAACTGCATCAAAATATTTGCTATTTATTTACTATTTAAAATACTATTTTACCCAGCTCTGTGATTTTATATCGTTTGCTTTTGTTCCGAATTCCCATTAACAGGATTTTTGGTAGTTGTACTGTACTAGAAGGTAGCTTAGACGTTTATGCAGTAGTGTCTCCGTAGTGCAGACAATCGTTCTGCATAAAAATGCGCGGTCTATTTATTATTTACGGATGTAGGTGTGCACGTATGTATACGTACGCTGGTGTCCTTGCAGAAGTTAATCGTTTCTCACAGCATATTGAGTAGCATCGTCACCAAACGCGTCCGACCGTATCAACATCTTCGTAACGGATTGTTTTCATTATCTCGGTTCCCTCGTTTCATCGAAAACGTTGAAACGCATCCATCAAACACGGTTCACAGTGCGACTGCGACACGTCGCGCTGACAAAGAATGATTACATCTCATAAACGTGTACTATCAGCATCATCTCCTGCGATGTAAGGTGTGTAACACGTAACCAATCATCTCTTTAGTTACCGACAGTCCCCGTAAAGGATTAAACATAATTCACAGTAGATAAAAAATAACATTTATGAGGCTCCCATAATTTTACTATAAAGATGTTCCCTCTTCTTATAAAAACTGTCCTCGAAATTTCGAAGACAAAATTGAAGGAAACGATTTTTAATTTTTTTTATCTGTGACAATAATGAAAAGTTAAAATATGACTTTTGTAGATCTCGGCGTTTTTATTGTATTTCCCTCGTGAATGTTGTTTTGCGGTGCCGATGTATTGATCCAGCTGGGATTGCGAATGTCAGCGTATTGGTTCGGCTGGCTCTACGAATATTGGCCTAACCTAGTGTTAGCACTAAAATCTACCGAGCACTGAAAGCGATCAAAACGTTTCAGCTTATAAAAACGACAAGCCTCTATTTATGTCGATTTTGTGAAATTCCAAGCCACTTCATAATTTCAATAATTGCACAATGAAAAATATAAATATTTCCTTCTATCGATCGCAATGTTGTTAACAAATGATATTAATGTTATCGGCGCACTGATGCGATCATTGAAATTTAAAAGCAATTTTGCAAATTATCACATTAACCTCGACGTTTCGATCTCAATTTAGGTCATTTATTATATAATTAGGTCATAATTTGCAAAATTGCGTTTTAAATTTCAATGATCGAACCAGTGCGCCGATAGCATTAATATTATTATTTATTGTTTATTATTGTAAACGGACCGAGGTCCATTTACACAAATGTTTACAATAGAATAAAGACTTAACATAAATTACTAAGAAAGGACATGCATAAAAAAAAACTGTTGGTATAAAGGTACTGATATTATAAGTTAATCCTGCGTAATTTTTTTTTTTGAAAGTGTGTAACGACCCACTAAAATAATCAATACTATTATATAGAGTGTTGGAGTTCGCAGTAATTCGATTTATAGGATTTATTAATCCATATGTGGGTTTGCATTTAATATTATTTGAAAAATGTAGAACCGATCATTTGACCGGCAGTGGTAGGTTAAGTGTTAACCACAATGCAAGGATAAGTTCCTACTGGCTCGTACAGTAAAATATGAAATGAAATAAAGATTTGCGAATACGAATCTCAAAGCAGGACACTTTATTCGTCACAGACTCTTCCTAAATCGTTCCCGAGCAGTTTAACGTGCCGGTGCTTCGCGAAGTCAAAGTTCCCGTGTTCCTCTCGGCCGCTCTTCGGATCGCGAGCGGATTCCTCGAGCTTGAACAGCGCGGAGCGCGGTTTGCGTGTGCTGTTTGCAGTTCGCGCTGCATTTCTGCCGCGAATCTAACGGGGGGTCTCTCTTGCCTCCGCGCCGTGCTCTTAGCTTTATATAATTGCGAGCTTTCATATTTGATGTTGCCGAGCCGCGTTCGTAGCTTCAGTCAGTTTGCACGGGCTTTACACACGGTCCATTTCTAGCATTTTCAAGCAGAGACGGGCCAGGTATGCGGCGACCTGCAAACACCGCTAACTGTGCCTTGTTTGAAGCCGGGATTTACCGTGTGCGTTATTCCCCGGATTTGTGGGAACCACGATGTTAGACTCTCTGCGAGGTCCTTGGTCTTCAGTCGGGCTTTTTCGAGCCCCGGATGCCTCTCTCTCTCTCACTCTTTGTTTTACGCCCGAGATCCCCTGGACGAACCTTCGCTAGGATTACCTTCGACCTCTAGCTGAACTCTTCTGCTTCCTAGACAGTTCATTATGGTGGCAGCAGTTCAACACACTTGCGAATCACATACCTGATTCAAGGTCACCTTTATATTTCGATAAAGTCTCGAGACATCAAAAAAGTAATGATCACATTGCACGTCTTAAGGTAAAGGCACCAGTAATTGATAGGCGATCGTTAGACTGCACTGAGAAAAAAAAGTAGTTACTTCAATAACACGCGTGTTATTGTAATTTTTTACTTCGATGAATATCAATGTATTCTTTTCAATAGTATGAAATTTAGAAGCAAATCGTGATGTATTTGAATTGTCTATCATGAAATGATTGAAAATAGTATTTGATTCAATACCGTATATTATTATTCGTAATATTTCTTTTTTTTCCTTCAATCAGATATGTTGTTAAAAAATTTTGAGAAATGTATTGATTTATACTGGAATTGGTTTGAGGCCATAACTTATTTTTTTTGAAAACATTGATGGTCAAGCTATTGGCTTATATGATTGGCGGAAGTTAGTTTTGCTATTGAAATGCAATAGTATTCTAGTGTGAGGATCTTTATGCAAAATAAACATTTTCTACACCGATTGCAAGAAATAGAAACTAAGTTGAATGTTACTTCTCCCTGTAATGATCTTAATATAGAGGAGAAATTATATATTGGTATCTTCAATTTTTAAAATTGTTCAACTTCGATGTTACTATAAATGCATAAAAATACGCAGTCTAGTGATCACTTCTTAGGAAACGTGAAAAATAATGTTTCGAGAAAGGCGCGATAGATAAACATAGTTTCCCATATTAATTCAGAACAAGCAAACCACGAAACATTTACTATTATTATTAAGCAGCATTTTCACGCGTAGAGTCCCTCTATTTAATAAAGGATAGAAAGCACTTACTATTATCCGCGCAGAAAATTTTTCTTAACTGGTCAACTATTGGTGCTTTTACCTTATTTGATATAAAGGAACTTTCGTCTGAAACTTTTTGTTATGCAATTTAGTGACGAGTAGACTGCGGATCTTTATGCAAAATAAAAAATGTTTGCATTGACTGCAGGACACAGGAGCCAAATAAAAATTTAATTCTACTTTTAATTATCCTATCAAGCTGAAATTGATACACTGATGTCCTTAAATCTTCTTAATTCGCCGACTGCTTTAAATTGTACGTGTCCATTTTCGTCATAAATGCATAAAATCCGATGTCTAGTGATGAGTAAATTTAAATTCAGGGTCATCACTAAAAATTGTTGTACCATTATTCACAATACTGTGTACATTACTAAATATGTTGATATCTAATCAATTACTACACATTTAATTATTGGACGAGGTATTAGATCGATTTCATATCTATAAAAAGAAGATTATATACGATGGAATTATTTTAAGTCGGAAGAAACGTTTCATTTTCAAGTTAAATTAGCTCCGACTGCAGAGGGTTAGAAAGTCTCCACGAGTCTAGTTTCAAGGGACAGTGCACTTCTTCCACACGTGCTCGCACAGTCTCCGCAATCGGTCCGATATCTAATTGCCAATATTCGTATAGCCTGCCGAACGAACACGCTGACATTCGCGATCCCAGCTGGATCAATATAATTGCGCCGCAAGAACATCGGCACGGCAAAACAATATCCACGGGGGAAATGCAATAAAACCGTTGAGATCTAGCGATCTCGAGAGCGGATCGGAACACACCCCTGCCTCGTCTTGTTATTCTTGACCGAAGAACAATGCAAATTGGCGCAGCCAATTCGGATCTGGTTGGTCGCGCTTCATCGAGCCCGTTATTAATACAGCTAATATTTGCCGAGTGGCTCAAAAGATCTTCTCTCGATCCTTTTGAATGGAGGGGAGAGGAGGAGGAGGAGAAGGCAGTTTCTCTCCTTCGTCCTTCTTTCTTCGATCAGAAGGAGAAGCAGCACACTCATCCTCCGGGCGCAATATGACATTTAATTAAGAAACTTGGGCGAGCTCGCCAAGTGATATTTGAGGTAATTAAAAATGTATCCGTCGCGGTTCTTTGAGACAAGCCATTTTCATTGCTGCACAAAGGAGCCTCCCGGGGCTAATCTCTGCGAGCCTCTCTCTACCGGCTTCTCTCTCCTCCTCTCTTCCTATCTCGCTTTCACTCTGTCTTCCTATATCTTTCTGTCTTTCTCGTTCTCCCGTTCCATCGTCCTCCCACGCGACTTCGCACGAAATTGCCCGGAAGGTGACCAAGGACAGCAGGTTTAAAGAAAGAGAAACAGTCTAATGGAATGAGCACTGAAATGTACGAACTTTCTTCTTGCGAGATTAGTATCGTTTCAGGCTGAATATCATCTCAGTGTCTTCAAAATAAAAATTACTCGACTCAGTTACCATCTTGAGGATCCAAGTAGAAATTTTTTTTTGTTTGAATATGCGAATAAGCTGACACTAACATGTTAATATTCTTCGAATTTGATAATCCACATGCTCATTTTTGTCATAAATGCAGCAAATCTGCGAATCTTTATGCAAGATAAAAATTGTCTAAGTCAACTGTAAAAACAGTGTAAAAGGACGCACTGTCCTTCTATAAAAAAATTGAAAATGCAACTTTTAGTATTTTTTCAACAATTCCGATCAATTGCAATTTTTGACAACATTTTTTTTCTCATCCTGTAATAAGCTAATTGCTCCAGCTTCCCAAAAACGTTCAAACATTATAGTACAATATTTTTAAAAAATATATAAAAAGAAACTTTTTATAAACCACGCTTATAGTATATTAAAATGCACTAAAAAGGAGAAAATAATTTTTTTAGACATTAGTGACTATAAATAAAAGCGTGGAGTGCTAAACTATATTGACGTAATCTTCGTGGGCGCTCCACTATAAATATATAGTCACTAATGTCTAAAATAATTATTTTCTCCTTCTTAGTGTATCTTAATATAAGCGTGGTTTATAAAAAGATTTTTTAAATATATTTTTCTATTTTCTATAATACTTTTTATCTTTTTTAAATGGATCGCAAGATATAATAATACGCTGCGAAATGGGTCAGTGGAGTGGGGGTCGCTGAACGCGATGACGTACTACCGAGCGTCGCGCGACGAGGTGTGACGGTTAATATTAAAATCTTTTCTCTCCTGAACGCACTTTTTTTAAAAATTTGTTTTTTAATATTGCATTGTCATCCAGTTCTCAGCTATGTTTAAAGTTTCAAGTATCTAGCTCATCGAGAAGTGGTGTAAAATTCGATTACAAAATTTGACGCATATAACAACAATGACAACTCGGCAAGCTAATATAAGCGTGGTAAAAAGTTATCGTCCTTTTTACAGCGTCCTAATTAAACTTTTTGTCCACTACTGTCCCACTTGTCAAATGACCAGTTTTATATTTTTCATCTTGTAATTGTTAAAATAATAAAATTTCTTCATCAAACCACGTATCGTAATAAAAATTGCGCGAAATCTAAATAAACAGAGCTTTTCCGTTTTTGTAAGCTGAAACATTTTAATTACTTTTAGTGCTGAGTAGGTTTAGCGTTAACAAAGTAATCGTTCTGTTAACCGTGGTCGAATATAATTGCTGGTGGCTGTATAGTGACGAACGTCGACTATCCAGGGCAGGGACAGACTCGCGTGTCGCTGTACGTCCGATGGTAGATAGAAAGATGAGCCCGGCTTCCGTGGAAGCCGAAGGACGGGAGCGTCTCGTAGTATACGCGTCGCGTCGTCCAGGTAGCATAATACGCGCGATGCACACGAGCCGGCTCATCTGCATAACACCGGCGGACGCAGCCTCGACATGAATATTTACCGGTCATTTATAAGTCCCCGGTGTAGGGGCGTTTATCGCGATTCGTCCTCGTCCTGGTCGTCGAAACGACGCGACGACGAGGCACCACCGATCCTATTCGATCGGCACCGGGGGGATCTTCGGGACGGACTACACACCGGAAGAAGAAACTCACCGCGCCGGCCACGAGAACCGCGGCCAAGGGGACCTAACTTTCTGCCATGGTGATTGCCGGGGCCCAGCCGAGTTTACGATATACGGCCGTTTACTTTATTGCCGGCTGCCTCGTCTCGTTACTTTCGACCGTTCCGGGAAATTTCGCAGATTTCTCGTACCGATTCGCGAGTACCGATCGATTCCAGTTCCTTGCCGTCCCTGCTTCCACGAAACCGCTGCTTCCGACGCCATTTTTTTCGCGCGATCCAGCCAACGATCCTGCGAATTATCTGTTCACAATGTACCTATTTTTTCTTTTTTATTAACGTTGAAAACCTACCGAGACGTGTGTTGCCTTGTAAAAATGACAACGTAGAATTTATATATTGGGGTTTGTAATAAATTCCCGCGTTTCTTGCATTTTATTTTTTTCCCGCAATTTTGTGTTTTGTTAGGTGAAGTATATACAGGGTGTCTCAGCTGAAAGAGGCCACCTTAAATGTCTTCTTTATTTTTAATGGCACAAAAAGGATATTTATGGCATAATTTAAATCGTATCGAAGGAGGAATATCATAGAAGAACAATTTTTTTTTGTCCGGTATTTTTTCATGGATTTTTCATCGTTATTTTTTTCGGGGAAAATCCTTGCAGCCTTACAGAGAAATTGAAGTCGTTTGGTCCATTCATATGAAAGTTATTCTGATTTAAAGTGTGTGGAATCAGTTATGCTCCTTACTGCATATTTATTTGGTCACTGATCAATGCAAAGGAAATCGAACGGAAAAGTGTCGGAATCGACCTGATGATCGATTAGAACCATCTGAAGGTCGCAGAAGAGTTATGGGAAGATGATAAAGGTCCAGATCGACCAATGTACGAGTGGCACCGATAAAACAAAAACAAGATGGTCCACGATGTGCGACACAAGGGAGTTAATTTAATAAAAGCGCGAGTCGGTGGTTACGCGGCGAGAATCAGCGTGAAAGAGAGAGTGAGAGAGAGAGAGAGGAAGAACGAATAACCAAGCGGTTTGGAACGAGAGAGAGGGAGAGAGAGAGATAGAAAGAGAGAGTGGAAAGAGGGAAGAGGGTGGCGAGAGCGAGGGAGAATTTTTCATATGCTTACTTGCACAGAAATAATGAGCTTGTCCATAAATAAAGAATAGAAGCCGCTCGCGGCGAATGGGTAATGAAGTCTCTCGTGGATAATTGTTATCGCTGGAAAACGTTGCCAGCCTTGCGTTTTCCACCGCGAAACGATGCAGACGCGGCCAAACGAAATACAACCACCCCCTCCAGCCCCCTGCCGCCACCACCACCCCCAAACCATAACGTAAACCTGTAGCGAAGCGTTTCCCAGCTCGACTTTTTCGAAGCTCGTCCAACGCGCGGACTGAATCAAAGCGACCAGCCTCGAGGCTTCAACAGGATTGCGGGACGATCTCCCGATGGGTCGTTTCATTTCGCAATCCGCCGAACAATTTTCGCGACCCGAGATTTTCAACCCCCCTCTCACGCTCTTTTTCTCTTCCGTTCGATTTTGGCGGAACGATTTTTCGATCACGCGTGCAAAGCAAGGAAACGTGGTTCGTTCTTCTAATAATCGCTTTCCATTTTGAACATTCAATATATCAAGTGTGGCTGGTCTGAAGATTACAGATCAATTTTTTAGATGTTCATGATCTAACTGATCGCGACAACGGCAGTGGTTTGCCACCCCTCGAATCAGCTCACTCTTTCCGAGCGTTCTCAACGCTCGCCGGAATCACAAGAACAAGAAGAAGTCCCGGCGAAAGGGGGAATCGTGTTCCGCGCTCGTAACCATTATCACCGGTGCCCTTCTTCGATAGGGTCGGCACGAGGTCGCTGAAATAGCGACACGAAAGGGCCCCTAGCCTCGATTTATATGCCGGCGCGGCGGACGCCGGGATCTCCTCTCCTCTGAAGCGTCGATACAGGTTCTGCACTCCAAATTAATCCTGTTGCAAATCAAATTCACCTGTTTGAAGGTACAGTTTATTATTTCTACCACCATATTGTCCAATGATGAACTCCATTCATGAAATTTTCTAAAAGAAGATGAAATAATGAAAGATTGAATCTAAAGAAAAGGAAGAAGAAAGAGGATCTAACACTGTCCGAAAGCAAAGGAGAAAGACACAAGATCCAAAAGAAGAAGAAAGGGGAAGAGATCACTATCACTGTGAAACGGGAATATCCTCAGCCAGAGGAAGAAAGAAGGAAAGGTGGAAAGAGATAGAGGAGGAACCTCTCGTCGGGAGATTCGGTATAGTTAGATCGTATCTGGGGGTGGCTGTCTCTGCTTACTGTGCTTACTGCGCGCACAGCCACTCCGTCTAGCTCGGAGGTATTTGATATTGACTTGCCGAGCCTCGACTTTGAACTCGCAGACCGGCAGGCAGCTCGAAACCGGGACGGGAGTGGCGAACGGGGGTGTGGGGGTTGGCGACGGGAGAAAGAGAGCCGGACCGGGCCGAGCCACGTTTAATTAAAAAGCTTTCTGCACCCCCGCGACCCCGGTTCTTGCACCCTTTTCCACCCCCGCGATATGTGTGGGCCCCGATAGTCGACACATTGGTGATACCCGGAAAACCGACCCCCTCTCTACCCCTATCTCTCCACCTACACACCCCCTATAACCCCCTAAGTACACACCGGCGGCTCCTCACAAAGGAAATGGAATCCTTTACTTTTCGGATGGAATTAACTCGAAAACTCGGCGATCACACTCGGCACACCGAGCACCAGCGGGGGCTTGATTATTTTAACCTGGGTTATCACAGGATGCTTTCGAATTAGCTTGTTTGGAGGCGATTTTGCGTGGGAGTTGTTTTTGCGCGGATTGTTGATTGGCCATGATCTTGAGTGGCATCGAGAGCACTCAGAGATTTTGTATTTGTTGGATTGTTTATTATACTACTCATGGCATTAATCATTTTTATGTACACTTTGTACTACTCATTGTGCTATTCAATGTACTACTCGTGGTATTACTCGTTGCACTGCTCATTATACTACTGATTGTTGTATTGAATACACTACCCTTGTACTGCTCATTGTACTAGTCATAGTTCTACTTATTTTACGACTCATTGTACTATTTATTGTACTACTCACTGTAATAACTATTGCACTACTCATGGCTCTATTCATGGTGCCTCATATTGTACCACTCATTGAGCTATTATATTATAATGAACTGCTCGTGGTACTACTCATTATACTACTCGTGGTACTACCCATTGCACTACTCATTATAGTACTGATTGTACTATCGAATATACTACACATGGCAGTGCTCATGGCACTAGTCATAGTTCTACTTATTTTACTATTTATTGTACTACTCACTGCAATACCTATTGCACTACTCGTGGCACTACTAATTATACTACTCATTGTACTATTCACTGCAATACCTATTGCACTATTCATGACACTATTCATGGTGCTAAATATTGTACCACTCATTGAGCTATTGAATGTACAACTCTTGGCACTACTTATTGCACTATTCGTTATACTATTGATTGCATTATTCAATGTACTACTAATGGTTCTACTCATAGAACTACACTGTTTATTGTGGTACAGTTCGTTGTACTATTCATTGTAATATTCACCGTTCTATTCACTGCACTATACATTTTCTATTCACTCTACCGTTCATTTTACTATTCATTGTAGTATTCATTGACCTATTCATTGTACTATACATTCTACTATCCGCGTGCCAACAGAATCCTAAATTCCAAGTTCCCCAACAACTTCGCATCAAGACCGTCATTCATCAGACAGCCAAGAAGCGAACACGCTGTATCCGAATGAGATAACTGTGTTGTATAAAATGTTTTTTCAACGATCCCCGACACACATAGCCGCCTCCATAAAGAATAACGAAGATAGATAGCATCGTCGAATGAAACAACGCGCTGCCTAAATTTAATTGGACAACAGTCTGCGGCGAGAAAATAGAACCGTGACGCTACCGCGGAAGTCGTCGCAATTAAAACGAAGACGAAAGGAAGAACGAATCATCGCTGTATCACGATTCTCAGCGGTGTTTCGGCGAAGTTCGAAATCTTGAACAATGTAGATGGAAAGCAGTCGACGCCGGACGCAATAGAACCACGGTCTGATTAGAACCGAAACCTCGGTTGCAACGTTTCGTTCCCGTTTCTGGAAAAAACGTTTCTCCAACCAACCGACTGCGCTAAAGTGCGGAAACATTTTTCATATTAATCGCACCAAACTTTTAATCAATCCAAAATACAATCTGAAAATATTATAGCACTTAGCTCACAAAATTCTGCCGAATTTTATGTTCCAGCATTTTCTGAAAACTTTTAGAAGATGCACAAATTCCAATTAAGTCGACGTGAACGCGCAAACAAATGATCAAAACGATGGAGTAACCTGGAAGAAGACAGTTTCGGCATCTCGACGAAATTCCGAGCATAGCGAGCTCTAGCTTGCGAGGAAAAGGAGCAAAAGGGCCAGAAAAAGAGACGAGAGGATCCCTGATATTTCGCGGACACCGACCAGCAGAGCATTAGCCACGCAACGGTCGCTTTCTTGCGACCGCAAAAACCGCGACGGACACAAAGTCGCGTGTGCCCGTCGTATTTCGCATTAGCACGTCTCCTAGCGTGTCGGGTCCGTGCCGGTAAATGATACACGATGGCGAAATGACGTGAAATAACGCGAGGCTTTCCATCTGTTCGCCGGTGTTTTCTAACGAGAGAGCCTTCCCCCCATTCTGCTTCCCCTCCTTCACCGTTGTTCCCCGCTATCTACAACAACCGCTCGTATAACCGATGAAATTCGCGAATGAATTATTCATTTAATCGCTCCACGGACAATTTATTTGCGAACAAGAGCGTTCCGCCGCCCGTGTCCGCGGAAATCGGCTTAAGAAACACACGATGCCGGGTTTCACCGATCCTCGAACGCTGCAACCGCGTTTGCGAAACGGTTCACTTTTCTTTCGCGGCTCGACGCGGAATTCTTTGCCACCACTTTGCTGCGTGTCGCAGTGGAATCTCGCTCAGACCGATTCTCAGAGTGACTCAGAAGCCGTTCTGGACTTTCACATAGAAATTAATTGTTTTATTGTAATTTTCATTATTTCTTTACGGAACTCCGACTAAGAAATTCGTGACATTCTCCTGATTAAAATAAGCCCCAACACGACACCGTTTGCATCATATTTATTTATTTACATCGCATTTCGAGGGAACCTCGATTATCCGAACTGAGAAATTCGCGTTCACCAGACTGTGGATATGTTTATTTTACAGTATCGATCATTAGGAAATAACTATTTATCTGATGACCTTGAAATATGTTGTGAAGGACAAAAAACCACTGGTTTTCTAGCGAATTCCGCCATTTTAAATACTGTTGGGACGGATAGTTTCCGGCCAGACCCCACTTCCGGCCAGTGACGAATCTGCGAGTTAGTAGAAGGTTGCAGAGTTTCGAACCTGTTGGAAACGCGGAAATGGCGGCGCGTTATTTCTTTCTGAATCGGCTTAATTACGGGACGATATATGCATCCGCGAACCACGGCTGCTCCCGCTGATATCGCCCTTTGTCTGCCTATGGACGAAGACCGAGGGACGGGAAGAGGAGGATAGAGGGAGACGGAGAGAAATAGTGGAAGATAGATAGGAACAGAGAAAGAGAGAGAGAGAGAGGGAGAGATTCGAGTCGGGGCTTAGGGAATCGCGCGCGCTTAACGGCACCGCGGAAATTGCTTTTTCTCCGGGCTCGGTGTATGACGCGATCAAGGATGCCCGTGAGAGCAGCCGTGTCCCTTGATAAACGTGACTCACGAACGCACACCTGCTCCCAGTCGAAGAGAGTCCTCTCCTCCATCCAGATTCGCACGCGAATCGCCTCTTAACGATTTCCTCGTGTCCTCCGTGGAAAATCGCCTTGGCCGACCCGGAACGGTGCTCGTTCGTTCATTTGAACGTTGCGAGGACATTAAGGAGGAATCCTTGTTTTTTCATTCTCGAAAAACTTGTTTCTTCTACATTCTCTTTATCTACCGAGTCTAGTAACATTGATGTCCAAGTACTGTCGCACTATTTTGAAGATCATTCAGTGTTCCCGAAAACAGATTGTCTCAAAAATGTACGTCCTTCAATGAGGCGATTCCCGAGTCCATTTGAAATAACTTTTTCCTTTGCGAGAATGTTGTCAGTGGCTTCGTTTACGAGTTATTCACGAATAAACTCGGCGTTTCACCTCGGAGCGTGACGGATCAGACTCATTCACTTCAGAGCCGAGTTTTTTTGTTAATAACTCCTAAACGAAGTCACGGAGAACATTTTCGCAAAGGGAAAAGTTATTTCAAAGGAGCTCAGGAATCACCCTCTTCAAGGAAATTTCCTGGATAATAGACACACAATAAATATGAACTTCTTTCTTCTTCTGAAAATCTACGAACGACGAAGAAGAAGTTCTAATCACTGTAACCTAAAATAACTTGTAATTTGGCAAATGAACGGCTCGCGTAGCGTCTTATGGTGTCTCTACGGAACGAAGCCGTGCTGTAGCTCGTCTAACAAGAATGAAGGAACAGCGGTCGAGAAAAATGGAAGAGGAGCACTCGTGACAGTCATAAAACCGGCGAGCTGTCTTCGAGGATTCTCGAAGGGGTCTCACGCGAGGATCTCTGCCACCTGGAGAGCGTCGCCGCTCCTTAGCGGAGAGGATCGAGGATCGAGGAGTCGGATCGACACCAAATTAGTGACGACTTCGATTCTTGGCCGTGTCGGCGGATAGAACGTATCGGTTCCCGATGGTCCTCTCAAAGATGGGAAGAGAGGAGCGTAGAAAAAGGAGAGGAAGAGAGAGAGAGAGAGAGATAGAAAGGGAAACGTAGGGCCGTGCACGCGAGGGCTCCCGGTGGCCGCTTGTCAGCGCTATCTTCGGAACGGCGCACGTTTCCGAGCTCTCCTCTCCTCTCCTCTCCATTAGGGTCCTTTTAGTCCCGGAGGCAACATCCTCCTGCGAAGGACGTGCATCCGTGTGTTTCGGGTGATGTATATCGAGCGGTTGGCGACAATCATCGGCAAGGATGCGCTCTCTCACGGAGCCAATTACAAGGATACCAACGCCGCCGCGAGATCATTGCGATTTATTTTCTCACCCCGCTCTCTCACCTGCCGATTCCCATTTCCTACCGCGTTCCTCCTACGGATCCTCCGACAATTCCTCTCTCGAACATCATCCAAAAAATATGTTGGTTCTAACGAGATAGACACTTTGTACATAGAAACAAATAATTATTGTATATCTATACTTAATAATGTGTACATGAAAAGAGATACTTAAGATTAAGCAAGCTCAATTTGTTTTCACCCTTAAATATCAGATGGTTACTTTACGAACCGAATATACGGCTATGTCATCTTCTTCTAGATTTTTTCAAGCAATGTAATTTAAAGATTTTAAGCTATGTACTTAAGCATGTTGCTGTCGCAGCTTTATGAAAATAGCTACAGTTTACACTACACAGGTGTACACTTTTTCCAAATGCTCTTTGTGTTGAAATACTCACTGTATTATTGCGAGTTAGCTTACAGATCCCTTTTCTGGAAAAAGTGAACAGAAAAAAAGTTCTTCTATAAAAACGTACACTTTTGTTGTTTATAAAGTTCCAAAAGAGCCAAATTGCAAAGAACGGCTGTGTACGGGACCCCGCAATAATGCAGAGAATATTTCAACACAAAGAGCATAAAAAAATATTGCTTCTTTGCTAAACGCAGCTCGACCGGGTGATCGAAAAATCAAGCTGTTTCATATTCTCTGTCAGTGTCTTTCCTGCGAGGAACATATCTGCTTCACTGTCGCCGATTGGCGAGCGGAAATAGTGATATTTCCACTCCCTTAAAAAAGAGATGCTTCCGATACATTGTGTCGAACCGAACAAGTGTAAGTGCACTAACTCCAGGTGTCTCGCTGTACAGAGGTGTGAACATGTGTCTTCAGGATTGCCAACAAAATATGTCCACCTTCCAGTCGAATCTCTCATCGTATCCTCGAAGTTATCAGCACGTTCTAAATCGTTCGCTTCCGCGAGACTCCATGTAAGGGCCGAGTCGCATAAGCTTCCCGAGGCTGAGGAAAACGCGTCAGGTAGCCGCGTTCCTTGTAATCGGTCGGCTGGCGAAAATTTCAATCGAGTCAGCCCGTTATGCGAAGCCTTGGACGGCATGGGACACCTTTTTTCTCGTCAGCATCGGTTCCATGTACGTAGTGGATGTCGGCGTCGGCCACGACATGCCTTCGCGAACACGGGACCGGATCGTCTCTCTCTCTCTCCCTCCCTTCCTCTTTTTCACTGCTCTCTCGCGCGGTGTCGCCAAGACGCATTGCGCATCGCGCTATCGGCAAAAAGGCCGGCTTTCCAATTGAATTTATTCGCCTAACGAGTGTAGATTCCCTCGCGCCGAGAGACCGGCTATGGCCAGGACAAATGGCGCATCTCGCCGCCATGTAGCCGGAACGAGAGAATTCCGTTACCAGAGTGGAAAGCGTCGGGAATTACCGGCGACAGCGTTACAGGATCACGTTGTGCTCGCCGTGATCCTGCTCTCTTGTCTCGAGCCGGTCATGTTCTATTGAAATTTCCGATCGACCGCCATTTTTCCCGCAATCTAATTGCCCGGCACGCTCGCACCGTTCAATGACAATCGGTCTTGTAGCCCACGGGATTATTTGTTACCTACAGGACGCTTTGAAGCTTCCAACGTATACCATGTCGTTTCACTAATTTGTTCGTTTATCATTGAAACGAATATTGCTGTTGAAAAATTGATTATAATTAGACTGCGGATTCGATGCATTTACGACAAAAATGGGCACGTACAATTTAAAACAATGTAGGTATTAAAAAGATTTAACGCCACCAGTGTATTAGTTTCACCTTACAAAATAATTAAAAGAAGAATGAAATTTTTCTACGGCTCCTGTGTGTCTGGCAATGAATGCAAACATTTTTTATTTAGCATAAAGATTCGCAGTCTAGTTATAATTTTTGCAACATTCTCACACTGTGTTGATCTTGATACAATTTGATTCACTTACTCGATAGCAGTGAAACTTGATAGTCAAGTTCGATAAACAAACTTTGTCAACCCCCAGCTATCAGAATCGAAATAGTGTTAGGGCGAACAAATCAGTTAATTAAATGTTTGAAGAATTCTATCATTTAACCTACGTTAGGTTAAGTCTCCACAACACAACTTGTACCTTCGAAGGACCTTTGTGCCCTCTCGTAACCCCGCTGAAATAGCGTTAGGGTGGATTTATAGTGGAGCAGCGAGGTGAGCTGTGCGGTGAAAAAAAAGAAAAACAAAGAAAATACATATGTACTTTTTCATTAGTATGTGTCGAAATGTTGTCACGAATGTTGGTTTCTTTTCACCGCGCCGCTATCATCGATGCTCGCAGCTCCACTATAAATTTCACCCTTAGGGATGCAGTGCTTTTGCTATATTTTTCCAGTGATCGCAATTAATCGTTATCTATCCGGATCGATCATCGGAGCGACCGCGGTGCGTGGAGGGGTGTCCGAGAATGGGAACAGCACGGGATCAGCCCCATAGAACCGTCAGAGCCCTGACCCTAGGAGCGGCAAGAGTGCAAGAGCGGCGCAAGAGTGCATCGTGTCCGGTTGTGCACTCGATCCCCCGGGTGTATCGCGCGCAGTCACAGAGAGAGCCTGCATTACGTATGGCGATTGCGTCAGGGTGATATCGTCATCGGACAGGCCGAACACGACTTTAGCCTTCTCGGCTAAGGACACGGGAGAGGAGAGCAGAGGTGCGTGTCCCGACACGGCTTGCCCATTAGGTGGACCCGCCGCGCCATCAGATTAGATTCCGTTTCGTTCTCGGTTGGTCCGCAACAATGCGGCTGAACCGCGATGCATCGCCGGAACGACGACGTCCTGGCTAACACGCTTCCTGGATTCGTGAATCTCTGGGTCCAGAATCCTCTCTACACCCCTCCCCCCTCTCTCCCTCTCTTTTTCGTTTCATCTTCCTGTCTTCCTCCCTCTCGCTTCTTCTCCTCTTCATCCCTGTCCGCCACGTGAATTTCCTCTTGGCCGACACGCATCTCACTGCGGCATAGTTCGCTCTATCTTCAAGTGAAATTGCACTTGGACACTCTACTGAGTTGATGACAGTGTCAAGGCTTGCTGTAATCCTCTTTCAAAATGTTAGAATGAAGAGGAACACTGTGTTCATTTTTTAAAATGTCAGAATGAGGAAGAACACATTGCTTTAGCTGTACATTTACAAGGGAGGTTACTCGATCGTAACAAGCCGGTTTTAATGGAATTTTTGTATGACATAGAACTCGAGAAAATATTTTAAACCAATCTTTTTATAGCTACCGACGTTCATTAAATTGTTGTGAAAAATTACAATGTTTTATACAAAAACGCAAGAAAGTTTATTTCTAACATATTTTTTAAACAAATTTTTTTAAAAATCAGTTTAGACTAGAAGACTCGTCATTCAAAGACGCACAAATTGGAGTTTGAAATTTTCGTCTAGACCTAATAGTTTCGGAGATATTTGAAGGCTATTTTCACCCCCTTAACACGAATGTCGGTTTCTATAAAAAAATACGTGTCAAGAATTTTTTCAAGTTCTACAATCATACAAAAATTCTTATTAATAGCAAAATATTATAATTTTTGTTAGTAGCAAAATAATGTTCCCTTTTAAAAATACAATTATACTGACGATCTATAAAGAAATCTCTGTGAATCGTCCAATCTGAAAATGTGTTTTAAAAAAAAGAGTAAATTCTTAAATAAATTGTTCAGTCCAGTCCCGACTAATTGGACGCAGAGTTCTTATAGTGATTGCAAAAGGGATTGACGCAGCCCCTAAGAACGTCGACGAGCATTTAATAGGTGGCAACAGATAGCGAGAAGTATATTGTTCGCAGGATATCGAACGGCGTAAAAGCGCGAGCATTTTCTACAGTGGTTCACGCGGTCCAGGACAAAAGTGGAAACGAGCCGATACGATAGGAGCGAAGCGGAAGCGTGCTGCGCCACAGAGAAAGAGAGAGAGAGAGAGTCACGATAACAAAGCTCCGAGAAAGCATCAACCGGGCCCGACAAAAGCCCGATAAGATTAAGTGCGCTCCGGGGCAAAGGAGCATCCTTTACTGCTCGCGGCACCGCTACGAAAGCCCGATCCCATAATCGAAACGATCGATCGAGCCCTTTCGGCCTTCGTCTTTGCCGGGAAAAATCTGTCTTTCCGGAAAGCTGACGATCTTTAGACTGCGAATTTTATGAATTCGTGACAGGAGTGCATCGTTGCAATCTAAAACAGTTCGGAGATTACGAGAATATGAATACACCACTTTATTGAAATTATTAGATTTCATTTATGCCTGGCTATTTGTCCTGGCTCCTGGCGCTCAGAAGAAGTAGAATTGGTCGATCATGATCAGACATGTCTGACAATTCCTATTGAATACTACACGAAAATTTTTTTCTTAAAAAACTTTTTCTTTTGTTGTAAATTATTTAAAAAAAAATAGAAAAAAATGTACATAGAGATTTTTGTCATTTTTATAAAGCGAACCTAGTGTAAATATATGTACGAATAGGTTGAAAACAATTTTTTCTTCTTCGGTTCTAAATTATAACAATAACAGTTTTCATACAATACATTGTATATGTATTTAGTACATATATACATATGTATTTAGTACAATACATTGAAAATAATATTTTTTACAATTTTTTTAATCTGTCATTCCTGCATTTCATTTTGGTCATGCACGCATAAAATCCGCAGTACAATAATTATTTTCAGGTCCAAAGTGTACGGTGCGTAATGTATTTTTCGCGTTCGAATACTATTGCGAGCGAGTGTGTCGTCACCACAGTCTCGCAGAATCGTTCGTGTGGAGATCGCGCGTGATCTGCGAGGTCGTTGGGACGTCCGCGAACAATTTTCCAGCGGGCCCATTCTTAGAAAGCCCGTGGAATTATCGAAGAAAGAGGGGCGTGTCCCGATGGGAATTTATTCGAGGACTTATAACGTACACGGCCGGGGCCCGCATTAATGTATCTGCCGTGAAATCGGTGTCCTCGGAATCGGCGCGACACGCACTCGATGTTGTTGCGGCTTTTTTCGATTCGGGCATACCGGTTCGGGACACGTTGCGGTTCCGCGCGGACTATCGGCATCTGAGAAACGATCTTTGACGCGACGATCATGCCTCGTCGCGGGGTAAACCGCATAATTACTCTCGCGATTCATTAACACTGGATTTACGGGACCTATAAAATGACGGGCACTAAATTTTTTGATTTGCAATTATAGAAATCGCGAAGATTTATTGGAAATTTATTCAATACAGTCCTTGGAATATTTATTACGGCCAAAGTCGCTGAAAGCCTGACTAAATGATGTCGAGTTATTTTCATGAAATGAACCTGGTGTTGACAGAGGGTTTCCATGCAAAATAAAAATGGGACTGTATTATTTCCTATTTATTGAAGCTATTAAAAAACAGTACAATTTTACTTCACTCCAGTTTTCTACTCGGTGTTTTTAAATAAAAATTCAGAGATAAAATTAACCCGTTACCGTGTAATTATTAATTTCTTTTAAACCTTTCCTTTTCTCTGTGAAATTCTGAACGATGAGAATTTTTTAATTAAAATTTTTAAAATACTGGAAGGTTTCACACAGTGCTGATTAAGCTCGACACAGTTATCCAAAGTCCAAGTAAACGAAAAAATGAACTCCTCCACAGAACAGGAACTGACCGTTTGTCGACTGTCTGCAAATTAGACAGCTCGCGATGATTGAGTTGTTAGAACCGATCAAACACATCATTAAAGCCTTCGAAGAGGAAGAAGCCTAATCAACATACCGTTGACTCGAAGACACACAGATTACAGAGATCGGTCCAGACGTTCCACATTGGAGCCAGAAAGTTAAACACTTGATCATAGAGGATTGCATAAATAAAATTAGTAGAATGCTCGTCGAACGCTTACCTCGTCAGCGTCGTGGACCTCCTGGTTTCCTTCGCCTAATCGCACTGACGGAGATGATCCCGTTCCTGTGGCTCTGCAACAGAATGGAACGCTCGGATGAAATAATTTATTCATCGACAAACAATCGTCGGTAGACTGTGAATTTTTATATAAAATTTCGAGTCAGCTGATCAACCAGAACTTGACAAATCATGGTACTTGTTTTAAAAAATGTGCTTTAAAAAACACGTTCAAAGAATTATCTATTAACTTTACCAAAATGATTGAAAATGTTAACGTAAAAATTGGTACACAGTACTTGGCAATACTGGTAATAAATATTGTTAATATAAATAAAATTATAATAGTTTGTATAATATTGTTTTAGTACAATAAAAATAATACTCGTGTTTCAAAATTCTTTTGAGGGTTGTGCAGCTTTATACTCCTACTAGTGATTGTTGCCATAACCGTTCAATACTTTTAGCACGATAAACATAATACAACCACGTCTCCAGATTTCTTCTAATAAAATTTTACAGTTTAGTATCGTTACGGTTTTGCAATAAAATAACACGTAAATCACAAGTAACGAGTAAATGTTGCATAAAGATTATAAATATTTAATTCGATATGAAATGTAATTCGAATTTTTAGGTATCTAGTATTTTTAGAAATGAATTTAATTCATATATCATAATTTAGGGGACAAACTTTAGATTAATTGTTATAATTTTATAGGGTGTAATTTATATAGTAATTTATATAGTTTGCTTAGGTGTGATTCGATCATTATCCGCCGGGCGAATTAGTATCGCGTGAATTAAAGTATCCTCCGACTGAACACTGGAAACCTCGGTAGATTTGTGAACGCGTCGGCCTGTAATAAATAATTACCGAAGCAAGACACAGCGGACGCATCCTCCATTCTTTTTTTCACGCGGTTTTAACGACGCATGCGTAGGAGGGAACCGGTGCGGAGAGTGGGGGAGGGGGAGCGAAGTAATCATAGAGCGCGCGTAATGATTCGCGGTTAATTCTTTGACCTAGCTTATTAGATTAATTAAGAGCCGGCAGAACGATCGAACGAGTGAGACTGAGACGCGTGACAGCCCGCGGAATAATAGTTCTAATCACGTTTCCCGGTAACGTTAATAAATTGGCTCGGGACATGGTACACGGCGCGCACACACACATCGCCGATCCGCCATTTTCACGCGAGTCTTTGTTCAAAACAGTCACGATGGAAAACGAACGGGACTTTTATTATTGGCCTACGTAGTTTCCTGCAAATCAGAGCTGTGAGACAGAAATTTGCATAATACCAGTACACCATTCTCAAACGGGTGCCCGTACATAATTTTTAAACAGCTACCTGTACATAACTTTCAAACACGTACCTGTCAATAATCTTTAAACAGGTTTCTCTAAATAATTTTTAAACAGGAACCCGTACATCATTTTCCAACAGGTATCTGTAAATAATTTTGAAACAGGTATCTGTACATAATTTTTAAACAGGTACCTGTACAAAATTTTAAACAACTATTTGTAGTAAAGTTTTAAACAGCTGCCTGTACATAGCACATAATTTTTAAACAGGTACCTGTACATAATTTTAAACAGGTTTCTCTACATAACTTTTAAACAGGAACCTGTACATCATTTTCAAACAGGTACCTGTAAATAATTTTAAACATGTTTCTGTAAATAATTTTTAAACAGGAACCTGTACATAATTTTCAAACAGATCCCTGAACATAATTTTTAAACAGGTACCTGTACATAATTTTTAAACAGGTACCTGTACAGAATTTTAAACAACTATTTGTAATAAAGTTTGAAACAGCTGCCTGTACATAATTTTTAAACAGGTACCTGTAAATAATTTTAAACATGTTTCTGTAAATAATTTTTAAACAGGAACCTGTACATAATTTTCAAACAGATCCCTGAACATAATTTTTAAACAGGTCCCTGTACATCATTTTCAAACAGATGCCTGTACATAATATTTAAACAGGTACCAGTACATCATTTTCAAACAGTGTAAATAATTTTCGAACAGGTACATATTTTTCAGATCCCTTTTTTTAAAGGAAATGCAGAAAGATTAAATATCGTGGCTTCCGGAATTTCAAAACACAGAGGTCAAGAAACCCATAAAAAGAATTGCGTACGAACACCAAAAAGAGCAGCCTGAAACTGCATAAGTCGACAATGCAACACTGTAAAACTTCGTTTAGATGCATTCTGCACTGTTGGCTTCGACCACAGGGAAAAAGGAAGACACGTTCCCCGTCCCCTCTTCTGCAGAACTTCATTCACGTTACTTCTCGCGCCTATTAACACGTTCATTGCCAGAACAATATCCATAATAGCCGGATGCCTAGTGTTTCATTGTAATTGAATTTTAATTGAACGAGCCTTAGTCAAATTTAATTCAATTATTCGCGACGGGGAGTAGGCCTTTTGTTCGGTTTCTATTCTGCTGCGTTCATTTGTATTGCTTGTAATGATCTGAAGATGAATTTTTATGGTAAGCTGCACTAATCGGGGCGACTTGGAAAAATTCACACGACTCGACAAAAGTGCAACAAAAATTTGTAAAAAGTTTCAAATGAATCGGCCGCGTTGTTCCATTGCAAAAAAATCCGAGCTTTCTCAGTGATTCTAAACAAGGGAACAGAAATTTCTTTCGAAGGAAAATCAATAGAAAATTGCGTCAGTTCCGTTGAAGTACGTGTGAACGGGGCCTTGCTCGTCGGGTAGGCTCGTTCCTAGCGGTTCCACCGTCTCGTGGGGCCGCATCGGTCCCCCATCGGTCCCCCCATGAATATTCATCGCTTTTCCGGCCGTCGTCGTCTGGTACGCGAGCGTGCGTTGCTCCCAATTTGTCACACACCGTGGCATTATCCCATTTCGCTAATAAAGTAATATTATAGTGAAGATGCGGGGAGACGTAGGCACGGGACTGATTTATTTTTTTTTCTCTTTCTCTCTCTCTCTCCTCCTTCTTTCCCGCCTCCCCTCTTTAACCTGTTCTTCCTCGCCCTGTTACTCTACCTCGTTTTCTGCGCGCCACTCGCGTCTTACTCTGTTACCACGCCGCAATTATGCAACTTGGTAATTGCACGGCGCCTTGCCCGCCAGGTAGCCGTATCATCGTATAACGAGACGCGACTTTATTACCGAGTTCCTTTCGTCCGGCCTCTTCCAGGTGTCTCACGCGTGGAAAAAACGACGAGTATCCGGCTGGAAGGACGAACATGCGAAAATACAGGGGACAGAGACACGAAACGGCGGTGTCGGGCCCCGAACGGGCCCACCGCGCCGGCCCGACGTTTCCTTCGCTGGGCCCTGCGCGCGCCTTTAACCCTTTGCACTCCTTTGTCGCGTGTGACTCGACGTCATAGAAGACATTTATTCCATCTTATAGAAAAAATACATTTGAACATGCTTAGGTCATTATTAAGATAGAATAAAAAAAAATAAGTTTTCCCGATAAAAAAATAACGATGACCATGAAAAAACTATGAAAAAATAACCGGACAAAAGAAATTGTTCTTCTATGATATTCCGGCTTCGATACCACTTAAATTATGCCATACATATTTCTTTTGTGCCATTAAAAATAAAGGAGATATTTAGATCGCCTCCTTCACCTGAGACACCCTGTATATTATATTCTCCAATGGCAAAATTTCATTTTGCAGGGAAATTGATTACATACTTTATAGATTCACGATTACAATTATATGAATCGTGGACTAGTGGATCAATAGAATTGTACATTGTTAGTAATTGTTGAAACAGTAGAAGAACTACAATTGTAGATTAGTGGACCAGTAGATCATCGTCAACTATCATCACCGGCAGTTCACGGACATCGAGCGAGACCAAAAATTACAATTCCTCGTGTGGAAAGCATAACGATAAATTCCAGAGAGGATCCAATTCCTCTTCTAATAACGATCCGGCAATACCGTAACGTATATGGTTCTCTTGAAAAATGGCCGGAGCACTCAAGAAACTCTACGCTCACGATAAGAAGTTAACGTCACCGGTAATTGAATCGGCGGAAAGGAAGCGGATCGCGAATTCGCTGGTTTGCAATTACAAGGCACCGAGAGTCCGCGGCAATGGGAGAAAAAATCCGTGACGCCGATTCGTTTCGTTTCGAGCCGGAGATAGTAACAGCGCGGTCGGATAATTAAGTGTTAAATAATTGCTTAATTGAATTTATCGGCTCTGACGCGTACGCGCCGCGCTTCCGGATCAATTAGGCCTCGGGCCGTTCTCGTTCCTGTGTCCACCGGTCGCATCGAACGACCATTCTTCTGAAATTCCCGTGGAATCGATCATTGGATCAAGGATCTTCATCTGATTCCAGAAAAAGGAGACTAGAGATTTATTGAATTAAATTTGATAAGAATTTCCCATGGAAATCCATCTCGATGATTATTGGATCCAGGATCTTCATCTGTTTCAAGAATAAGGAGACCAGGGATTCGTTCAATTAATAAAAATGCCCACGGAATTGATGATTATTGGATCAAGGATCTTCATCTGATTCCAGAAAAAGGAGACCAGAGATTTATTGAATTAAATTTGATAAGAATTTCCATGGAAATCCACCTCGATGATTATTGGATCAAGGATCTTCATCTCTTTCAAGAATAAGGAGACCAGGGATTCGTTCAATTAATAAAAATGCCCACGGAATTGATGATTATTGGATCAAGGATCTTCATCTGATTCCAGAAAAAGGAGACCAGAGATTTATTGAATTAAATTTGATAAGAATTTCCATGGAAATCCATCTCGATGATTATTGGATCAAGGATCTTCATCTGTTTCAAGAATAAGGAGACCGGGGATTCGTTCAATTAATAAAAATGCCTACGGAATTGATGATTATTGGATCAAGGATCTCCATCTGTTTCCAGAAAAAAAGGAAACCGGAGACTTACTAATTAAATTGAATAAAAATTCCCATAAAAATAGGTGAACTATGAAAAAGATGCTTCAGTGCGGACACAGCTGAATGCGGAACGAACAGGGTACCGGAGCTGTTTAAAGGAACGGTTCGAGGATGATTAATCCGAATGGACAGCGTTTAATGAACGATCTCGGCGAGGCACAGCCGGTTCGGATTTTCCTCGAACGTCCAAACTAATTCACCGCGGCGGGCCCGTGCTATATTACGACATTACTTTGTACCGTAATACAAGCCGATGTTGCCCGATTAACATCCGAGATTACAGGCCAGGCTCCTTACGCCAATGAATGTACTTAGGCGGTGAGAAACGATCGGTGCTGGCGAAGATAACGGCGACAACGCTTGGCGACGAGCAAGACTACGATTACCAGGCTCCTTTGTCCCCTTGCACCACGATCCGCCTGTATCCGCCGTGTTCCCTCGCGATTTTAATAACGATTCGACACTGGACCCTTCTCCTTTAACTATTCGCCTCGGGAAATAAGTTAACCATCGCGATTTCAATGGGAAAATAAAATGGACGTCTCGAGAAATTAAAGACACGGCTGAACTTAACAATTACCTCTCCAAGCTTTTGATAACTACGTCATTCAACTCGTTTCTATGTTCTATATACCAATCAGGACATTATACACTGAGAAAAATAAGTAGTTACTTCAATAACACGCGTGTTATTGTAATTTTCTTACTTCGATGAATATCAATGTATTCTTTTCAATAGTATGAAATTTAGAAGCAAATCGTGATGTATTTGAATTGTCTGTCATGAAATGATTGAAAATATTATTCGATTCAATACCGTATATTATTATTCGTAATATTTCTTTTTTCCCTTCAATCAGATATGTTGTTAAAAAAATTTGAGAAATGTATTGATTTATACTGGAATTGGTTCGAGGCCATATCTTATTTTTTTGAAAACATTGATGGTCAAGCTATTGGCTTATATGATTGGCGGAAATGAGTTTTGCTATCGAAATTCAATAGTATTAAATATTAAAATAAGTTCATATGATATTGGCACTATGATATTGGTACATCTTATCGAATCAACATATATTTTTTTTGTTTCGACAGGACTTTTTTCTCAGTGTACTTATCAGGACATTCAATTGCATAAGTGTGCGACTGTACCTTGCGATCGATACGATTTTCCATAAAAATCCGTGGTCTACCGGTCAGGCGTTCTGGAGTGTTTGGAAGCGATTTTTCAAGGACTTAAGTCGAACAGATTGAGGAAACGGTCGATTATCCGAAGCTCCAGTCGATCCGAAGTCGAGCTCATTATCCCGGAGAAAATGAGTTCTACGCTAATACCTCTCTACGGGTGGAAAGAAATTGATTCGAGAACAAAAAACGTTCTACATCTCATCGCGGGTTATTACTCGTTATAACGATAGAAGGCATCCTTGGATCCCCGTTCTACCTGATACGACGTTGCTCTCCTTAAATTCTGGAGAATCCACGCGAGCGGAAGGATCGACTCGTTCGAGGCCTATTGCGAGATTGCTCTAGAGTTTGCCAATTTGTCGAGATCGAAATTCTTGAAAAGCACGCGATTTCCTTCTCTCACAGGATCTAAGATTTTAATCTAGTCCTGTGAATCCTCTCTGTATTATTCGAATCCTAATAAACAAAATGCGCAGATCTTTATGGGGAATAAAAATTTTCTAGGTCGATTATGAAAAATAGACATGATTGGGAAATTAATAATAATCTTAACAAGATGAAGATGGTGTAGCAATATTCAGTTTCGTAACGAAATCCTTAATGAAATTTCGTTCATTAGAATGTGTCGCAATAAAAATTAATTTTGGTAACAGACGAGGTAATCAACGTGCCAATAAATGTTTGAACTAATCTTTTTGATTTGGTCGAACGGTATTAATTAAATAAATAATCCAGTCGAGGAAAACGTAGCGTGCGACACAAGCGTGAACCGGTGAAAGAAGAAACAGAACAAAATGACTCGCCTAACGAACTCTCGCACGAGAGAATCACGTTTGCTCTCGCGAGTCAGCGGACTTGAAATATAACGTCCGGGTAATGAATCGCAACATTCAATTACGCATTAATAACAGGGCGGCGGAGACGGGGCCCGGTCGATTATCTCGCGGCGGACAATGTGCGAAAGCCAGCGGCCTGTTTTATAACAAACAAACTGACGGTTATAGCCGGGACCGTGGACAGAGACCATAAATACGAGGAGGGCCCGCGAGCGAACTATAGCGCGACGAGAGAGACTCGTCTTTCTGCGTGCGATTTCCTTAATTGATCGGCCATCGGCTCCGCTGACAATCTTATCAATTAACCAAGATGCGCTGTTTTCATTCTAAATTCTGCGACGATACTATATAATGATATATAAAAATTAAGTGATCCAACAACTCGAGTGTTTAGCGATGTAATTTATAATTATCAATGTGAAAAATGTTTGCATTAACGATAAATGCAGGTGCAATGATAAAATCCATCGTTAGACAGTGAACATATTTGAGGCATTTAAAAATGCTGTTGTATTTTATTGTACAGGGTGTATAAAAAGTCATCCGTCGAAGGGGTTAAATACACCTCTGATTCGGTGGACACTTGTAAAGGAAACTTGCCGGAAAATTGTTTATAATTAAGAGAATTGTTGTTAAAGTTTGTTTTTACATCAATATCTTCTACTCATATAGAAGAGAAAAGTTTGAAAGAAGCCACATGTCGCAAACAAATAGTTATTCAGGTATAAGCTGTTAAAGTTCTTGCAAAATTTGATTGTGTGGAGTTATACACATAGACAAAAGCCTATTACGACATAATCGTGTGCGTGCCTCGAGAGAAACGAAATTTAAAGGAACATTCGTCGATAGGCCAGTACCAAAAAAGTGATCGTCTCCCTGCCTATTCGAATCATAAATTTGAAGTTGCAAAATGTGAAAGAAAATCTTATATCCACTGTTACACATAAGAATATTAATCCTATAATATTAGACTGCGGATCTTTATGCATTTATAGAGGAATGGAATAGATGAAATTCAAAATTGTTGGAAAATTTGAAAAATTGAAGATGTCAATATATGATTTCTCCTGTATTGAAATTATGAAAGGAAGAATTAACATTCAATTTGATTTCCTTTTCTTGCAATCGACACAGGCAATATTTATTTTGCATAAAGATCCGCAGTCTATACATTATAAAATACGAATGGCAAGTATAGGTACTTACAAATGTTGCAGAATCTTCTGTTCCTCCGTCGGATCAAGTGGACACTGCCATTTGCGCGAATACGTCTTACTAACGATGAAGCACAAAACACCACACTTCTACACAATCACTGGACACTAAACAACACACTTTCCGAAATCGTGACAGCGAACGGGAAGGAGTTACTCCGACCGCGATCAAAATAGTACTGCGGTTGTCACCTGTAAAGGACGTTATAGCAATCAAAAAACGCATGCGAATCGGTTCCGAACCGGTCGATTATTCTACAACCACAGCACTCCGACAATTTTCTCCTACCTTTATAAACATGTCATTGACGTCCGAAGACAATAACAAAAGGAATTTCTTTGACAGTTTCCCCACTTCTCAACCAAAAGTCCTTCCGACACACCCCCGTCCAACTAAGAAACGCAACATTTCCCCACCTAAATTCACCCCTAACCATTCACGAAAAAAACCGAGGTGACAATCGCAGTACTATTTTGATCGCGGACGAAGTAACTTCTTCCCGTTCGCTGTCACGATTTCGGAAAGTGTGTTGCGTAGTGTCCAGTGATTGTGTAGAAGTGTGGTGTTTTGTGCTTCATCGTAAGAAGTGTCCACTTGATCCGACGGAGGAACAGAAGATTCTGAAACATTTGTAAGTACCCATACTTGACATTAGTATTTTATAATATAGGATTAATATTCTTATGTGTAAATAATGGATATAAGGTATTCTTTCACATTTTGCAAGTTCAAATTTATCATTCGTATGGGCAGGGAGACGATCACTTTTTTGGTACTGGCCTATCGACGAATGTCCCTTTAAATTTCGTTTGTCACGAGGCACGCACACAATTATGTTCCGTCTCATCGACACGGTAGTGTGGACTGTAGCAGTAGGCTTTTGTTTATATCTATAACTCCACACAATCAAATTTTGCAAGAACTTTAATTGCTTATATCTGAATAACTATTTGTTTGCGATATGTGGCTCCTTTCAAACTTTTCCTCTTCTGTATGACTAGAATGTATTCATGTAAAAACAAACTTTAACAACAATTTTGTTTGTTATAAACAATTTTCCGGCAAGTTTCCTTTACAAATGTCCACCGATCCAGAGGTGTTTTTCATTTCACCCCTACAACGGATAATTTTTTATGCACCCTGTACAATAAAATACAACAGTATTCTTAAATGGTTCAAATATGTTCACTGTCTAACGAGAGAGATGAATTTTATCATTACACCTGTCTTTGTCGTTAATGCAAACATTTTTAACATTAATAATTATAAATTACAACGGTAAACACTTGAGTTGTTGGATCGAATAATTTTTATACATCATTTTATACGAACGAATAGTGTTTACGATGTCCCTGCGAGCAATGTCAATATTTCCGTCTTCCCGATCGAAGGAACAAGGATTAGTCAGCCATAAGTCCAGTTAATTTCATAGCGAGCGTACTTCCTGCTAGGAACATAGCCGGAGTGCTATTTCACAGGCTCGGGGAACAACTTAACAAAGTTTATCTCGCATCTATCGAGGACTTTGTCGACTATTCTCGACGCGATCGGACGTCGCCTGGACGTTCTCGCGAGAGGTCGCTAAGCTGTCTCCGGGGCTGCTATCGGTCGTGTAATTAAAAGAATGCGCCCGGTGCCATACCGGCGCGAATATCCGCCAGTTTACGAGCCGGTCGAGCGCGATAAGTCCGCGCGCGGAAATGCTTCGCTGGCTAATATTACGATCGGGAACGATGCGGATCACCCACGCTTCTCGGGACACTTTAAACGCTGGATTTGCCGGAGACCCTCGCGTACCTTTATGCACTCCGACCAGACGGAAATGCGCAATAATCCGAGGTTAAATTTCATTGAATTTCACTCGGTTAAATATCCTATTCCTAATTTTTCCCCTACCACGGCCACCAAGATAAATTTACATCGATCTTTTTTCCCTACCATTAGGGTAGTTATAGGGTGAACATAGTGAATTATTTCTACAGCTGTGCTCGATCAAAAATTACGAAAAAATTCATGAACGCTCTACCTAACAGCACATACGACTGTGAATTTTTTTTCAAATTTTGACTGACAAATTAATTTTTAAAAAATTCCTAAACATTAAAGGGCTAGTTTTATATTGAAGCTGCCCGATGACTATGCTCATGTAATCATGGTAGCCGAGCCGTATTGTGATTCTTAATTTGTATTTTTTCAGATCTTTCTATTGCACAAACGTGTTTAGCAAAATTGAAAGTTCTAAAAAGTTCATAAAAATTGTAATTTTTCATAGCAGTTGTAGAGATGCCAGTTTTATAAAAATTCAGAAAGTGCATCACGATAAAATAGAACCTCCTTGTTCTGATTAAGATGCTTAATAATTATAGTTGTCAAAAGAAATACTTTCTGTATTTCAAATAGCAATCGAAACGGTCCGCGTTCTAAGGGTTCAACTAGGTTCCAGCGACATTTAGCGCGCGCCGTCGGATTCCGTGTCGGCGATTATGCTAACGCAATCATTGCCGGCACGAGCGCGCGGTTCCGCGCTGTCTCGGCCGTTAGACCTCGGTCAGAATCGTTTAATTATTTGAGCCGGCGACGCGGAACCGGCAAATATACACTCGCTGGACAAACGTTAGCACACACACAATGACCGCTTTAAAAATGTACAGTAATTCCCAAGTCGATCAATTCATTTTCAATTTCGATCTGACGTTGCATTCCCAGTCACAATTCCTTCTTAACCGCTGCATCTCGAAAGCAGGAAGTCTACAGCAATTCCCGTTTCCGTATTGAAATATTAATCTTTCAGCTCGGTGACTTTTCAATCCATTTACGATAACGTAACAAAAGATAAATAATATTAGTAAGAATTTTGCCGTAATTAACGCGAGTACGACATAGTTTATACTAATGTGGATATTACGTCGAAGTGAAAGAATTTCAATTTTCAAAAACAATTTTCGGATAAAGTCGCGTAATAATTTTTTGGGTTTCCCAGTCCAAGATCAATTTTTGCCCGGTTGCTGGAGGATTCTGTGAGCGTGTTCTTGTTTGACGATTCGGAAGAGAACCATCTCGTCTCCGCGAAAAAATGGCGCTGATTCGCGAAGTGGCGTATTTTTCCAGCGGCCACGTGCTATACTTCGCATCGTTCACGGGTCTGCTGGGGTACAGTTATGCTTAACGCCGGCTGGCAAAACATAGTGCCGCGAGTCACGCAGCATCTCGCCGCTGTCAGCCGCGGGAGACTTACTCCGGTAATTAACCGGTAATGAGCTATGGTCGGGCACGAGCCGTGTCGAGTGGATAAATAAAGTCTTAGGCTGTACGATATCGGGCCACCGCCGGTCCACCGCCATGGTCTAATGGAATATAAATCTCCATGGGCTGCGGGGGTGGACCGTCCCTTTTCGTCCCTGCTAAATGGTTTCGAACCTTGCGAGAAGAAATTTGTAGAAACCAGACTCTCACAAGAGAACATACCGCAGTGATAGGGTGACCTGTCCAGTGAGAAGCACTTAAGCTGCACATGTCTCTTAAAATTATTATTTAGAAATGGTTATTTAATTTCCTGAGTATTATTTCTGTAATAACACTGACTTTTAAAAATCACATGTTTGCGTCAAGTATCAATGAAGGTGAGTGAAAAATCCCAAAGGGAAAGGTTCAACAGTTTTCCTGAAAAAAATCAGAAATCTACTCCATAAAAAAATATGTAACTCACGTAATTTTGATTATTTATACCTTGGAAAAATCACGGGTGTGCTTTAAGTACTAGTGAACATGTGTGAAAAATCTCAAAGGAAAAGGACCAATAATTTCCCGGAAAAAAATTCCCAAAAATCCGTACGAAAAAGGGTTGATAATCAGAATATCTTTTCCATAAAAAAATATATAACTCACGTAATTTTGATTATTTATACCTTGGAAAAATCACGGGTGTGTTTCAAGTACTGATGAATGTGTGTGAAAAATCACAAAGGAAAAGGTTCAACAATTTTCCTGAAAAGAATTCCCAAAAGGAGCGTCGAAATGCCCCCTCGAAGAGCGTTAGCGCGGTGAAACTAGCAGCTCGTTAATTGCCCAATGTTACGGTTATCCAGAAACCGTGTAGTCCGTGGCGCAAAGTAGCTAACTAGATCTTCCTCATCGGAACAGCATCCTGGTCCGATAAGGGTTTCGTTAGATAGCGTGTCGACCAGTGTTATCAGGCCCGGGTTGCCGTTTACCGTTGTCAAAGCCGACTACACCGGCCAATACCGTGCTCGTACAAGACGACCGGTGCCATTCCGAGATTATCCTCGCGTTGGTGGTCCGGACAGAACGCGGAAACCATGCGAACGACGTCGCATGACTGTCGCCGTTGTACGCGATAATGAGGAAACACGTTGAAACTATCCTCATTTCTACGGAAATGAAAAGTCAGTGGCCAATTCCACGAGGATCGAAAATCGGTGTCCATTTCCACGGCGCCATTTCTAGAAACAGCACGCTGTGAGCAAGATGGTGTGTCAAGCACTGTCACTTCATGTCCTCGTCTCGATTTCAGTCCATCTGATCGCTCATCGATGATGATTTATTAAAATTGCTGGGGTTTAGTGCACAAGATGAATGACGTAATAGAGAATCGTTGAGTTGCGATGACAAAATAGAAATTTTCAGCGTCAATTCCAAGCAGAGATGGGCGTTAATCGATCAAAATTTTAATCAAGATTGATTAATTAACGTGTACGATTAAAAAGGATAATCATTGAAAAATCGACGATTGATTCAATCGATCGATGAAGTTAATCGTTAATCGTTGATTACAAAAAGAGATCATCGAAAAATCGGAGACTGATTCAATCGATTGATGAAGTTAATCGTTGATTAAAAATAAAAAACGTGGTAAAATAGAAATCATCGAAAAATCGGAGACTGATTCAATCGATTGATGAAGTTAATCGTTGATTAAAAATAAAAAACGTGGTAAAATAGAAATCATCGAAAAATCGGAGACTGATTAAATCGATTGTTGAAGTTAATCGTCAATCGTTGATTAAAAATAAAAAATGTGATAAAATAGAAATCATCGAAAAATCGGAGACTGATTAAATCGATTGAATTAGAAAATTCGTCAAACGTTGATTAAATTTTTGCCCAACTCTGATTGAACGTACTGAAACCGAACAAAAATTAGTTCCTTCTAATAGTTCTAATAAATTTCTGTTTCGCTCCAGTTCGTAGCAATTCAGGTAGAAAATGTGTATTTCGTATCTTCAATGAAGTAAGTGTGTCTTTACAGAACATTGTAAAACAATTTCCGTGGAGATATTCCCGCGTGCCGTATACTTTGCAGACATTCAGCCAGAGAAATCATTAAGGTATCAATGATCGGTTACCTTTCGAAGCGGCACACTGTCGCACACGTTGACGATTATGATAGCCGGTGGTCCCCGAAAGGGCAGAGACCGGCTGGTTATTACATTGCTGAAGATTACCGGGCAGCCTGACTCTGTCTATTACGATACGCAGAGAGTGTCGCGCAAAGACGTTCTTCTGTCGAGGCCGGGAGAGAGAGGGAGAGACAGAGAACGCCGACACGCTGTTAAAGCAGCAAGCGAAACACCTCGTTCCTGACTACAAACTATCAATCCGCTGGCAACGTTCCACAGACGCGATCCTAGTCATTACCGGGACGATGGCGACATTACAGGATCGAATGGACCGAGACTAAACTGGTGAACGAGAATGGCAACTTCTTTTACGCGGCTACCCACTCCTGTGGGAATCGATCCTCTTTGCGGAAGTGCTTAGACCTCCGGTGTAGACACTTTCGTGAAATTAGGATCAATCCTTGAATCTGAGGCTACTTTTGAGGTTGCTTGAATATTTTTCTTCTATTACACTTTTAACTCCATAATAAATAAATTTCTACTTAATACACTAACGAGTTGAGTAGATGAAGTTCAAAGGTGTAGGAAGATTTAAAAATTTGAAGATGCCAATATTTTTCTTCTATTACACTTTTTACTCCACAATAAATAAATTTTTATTGATTACAACAACGAGTTCAGTAGATGAAGTTCAAAGGTGTAGGAAGATTTAAAAATTTGAAGGTGCCAATATTTTTCTTCTATTACACTTTTAACTCCACAATAAATAAATTTTTATTGATGACAACAACGAGTTCAGTAGATGAAGTTCAAAGGTGTAGGAAGATTTAAAAATTTGAAGATGCCAATATTTTTCTTCTATTACGCTTTTAACTCCACAATAAATAAATTTTTATTGAGTACAACAACGAGTTCAGTAGATGAAGTTCAAAGATGTAGGAAGATTTAAAAATTTGAAGATGCCAATATTTTTCTTCTATTACGCTTTTAACTCCACAATAAATAAATTTTTATTGAGTACAACAACGAGTTCAGGAGATGAAGTTCAAGGATGTAGAAATATTTAAAAATTTGAAGATGCCAATATTTTTCTTCCATTATACTTTCTACTCCACAATAAATAAATTTTTATTGAATACAACTACTTCAATGCAAAATAATTATCTTCAAGTGTAGTCGACACCTTTGTCCCTGCTTAAAACACTAAATTAAAAATTTTGAGATTGTAAGTGTCACATGCGAGTAATTGAAAGCTAAAATTATTAAAGGAAAAAAATAGCATTCCACTTGTTTTCTATTTCTTGCAATCGATGCAGACAATTTTCCATAAAGATTCGCGGTCTAATAATTCCAGTAAACCCTCCCAAAACCGGGGAAGAAAAATTGCAATTCGATTTGTATGAACTTTAATTAATCTTTACGTGATTTGTACTAATCTTGATTATCTTATAACACTAATTAACCGCGTGATAGGAGGACTGCATAATCAAATTCTAGCTTCAATCATGCGGTGTCCGAATCACTCGAATTTCGAACACGCCGATCCGCATGAAACTCGGTGGTTGGAGGATCGATTGGCCCGATAAAAATCGCATGGTTGTCTGCGAACATAGGTGATCCACGGCTTCCGAAGAAACAGATGTCGATGTACGAAAGCGAGCGAGTGGCTAATTGACTAACGAGGCATTCGCGGCTCGTACACGTCGTTCATCAGCCGTCACCCGGGTAACGGAGAAAATATCGAGAGGTTAGCGTGGACGAGCAACGAAAAAGAGAAAGAGTGGAGCGGCGAAAAAAGAAGAGAAAAACGAAGGGCGAAGAAAAGGAGAAAGCAGAAAGAGAGAGAGAGAGAGACCGAGAGAGAGAGAGAGAGAGAGAGAGGGAGGGGAAGGCCGATCATGCTGTTCCTCGGCGAGCAGCGCGAAAAGAGTAGCGCACCGCTGGGCGAGCTCGTTCTATTGGTTTTAATGCCGACGGTAATCGAGCCGGGCGTCCTTTATCATCGCCGAAAAAATGGCCATTTAATCACGGCGTTTCCCGACGTGGGGTCCAGGACCCCCTTCTGCCGTGTAGCCGGGCCCGAGGAACGGTCCCGATATTAATGGCGGACGGTTTCGCCGCGTAATATGAGGAATCGTCGGCGAACGCGTATAATATCACTCGGCCGCGCCAAACCGGCCGAGGTACACGCTTGTTACATGGACAGAGCATGACAAATTAATCGTCCACAAGCCACTCGATGATCCCCCGAAGGTATCGTTTTGCACATAGATCAGAGATAGATCGATCTAGATCAATGCTCACCAGGTTCATCAGTCAAGAGAGCCAACCACAGCAGTACGAAGATTTCGATTACTTTTGAGAGCTAAATTTCTTTGCAAGAACCCTGTTTTTAGAAGTCGGTTCAAACTAGGCACACTGAATGAGACAAGAATCGAGTTTGAATTTAGATATAACACATTGACAGATTCAAAGTTGTATTAAAATAAACTAAATTTATTTTAAACACGTCATTCGAGGAAGAGCCGCAGTTTGCCGACCTCTGAATAAAAATTTATTTACTGTGGAGTAAAAAGTGTGATAGAAGAAAAATGTTGGCATCTCGAAATTTTTAAATCTTCCCACACCTTTGAACTTCATCTACTCAATTTTGCTGTAAATACCCGTAGTCTAGTAATCATTAATAGTCCAGACATTACAACACAACAACGAAAAATAAAACTGGATTTTTCAACGGTTCGAAACCAGAATATCGGCGAACTTCTGACCCAGGATAAGCGATCGTAAAAATTGCGCAGCGTCGAGCAATGCCTGTGGACGGCGCGGCGTTAAACAAATCGCGAGCAATTATCGAGCAACGGGGCAACGAGAATCGGCACGATGGCGACCGCGTGCCGATTAAAGGCGGCGTTTCCGCGTGTCGTCCATCACTGGACAAGATCGAGCGGATTTCTCCAGCCTCGATAATTCTCGCGTCCCCGCTCGCTCGTTCCAGCCGATTCACGGGCTCTCTTTGCGCGCATACGTCTTCGGACGCGTATATGTATCTACGTGGAACCGTATACCATAAGATACGTCGTTCGGCCGCGGATATTACGGGGGACGTCCGAAGGAAATCGTCGACGAGGAATCCCGTCCACTGACATTCCGGCTACGTGCGTGCAGCCGCGCTCTCAACATTGCGAGCATTCCGCTTGATCCGCGCCGCGAACTCTCGCGCCGATCGGCAGCCGCCCTCCCTCGCGATTTTTATTGCCGGTCCCATGCAAATTGCCACCTGTTACGACCACCGATTCCTACCGACGAGGTTTCCTCGTCACTTCACTGGGTAATTAAACTTCAGGTAAACTTCACTGTAAGGGGTCCTGAAATATTCAACTCTTTTTTTATAAATCCTACAGATTTGTGGATGGGAAAATGCCAAAAAGTTTTAACCCTGGCACTGCCAAGCTTTGATCCTTCACGCGGATTCCCAACGGGGAGCATCTCTTCTTTACTCATTTCTTCTTAGAAAAAATTATATGAAACGAAAGGTTGGTAATATTTAGTAGTGTGATACTTTATGTATACAATATGTATACAATAGAATAGTATAACTATCAATACTACTCTCTGAACTCGATTCTTCCGACGACAAACATGAATGACAGGATACAACATTTATAGAATGCTTTTTGCATACATGATTTTTATATTTATAGCTTTTTTGTTTGGGTTTCGATGTATTATTATATTTGTTCCTTAGTTCTGGGATTATTTGTTATTCTTTGGAGATAAGTGGGGCGTTCGGGTCCGTTCGCGTCAGAATTTTTCTTCACAAGTATCGTGCAAGATATTATATATTCGATTGTAAACCATGTGGTCACTAATGACTTCGCTGTTAATGCGACCACATTAAAATAAGCCAGAAATAAATAATTTTCTTTGGTACGAACACAATCTTGCGGCAAGTTTCTTTTACACATGTCCACCGATCCAGAGGTGCTGATTCATCTCCGACGGATGACCATTACTTTTTATACACCCTGTACATAGATTCACCCTTAGGATGGGCGACCATCGCTATTTATACACCCTGTACATGGCTCACAGTCTAAGAGTGTCACCTGAGGTTACTCGTTTCCAGGTGACGTGACAGTAGTGTGCCTTAAGTTTGATCGAAGGTTGCCCGAAAATCTCGAGTTCCCTTTAGGAATTCTCCAGGATCCGATGATGCATCATCGGGAGCATTGAGGCGTGCACAGGTGGTAGGGTCCCCGATGTCTCAGGTGGCCGTATTACGGGGCAATCAGCTTTGAACGGTAGGCGACGTGGCTCGCGAGCAAGTCCGTTACAAAGTCGACGATTATCAACCGGGCAGAGGAGTGGCCCCGGTCGACCTCTTTGGAAACTGTGCTCGCGCGCGCGCGCGGCGTTTATTCGATGTCCTCTCGCGCGTCACGATGGATGCACCGACGGTATGCGGGGCCTCATGGTGCACGGCGGGGTGGGGGGGGGGCAGGGAGGAGGGGGTCTGTCACGGGGACTGACTCGCTTCGGGTCCTGCAGAAGGTTAATTTCTCCCGATAAGATCGTACGAGCGGATTACGCGGCGGAACACGGCCGAACACCTGTAACGAACGTGATTTTCTTGCGCGTTCCATCGAACGAACGGGTCCCCCGTCCTGTACCCGTATGCATGTACCCGTCTGTGTACCCGTGTGTACATGACGCGCGATTTTCCCGCTTGTTTCGCTTCCTGCTGCGTTATCTGGACGACTGTCTGCGAGTTCGAGGGCCACGTTACGGGATCTAGGCGAGATCGGTTATTTTTCGGGCTGATCGGATTCCAGGTCGGGTGAACCGGGTTAATGAGAGAGGCGTAGTCCTTCTCTCGATTTGCACTACCTCTTTCTCTCTCGACGATCGCGAGTGGTCTTTTTCTCTGTCACGTCTTGATCAGCCGCTCGAATCGATGGAGATCGGTCCCGACACCGTTGCCAGATACGACGGACACGCCGGCGACTATCTGATCGCGCGCGGTGACCGATATCAAGGTTAATTGCCGCCGGCCCGGCGAAATAGATTGCGGCTGCTGCTACTTTCTACAGATCGACCGGTGACGAGTCGTTGCATATGTGTGGGCTACGGAGGAGTTATTCGGGGAAGGGCTTCAACCCTTTGTAGACGAGGCATTCGTGCAAATGGTAAACCTTCGTTTTATTTTTTTTTTAGTTTAAGGGTGCGCCGGAGCGGAAATAGTAACAGCACCACTCGAGGTGAACTACGAAGACAGAGAGCAGATATGTTTCTCGCAGGAAAGACACTGACAGAGAATATGAAACAGCTTGACTTTTTCGATCACGCGGGTGAGCTGCATTGCGCGAAGAAGCAATATTTTTTGATGCTCTTTGTGTCGAAATATTCTCTGCAGTATTGCCTACTCCCGCACAAAGCCCTTTTTTTGCAATTTGGCTCTTGGAACTTTATGAACAACAAAAGTGTACGTTTTTATAGAAGAACTTTTTTTCTGTACACTTTTTCCAAAAAAGAGCTCTGCATGCTAATCCGCAATAATACACAGAGTATTTCAACGCAAAGAGCATTTGGAAAAAGTGTACAGAAAAAAAGTTCTTCCATAAAAACGTACACTTTTGTTGTTTACAAGGCGCACCCTTAAGGACGCGTGGAAAAAAACATTTGCGTACCCCCACCCAGAGGGGGTAGTATGGGTCTCGGGAGAAACAGGTTTTCGGTTTCCCCAATACCCACAAAAAATACCACACGTCCAGGACTTTCAACCCTCAACTTCTGGCTCGCTGGAGCTCCAACGGGGCCCGCTGATCACATTTCTCCCGTCTGGTTTATTACACGAGCTGGCTCGACTCTGTTCTTGTGCAATTTTGGAAACGGTAAACCTATTTAGCTTTGAAAGGGGCCACAAGATTTCCATAAGCCACCTTTATTTTTGTTTATATTTTAACGCTACCAATTTTGTTACTTTTTTCAACCGACTTCGAAAAAGCAGGAGGTTACTGAATTCGATCTGTGTGTGCCTTTTTTCGCAGTTTTTTTGTGTATGTTCACCAATTACGCCGAGATGGATCGACCAATCGGAACGAAACTTTTTGCATCTTGTAGGGTGTCTCCCGATTGGTCCCTTGAAAACAAATTTTGCGTTTTTCATTCCTTACTGTTTTTATTGGAAATAACCAATAAGACCGAAAAACCATCCCGCGGCGTTCTACAAATTCTACTCGTTTCACTAATTTTTTCGTTTGCAAACGTTTCATCTTCTTTTTAGTTTTGTTTACGCTTTCCGTTTCGGTGTTGTTTTTTGTTCATGAAGCAGAATTGCAGTGCGAGGCATTCTTTCGAGTGTCACACAAATAAAAATTGGAAATCGAGGATTTCCTCTCTCTCCGTTTGACGGCAGATGGCGTCGAATAGTCATTCGTAGGAGTGTGCGAGAACCCGAAATATCGGGTCGGGTCGGGAACACGAAATTTTTTCGAGATCGGGACAGGTATCAGAAAATTTCGAGATTCTCGAATTTATCGGGATTCCCGAAAAATTTCGAGAACCCAGTAATCATTCATATTCGGTTTAATGAATACATTCATAGTTTTAATTTTTTTATTCTAGATGTTTTCGAAATTTAAAGAATGTTGTCCATCACGAATTCTTTTCAAGAGTGTCTTACGTCATATTCTCGAAATTTTTCGGGAATCTCGAAATTTTCGGGAACCCGACCCGACCCGACTCGTCCCGAGCATCGGATTCCCGATATTTCGGGTTCTCGCACATCCCTAGTCATTCGGTGATCAGTTCAGAAAAAGGTGGTGCCCGTTGGAAAATCCGACCACCCGCAACGACTGCGAGTAGGCGTAGCACCGGTGCTCGACCAAGCGAGAATAAAATAGTGTGGGAGAGCCGGTGCAGCTCGAGAAGTCGTCGGCCCGTTCGAGAGAAACACTTTCTCCGGTCGCCGGCCGATCCTGAGGACACCGAACGACCTAGTTCGCCGGTTCGCTCTGTTCCTCGAGTCGCTTCGTCGATCTCGTTCACCTGCGTTTTTCATCCTCGACGATCTCGCGACGATCGCGCGCGCACCTTCGTCGCTAATGATGCCTCCCGGCACCGCTCGTTTCGTCGTGCCGCTTCTATGGGGTGTCCGAACTACATGGGACTGTCCGAGAAACAGGGGACCCTCCTATAACACGGCTAATTCGTTCATGATTTATCGAAAACCATGCTGTACCAAAATAATCGTGTTGTATCTAAACCGTGTTAAACAAAAAGTAATACGAATAAGAAAATACTTCATTAATTATTTTCATCTTCGTAGAGTTGACAATTAAGCTACTCGAATTGCAGATCGACGATAAAACTTGGTAGAAGTCTCGATTTAATAAATTTAGAATAATTGCATCGAGTTCACCAGCCTATTCAGAGCACTTCGAAGATCGACGATTTATCGATCCTCTATACGCGGCACGGTAGTCCACTAAATGAAGTCATAAACGATCTCGAGTTAATGCATTTTCTTTTCTCCCAGCTAACGATATTGGCTGTTAAGAAATCCTTGTATCGCTGCTCGAGTATGTTTTCCAATTGCCAGGCATTCCGATTTGCCGTTCAAATCGTAATGGGAATACGCTGGAATCGTTGCGCGTCCGCATTGATATTCGAATTGGTCAGATTCTCGAAAAGAAGATCTTCATTTTCCTTCTCGCTGCGCCATGCACAGATTGGCGCAACAATCTTAGGACAAAATAAATTCAAATCTACATTTGACTCAATAAGATCGAGTCAATACTATTCTAATCGTCGAGCATTCCATCTTGCCAATAAAATTGTGTTCATTACAACAATTGCATTGATACATGAATTACGAAATAAGTAAATTTATTTTTCTACTCGCTGCACGAGCAAACAAATATCGCGATTGCAATAATTATAAATTCATTGTCGTTCTTAATAATATAAATCGTATTCAAATATTAATTTTGCAAAGCCTGGAATAAAGCAATATCCAAGCTTGTGTGCTTTGACCATACACTACGTTTGCGTCAATTGAGAAACGCACGTACAGTGTCTCACAAAAGTATTCGTATGCCCTTTAAAACAGAGTAACTTTTTTATAATTGTACCACACGACCTGATTTTTTATACTCAGTTAGAAACTTTGGTTTACTAAATGATTAATTTTCTAAAAATTTTTTAGTTAATTTTCTAAAAATTTTTTAATTTTTTAAAAAAAGTTTTAAAAAATTCCTTTTCTATTTTTGCATGTATAACCCTGTAAATTATAATTTTTGGAAATTTCTTTTTTGCACATCATGTTAGTAAAACAATTCTTCTAAAAGTTATTCTGTTTCAAAGGGTGTACGAACACTTTTGTAGGCCACTGTATCTCGAGCATGTTTTCTAACTGCCACGCATTCCATCTCGCCATTCAAATCATAATGGGCCTCCTCGGGCCCCGGGATCGTTGCACGATTCCTGTCACTCTCGTTTCGACTTGCTCGTCGCGACAATGATCGAGCTGGGTTAGGAAAAACCACGTTGTCGGCGTTCGAGACGAAACAGGTAGCTCCGTAGAAGATCGGCTAGCTGGAAAAGGCATCTGGTCGGACGACGAAGCCGTTCAATTTCAATGATCCGGCGGCACATCCAGCATCATCCACACACTCGCGTGTCCCGGTGTAAATACGGCAGTGGATAGACTTTTGCTTTTACGACGCCTCCGGCCCGAGCGACGTCTTTCACAACGAGCATCGGGAATAATTTATAGAGCAAGCAAGCAACCGAGCAAGCCAACCATCGACTACCGCCAGGTCAAAGTTCCCATTCGTTGCGAAATTTTCCTTTATGTACCCTTTGACACGCGGAAGAATTTCTAATACTTTTCCATACTGTTCGACGATGATGCCCTGTGTGTACCCCCTTTTGGCAACGCGTCGAACTCAACTTTCTCTGTTCTCGTCTCGCGAACACGTTTTCGTGGTGTCATCCATATTTAGATTTCCAGATTGGCTGCTGTAATTGTGCTCTCACCGAAACTGGAAATCGTTCCTGATGGAGAATCGTTTGTACAGTCGAGGTTTGTAATGAGATTTGTCCATTGCCAGTTGCCATTTCATGGAAAATTGATCGATGATTTTGTTCGCGGGGTTGCGTGCCCTCGAACGATTCAGAAGGCAATGATGTTTCTCCAAGAATTCGATACGCGTGTTTACGATATTTGAACAGGATGTCCGTAAAGTTTCAGCTGCACAACTCGAACTGGAAGAAAGCGGCGGCCATTTTGTTGTTTACAAGTGCATTCGGTATATCCTACGGGGCGCAGTTTCTCGAAAACCGCAGAAAATCGAGTGTGTCCTCGGCGATTTTTATAGCGGGCCCGTCTCGTCAGGGGTCCCGATCGGCCGTAAAGATCAAAGACGCCGACGTCCGACGATAACAAGCCTAAGGACAGCCACGAAATCGACGACGCGTCCCCTTTTGCTGCGAAATTCTGACCCGCGGAATGCGGACGCGATCCAGCCTCGTTAAATTAAGCGTCGCGTCCCGAGGAGAGTAATCGAGCGAGGCTTATGGACTCTGTCTTCCTCCTCGCGCACGGTTGTCGACTGTGAGAAGCGTTTGTGGGAGATACGCCGACTTCCTGAGACGTTCAGCCACCGCTCGACGTCGTCGTCCTTCGCTGTTGTCCTCAGTTTCCGTCGGAGACTTGCGAAACTGCAGCAATGCCTCGATATGTATCACTGAGATGTGCGCGATACTAGAGCAGAATTTATTCCCAACGTAAATTTTATTTTTAATCGTTCTCTTGTGAAACTTTTGCCAGCTTATTGGTGGCATTTCGCTGATTAAAATGAGACCAAACACGATACTATTTGTAACGTGACCCCTATGTAACAAGGTTAATTGTATAAACCAGCAGAAATTAATTCTAGCACTGTAGCTAGATTAATCGAACCCGCATGTGTGCTCTGATTAGTTCGGATATTCGAAATTACACTGCATCGTGGATTAAACAAGTAATTATAATCGAAATTGTATGGTGTTTGGAGTCGTTTCAATCAGGAAAATGTCGCGAATATGTTGGCAATAGTTTCATAAAAAATCGTTAAACTTGAAGAAGTTTTTTAACTGAATTCGTTGACTGAATTGTTTTGCAGATGAGAATTGTCGACGAGTGCAACAAATTTATTTTCACTGTGACACAAAATTGTAGGCATGTGTACTGAAGAATTTATAATAGGAGTTAAATTAAAAAGAGTATCTTTATAAGTGTCCTAAAAGCGTATTATTATTTTTAATGATGAAAGAAGAGAGAGATAAATCGGAGAGCGTTTTCGCAACAATCTGTGCACACAATGTCGAATTCTAATCAGTCCTAGATACCAGAGCTCCATAAAATCTCGCACTCTGTTTAACGATTCGTCCACCAGAGTATCTGAACGAGTCGTAACACTCTCTTTTTCTTCGTCCGGTTCGACTAGTTTGCCAAGCCAAGATAGATTCCGCGACGATCCGTAGAGGGTATCTCGCGGAATTGACGGTGATTCTCGGTAAATTACACGCTCGGCTGCGCAGAAGGTGTCTCCGAAATCGTGAGATAGCACCACGACCGAGACTAATGACACTCGCTAATGACGCACGCCGTGCCGCGCTTCCTGCTCTCTTGTTTCAAATTTAACACGCCGATCCCCGCAACAGAACGATAAGCGAAATCGTTCCTGAAACTCTGCTAAATTGCTCCTATAATTTTACGATCTCTTTATTTCGTGTTTCAGACGCGTCTACCAAATGACGCTCCTCTTTAACGAAGTATTGCTCCTGCAGGTTTAAGTATTTCGATTTGAAAAAAATTCTATCGCATGGTCCAAATCATGGAAAAGATGTGTGTGCAAAACCTTAATGCTAAATAACAGTTATCCGATTTTCTTTTATTCTACATAAGAAACTATAACTCCCAGAATTTTAAGAATTTCGATTTGAAAAAATTCCATTGCATGGTCCAAATAATAAAATAGATTTATGCAAACCCCCAATACAAAATAATTATCTGATTTTTATTAAAAAAATTTCTAAACAGGGTCTACAAAAATGGCACTATGCAAGGAACCATAACTCCCAGAATTTTAAGAATTTCGATTTGAAAAAATTCCATTGTATGGTCCAAATAATGGAAAAGATGTATGCAAAACCCCAATACAAAATAGTTACCGGATTTTTATAAAAAAATTTCTAAACAGGGTCTACAAAAATGACACCATGTCCCCCATGCAAGGAACCATAACTCCCAGAATTTTAAAAATTCAGATTTAAAAAAATTCCATGGTATGGTCCAAATAATGAAAAAAATGTGTGCAAAACCCCAATACAAAATAGTTACCTAATTTTTATAAAAAAATTTCTAAACTGGGTCTACAAATATGACACCATGTCCCTATGCAAGGAACCATAACTCTCAGAATTTTAAGAATTTCGATTTGAAAAAATTCCATTATATGGTTCAAATAATAGAAAATATGTGTGCAAAATCATAATGCTAAATAGTTACGTGACTTCTATAAAAAAATGTTCTAACAAGTCCTAGAAAATGAGTCTCGGCGAGCATATCGGAAGTCGGTGGGCCTGGGAAAGCGGCGCGGATTTATGAATCGCGATCCAGCTCCGCGGATTATGATCAGCGTCGTAAACGGTCCAGGACTCTCGGTTCGAGTGTCTCCTCTTAATGGCCATTGCGAAACGGCTCTCGGCTGAGACCGGTCGTTTTGAAATGCACGCGAAAGCTGCGTCGCTGCTTTGATCGATGCATGCTCGTTGTCGCCAGTCTCGTGCTGCGATTTCCTCTCGCCGAGAGAAAGAGAGAATAACATAGAGCGAGATAGAGAAAGACGACTATTAATAAGTCGCTAATGGAATCTCGATTTGCGTGGGCGAACCGATAAATTACACCGGTAAAAGCGCGCCGACAGGTTGCGGCACCGCGATGCAACACCCCGGCCGCGATTTAGATGCAATTAACAATCCTGCGCGATGACACTATGCGCCAATCGGTGCCCTTTATTCCCACGAGCAAGATTTGTGGTGCACCTAAATAAATTCCAGTGGAATCGCAATTGCACTCAGCTAAAAGTGCACTCTGGTTACGAGCATTGTCTGCGGGTCCTCGGGATGGTAATTTGTAGATTTGTAATTCGTAGATGAGCGAAACTTCGGAGCCGATGCGTTCACGTGTGCCATCGGCATTGCATGACAGCAGCCGATTACACCTCGGCGTGCGCAGGCTCTCGCGCGTTACGCACGTCCGATAGTAATTGACGCACGGCAACAATATCGTCCTTATTATGACAATTACAAGCGGCGCTTGATTCCAGCGGTAATTGGATTCGCCGGTTGAAACCGCCTTTACATGCATGCTGCCATTTATCCAACCCTTTATTTGCATCCGGAGAGACCCGTTCTGTCTTCAAATTGCCCGATTTCTTGTTAACGCGCGAACGAGAGGATCCCGTCGATTCCCGTGACGTGTCCCAGCTGATATTAAGCCAACCGTTCACTGATAGGACGCTTCTCGTTGTCCTTTTTAAAGGTTCGGATTTTTCTCTTCGATCGCTATGATTACTATCATTTGTCCCACTCCATTTCTTCGTTCACAAAACATTTTCGTTAATCATAATTCCTCGTTCTTCGTTGTTGTCCCCGCTTTCCTTTGGAGACTCTTGAAACTGCAGTAATGCCTGGACACGTGTCACTGAGATGTGCACGATATTTGAGCCAAATTCCCCAGAAATTGCTTTCTTGTGAAACTTCTGCCAGCGGATTAGTGGCATTTTTCTTATTAAAATGAGACCAAACTCGATACAATCTAAATCATATTTATTCGTTTGATTAAAGATACGTGAATTCAATGTCACGTGACCCATATGTGATAGATTAATCGAACCTCTCAATAATCCGGATATTCGATATTCATTCATATGCATTTTATGCATTCATGACAAAAATGAGTGGGCGAGATTTCACACGGTAAAAGGATTAAAAGAATTTAAGAACATCTTTGTGTTATTTTTAATTGATTAAAATGTGATTAAAGCACGAAAGAAATTTGTAATATATGGTACGTGTGCCTGACAATTGATGAAGACAATTTTTATTTTTCATAACGATCCGCAGTCTAGTTATTATGATCCAAATTGTATGATGTTTGGACTGATTACTGTGATTTGTATCACTCCATGTATCACTCCTTCTTGGCTTTCGTTCACAAAACAATTTTGTTATTCATCATTCTTGTGTTAAACTTTGGGTGAAGTATTCGTGACATTTTTCTTGTTGAAACGAGTCCAAGCACGACATAATTCGGAGCTAGTTTACGGTGGAACATCGATAATCTGAACGGATGCTGTCCCCTTAGGAACCACCCCTTTCAAGAATGTACTTTTTTGCGACATCCTGTATAATGTTGGAGCAAGGTATGAATTATAAAAGAGAGGACATTTTGAGCCGCAAAGGGTTAAAGAATGAAATTAACAGAGGACTACGATGAGAAACGGTGATGACTTTGAGAAGCGAGGGTGCAGAGAGGGTGGTTGAAGCATTCGATTTCGGGAGCATGGTTTTCCGACGAAATCGACGGCGCAGAACGAACCGGTAGCGGTCAGGAGGATGCCAACGATCCGTAATATCGGCTCGCGGCGGTAACGCTTGTATTTACAGGATTTAGGCGCGGTTACAGGGGCCGGCTAACGGCGAGAGAGTAACGAGCAGCGAGCACGAACGTGGCCGCGATGGAATTCAAGCGCGATCATCGTGTCTCTCTCTCACTCTCTCTCTCTCTCTCCCTCCCACCATTTCTCTTCCAGTATCTTCTCCCGCCGATAGGCAGCCTGTTTTCATCGCGAAAATGCCTCCTTACGTGCCCCGCGAGTTCCACCTCCGCCACGATCCATCGATCCATCGTTTTGCCACTCGGCCGCTGCATTCAGACCGAGGGATCGATTAACCGTGGAAAAGTGGAGTCGTGTTGGTCCGGTCTGCACTCGGTTCGCTTCGCCACGGATGCGAGTGATAAGCAAGAAGCCCCCGGTGTCGGCAACAGACGGAAATCATGCTGTCTGTTCATGCGTGTCCTGACCGATGTCTTGGGAAATGCGATTTTCATACTTCATAGATCGACACGATTGTCCACGGGTGATCGTTTAATGTATATGTTCGTGGTGACAATCTCAAGAAGACAAATCTGACGAACGATCCTGTATGGTGTGATTAAACTCACGAATAGAGTAGAGAAAGTTCATTTAATGAACTTTATTATTAGACTGCGGATATTTACGCATTTATTGTAAAGATGAGTAGATGAAATTCGAAATTGTTGACAAATTTTTTTAATTGAAGATGTCAATACTTATATGATTTTTCCTCTAATAAAATCATTAAGAAATAACATTCAATTTAGTTTCTAGTTTTTGCAATCGATGGAGAGAATTTTTATTTTGCATAAAGATCCGCAGTCTATTTATTATACTTGGTGATTAATAGACAGCGAATCTTTATGCGACACAGAAATGTTCTATCTGAATTGCAACAAACCGAAGTAAATAAAAATTTAATTTCTTTGTTAATATGTTGATGAATTCTTGAATGAATTCTTCTAATGTTTTTACTCTTTCAAATCACATCTACTCATTCTTGTAACAAATGCATAAAATCCTCTGTCGAGTGACTAAATATGGACTTAATATAAATTTATATTCGTCACTAATAATTTTAATATAGCGAAAATAGTATATTGACACTCTTAAAGTCTTTAAATCTGTTAAGTGGTTTAAATTGCACCTATTAATTTTTGTCAAAAACTTGTAAAATCCACTGTCGAGTGATTAAACTTCACGTCAAGCCGTGTTGATGCCAGGCTCCAGATCTTCATGCAAAATAATAAGTTTGTGCATCAATTGCAAGACATAGGAGTTAAATATAAATATATATTCTTCAGTAATAATTTCAATGTAGCGAAAATACAATAATATACTGGTACTCTTAAAGTCTTTAAATCTGTTTACTGGTTTAAATTGCAGCTGTTATTTTTCGTCGAAAAATCAAATCCGGAGGCTAGTCATGAGTAAACTGTTTAGGTTTAGTAATGGGTAGATTATTGAGGCTAGTCACGAATGGACTGTTGAGGCTAGTCTGAGTGAAATTTTAAATACAATGAAACCACTCCATACATAGTTAACCCCTTGCCCTATGATTTATTTGACGATTTCAGTGATTAAAACCTTTCCTGTAATTCTTTATTTCCTAAAAAGGGAATAACTTTATATCTATTGTACGCGTACATGTTCTCCAATAGCTGTGCATTAACAAAACCAAAATGGAGTATTATTTCGATTCAAAGGAAATAGATAACGGAAAAGGCATACATATTTATTAGACTCTATTTAGAAAGTTCATCACGAGTCTGACTCAATATTGTAAAGCAAAAGAGGTTAAACGGAGTTAAGCAAAAATTAAGAACAGCGGGAACCAATCAAACCGAACGAGCCGCAGATAAATAGCAGCGAACACAATTAAGGAGAATCGAACGCAGATAATCGGAGTTGAACATGGCGAAACGGGCCTGTACGTAGGTTCCACCCTCCCGCAGACGCATTTCGGTCGGATCTTAATCTAGTACGGTCTCTGGACGGACTTCTGTCGAGGGAGCGGTCGCGAGTGGTCACGCGCGATCGGTATTTTTCGATTCCGGAGCCGGGAGTCGTAAAGTGTCCTCGACCCGTCTCCCAGCGTGATCAGATATAAAACGCGAAGGTTACCGGGGCTTTTTCACCGGGCGAATCCTAATTGTATCTCCGGAGCGTCCGTCGGCGTTGGTCGACCTCGGATTTACACGGCAGCAACGAAGCGAAGGCCGTACTCGCGCGCGCGCGCGCGCGGGCTTTCGTCGAGGCTTGCGTGAGGAAATCTCGAGGGTGGTCGACCGATCGCGAGCCTCGGAACGGCGAAAGATCATTCCGTGATTACAAACTCGAGTGCCGGTGGATCTTCGCTTATTCCCTATTAATCTCGTATACGCCGATACGGCAGCCAGATACGCGGCCGCGTTCCCTCGCCGCGATGAGTGATAGCCGATACCTTTCGCTCGGGTCAACGACGACTCGTCTTCGTTATCCTTAGCCGGGTTTCAATACGCCTTGTTATATTCTGCGAACCTGCGCGCCCCGTCTTTCGAAAGAGAGCAGCTGGATGGAGGAGACTATGTTCGATATCTTTCGAGCCGACGTTCGAGTCGAAAGAATTGATACGTTCCTCTTGCACGAAATCGATGCAGTTCAACTCCGTGAACACTAGGTTTGCAAAAGTGACTATTTTATATTGCTTCCTAAAAATAACAAATATCTATTTGTTTGGATCTTTAGCCATTTTTATATCGCAATATCTGCTCAATAAGTATTCACGAATGCATCCTTTTACTCTGCAGAATTGTAAATTGAAAAATCAGAATCCGCCATTTTGTCGGGTCCCGTTTTAGTGTTAAACCTCTTAAAACTCAAAAACTTGTAAGATTAGGATTTAGCGCCTAACGTTTATACTATATAATTCCACTTTATACATACTATGTGTTACATACTTCTCTATTTTTTTATATAATGTCATAATAATGTGTGCTATATAAACCAAACTAGGTTTACGGCAGCAATAAATAAATTATTATTATTATTAACTCAAAAACTGAGTGTAATTTAAAATAATAGAAAGATTCAAGTGATTTATGTATTACTTCCAGTTTGATAACCGCTTGCCGCAACATTTTCTTTACAGTTTCAGTGATTAAAACATCTTCATCCCCAAAAATGTAAATTGCATCTTTATGCACATCTTCATCCGCAATTTTTAGCATGACTTATGGTCGTGCATGACTCGCATTATTGGTAATTTCTTGTTTAATACGATTCGGATGGAATATGGACGAATTGTTGCAGGACAGTTGGCTGTATTTTTGTGGGGACCTGGTTCGAGGTGGTTTCCGGTTTGACCGTCGAGACGGCTGGCGCCAGCGGCGCATTATTAATATTATTTAACGGACAGCGACGCGTTTCATCATAGGGATCCGGCCACGTCATGATGAAGCCAGTTACGTTGATCCTCGGACCGGGATGCTGCGTGTGACTCGTGCGGCGCAACGATGAATTCGTGGAATCGCCGACAGCGGGACGAACGGCTGTCCCTTCGGGGAGATCCAGGCTGGAATGCCAACGCGCCTCGCGAAATCCTGATCTCTCCAGGCACGTGTGCCGTAAATATGCGCGTCAAGACCGAATTAATTCCTTCACTGCGTCCCTGGAATCGCAGCGTTCCTCCTCTTCTTCTTCGATCGACTCTCCAGCCATTTTCAGGGGATTTTCCAACCATGATCAGACGTCACCTAGGTCATTCTTTAGCCTCGATGTTAGTGCTTTAGCCGGACTGGCTAAATAAAATTAAACTCGATAAAATGTTCACGAAACCTATTTTTGTAAATTTTCACGTCATGTAGCATAATAATGGCAACTTCAGTAATTATAAAGAAAAGGGTTTTGATGATCTTGATTGATGAGAAAACCGACTTTGATGATCTTGAAATATGTTGTCAAGGTTATCATTCTGAACAACTTTTTCCTACATATGTGACAAGGTAGATATCTGAGATGTTCTCAAGAAACTGTTGTTGCTACTAGAATAATCTGGATTATGTCTGGGTTAGGTTATTGTCACGAATCACTTTTCGATCAATTAGGAAATCGATTTGTCCGTTGTTGAAAATTCGAATAATATTGTCATTTACTGAAGTCTACAATCTGGAACAGCTAAGATAATTGTAAGTTGTATTTTTTTTGTCCCTCCGCGTTCACGAACTGAAACGCGAGACATCTAAAGGGATCCTACCATGACAGGACGAAAATAATCTCAAACCTAACCCAGACCAAACTCAAACCAATCGACAGAGCACGAAAACTATTTTTATAAATATCTCGAAAACGAAAACCGAGCGGCGCGGCGGTAACACGTACAGGAAAAAATTCCTTAGAATTCGGAATTCTACAACGTATTTGAGTTTCATCGCACAAGATCTGTATGGTTCAGTATGGTCTAGTATAAAAAAAGTTATCAGTCACTGTGCATCAGTCTCGTATGGCGGTTCTAGATTTAATCCTCTAGAAGAAGATCGCCGCCCGCCAAATTAAAAAGCAGGCAGGCTCGCACGATGTAATAAAACGGCTGACGCGTGTGCCAGAGTTTCGCGATTCGGACGACCCGGAGTTACTATCTCTTCTTAAGAATTCACGGCGTTGAGCGGCCTGAACGATAACCTAGAAAATCCAGCGAACGGCCTAGAGTCTCGCATAGGGAAACGGATTACGTGCACGGATCCTGGATCCAGTGTATCCGGAAGTCTCCCGTTGGATCCAAGGGCGAATCTCTTGCGTTTACGTCTCGCCTTATACGATCGGCCGTTCGTTCGGGGCCGATGGCTCCCGCGGATTGTAAAACTCCGTCGATTTTCCACGGCCTAAGCGCCCCGCGCGAGCGCCGTTCCATCGCGCTATCTTAATAAACCGCAGATATACGGTAATCTTTCGAGTTATACGCCGGGGCATGGAGCAAACATTAAACCGTGCGGCGGTAGTAGCATGGACGCGAACGGTCCCGCCCCGATTTACGAGCCCCGACGCCTTATCGAACTCGGCGTTAATCAGTTGCACAAGGATAATAACGTTCCGCGGATTCCGGACGGAGATTAACGGGCGCTTCTCGTGTAAAGTGAAAACTACTGACTTTTCAGAATTTTTTAGAGTAACTATGGGGTACACCGTATACATGTAGGCCCTTTTGGAACTCAATGCAAGAATAAGTTGCAAAATTAGTTTCATGGTCAGAAGGTCATCAATTTTTTTATCGTGTCTTATTCTACTTATCACAAAGATAAAAATTATAAAAGAAACCATCGGCCGAAACTCAACCGTTCTTTTAAAAAAATTTAACTTCACTAAAACTTCACCAGAATTTTTTAAGAGAACTTTTAGCATTTCTGATCCTTCTGATAAATAGAACACGATGCAAATAAAAAGATATGATTGACCTTTTGACCTTGAAATTCAAGGATACAATTTATTTTACAGCAGCCTTATAAATACCATCTTCCAGTAAAATCGCTCTTGTCAAGTTCAATAAAATACAAGGATCTTTATCGTCGGCGGTCGCACACGTTAACAACGTCCTGCAAATTCACCCTAAAAAATTGCTAGAGTAGCAAAGTCACTTGTCCACAGCCACGTACACCTAACTTTTTCTCGACAATGGTTGATAAAGCTAGTGCAAGGTACGATGAACTTGTAAGATCGTATAAGGCGCAAGCCTGGCACAATGTTTGCACGCTGAAGGACAGCGATCGTGATAAAGGGTCCGCGGAGTCTGGAAGACGTGTCTCCTCGCAGGATCCTAATAGTCGTAAAGAACACGCTCACGTCTGTTAAGTTGTGGCTTAACTTTCCCATTATCGAAGGTGCATATGGTCACCTGAAGTATAGAGATACAGCGAAGTAATACTCTCGCTGAAGATAACTGTAATTGCTTATTGCTGAGCACTTCTTGCTTCTCGAAGATAGCAACCGCAGTCGCACGTCAAAATTTTCAATGTTTATCAGGATGAGGGTTGGAAAGACTTATCATTGCCGCGATAATTGAGATAAGGAGACGCTAACGGTTCTTCGCGAGCATAGAGGGTCTGGTGAAGTAAACTGCTGTAGGATGACTGATGGGGGATGAAAATTAAAATGATACTTTTCATATAATACAATTTTTATTTCGCCTAAAACTCCGCAGTCCAATCACAAGTATCCTGTAACGACACTCGTATTCAAAATTCGGAACCTACGCGTCCACCAAAAATAGTATCTCAAAATGTGCTTTCCATGCACTCACCACCCACGTCGTCAGTCGCGAAAACGTTAAAATCAGTTAATCCCCAAAGTTCCATAAAATTGTTGCTTCAACCCTTGACGCCCCCTCGCTCCGAAGGGCGTCCTCTTATCAGGGAACGTTTTCCCGGCACTCTCTCCTCCTTTCTCCCTCTGTTGGTCAGCATCGAGAGCGTGTGTGTGCGCGCGCGAGAGCGTAGGTCGTCGCTCGGCACTCTTCCCGGCCGATGACGTGTTCAACGTGTGTTTCGCGGAATGCCACGAACAGCTCTCATTGTAACGGAGTTAGGCCCGCGGGCCACTCTCTCGTCAGAATGCGCCCCGCGTTCCGCCCCGCCCCCCGGTCCACCCCCCACCCGACACGGTGCTCTGCCCCGCCCCGCTCCGCGCTCCGCTCGGCACCGATCCGCGCTCCGTGTGCCCCGCGTGCACGTACAGGGCAAGGCGAGCACGCTGCGTGGGCGTTTGGCTCGGGCAGGTGGATGCTTGCCCCACGGCGCTAACACCGTGATCAACCACGCACCGGCCAAGCACGAGAACTACGGTGTGGGAGTCGGCTGTCCGAGCTGAAATCCTGCGAGCCGACACCGAATCCTTCGACCGACGCCGCCTTCTTTCACAATTTCAGAGCTAATCTCGAATTAGACACCCAATTAAACAATGCTAATTATGTTCGGCGGCAAGTTGCCTTCGCTCGTTCTGCCGCCGGTACCGTTAAGAAACTAGTTTCTGACAAAATTCTACAGACTGTAACGAAACCTTAGACCATGCATTATTTCGCTACTAATACGTGAATTTATGTTTAAACTTGAAGGAAAAATTCTGAAAAGGTTAATGTAAGCATAATTCAGTTACTTATAAGTAAACTGCGGATTTTATGTATTTATGACGAAAGTGAATAGGTGTAATTTAAAATAGCAACAATATTAGAAAAGTTTAAACATACTATTACATTATTGTTAACCTACTAAAAACAATAGGAAACAAAATAAATTTCTATTTCACTCCAGTTTGGTGCAATTCAGCTAAGAAATTTTTATTTTCCATCAATATCCGCAGTCTACTTATAAGCTATGGGAAACTAGCTCTTGATCATCTAACCATGATTTTTCATTTTACAATTATTATAATTAAAAAAGAAACAACATATAAATAAATTTAATCTTGTTATTTTTATAACACGATACACATCAGTCGCTTTTGATGGCCGGTAGGTTTAGCGCCAAATATATAAGGCAATTAATGTTTGACGAGGCAAAGACTAATTTTCGATCATCTGAAATAAATGGGTCCTAATTCCTGATCAGATATTTTCGCTCCGGACAAATTTTTATTTCGCCACGAGATCTCGCAGTGTATTGATCGCGTTAATCACCCGGAAGGTATCCGAAATGATCGATCAAAGGTGGTATCGCGGGATGGGCTGTCGATGAAAGCGGGCTCAGCAATCAGAAAAGAGACAGGGGCCAGCCCACAGCTCGGGGACAATTAACGATCGGACGCGGCCGGATCGGCAGGGACACGGAACAGACGGTGCTCGGCCGTAGGAGGTTTTCTTTGGCGGGCACAATAAATGGATAGCTGGGGTTTTGTTTGTGTTATTCGTGGTCAGGAGCTTGGGAGCATGTGCGGTGATTGCCGTAACCATCGGGCACGCCTGCCTTGCTGGCTGACTGGCTGACTAGCTGACTAGCTGGCTGCTAGGCTCGTTCAGCTCTCCACTTCACCTAGGCCACTCTCCTCGATCCCCTGTGTGTCGCTCTCGCCTCGTTGCCTCCGCTATCTTTTCCACCGCTGCGCGCCGAATGCACTTTGCTGCACGCTGCTGCACTGAAACGCCGATGCATCGCGCATCTACCTGCGCCTAGACCCCCTCGAACCCTCCCCACAGCTTCCTTTCTTCTTCTTCTTCTTCTTCTAATCTTGCCTCTTTGTCGATTAGCATTTCAGTACTTTTCTGTTTCTGGCCCTTGCTGGTTGTGAAAAAATGCGGAACTTTATGCAAAATAAAACAAGGTTGCATTGATTGCAAGACACAGGAGCCTAAGTGACTTCTAAAAAATGCTTTTGATCGGAATCGTGAAAAACAATAGTAAAAATCCATTTTTACGACTTTTTTATCTGGGCCAATAACGAAAATTTAAAACATGTGTTCGGTTAGCTCGTACAAATTATATACGGTCCGAAAATTTCATTGAAATTGGTTAATTGGTTTACGAGTTATAATCGATCAAAAGTGGTAAAAGGCCGAAAATCTTGAAAAATTGCCATTTTTACCACTTTCGATCGTTTATAACTTGTAAACCAATTAACTAATTTCAATGATATTTTCGGAGCGTATATAATTTATACGAACTGACCAAACACATGTTTTAAATTTTCGTTATTGGCCCAGCTAAAGAAGTCGTAAAAATCCATTTTTACTATTGTTTTTTCACAATTCCGATCAAAAGCATTTTTTCAACATATTTTCAGAAGTTATTTACTAATCTAATTCTTCTAGCTTTACAGAGAAATTGAAGTCGTTTGGCCCACTCATAAAAAAGTGTGTGTGATCAGTTTTGCTCCTAACTGTACACTGTACATAAAATGGAATGATTCTAGATCGGAAGAAATGTTTAATTTTCGAGTTAAAATACACTGCAAAGGGTTAATACACTGATGTCGATTGTTTTCTGGGATTGTTAAGTATCATTGAGGACCAGGAATGCTTTTCTCGGATTGAAAAAGCCGGAACGAGAGGAAAACAATATTTGCATGACACTATTACCTCTTTGCCATAACAGAGAGAATTGCGTTCAATGAAATTCATCTTGTAAACGTTTATCTTTTAACAAACGTCGCTGTAAATATGACCCACAAACAAGAATTCTCTGCCGGTGCCGAATAAAACGAGGAATGAGAGGGAAGGTTAGAGAGCAAATAAGCAAAGAAGGTTCCAAGCAAAGAGAGCTGTAGAAAGGGAAACAAGACGACTCGCGATTAATCCAGCCGGCGGGGCCAGGTTCCCGCGAGCGTATAAACAATAGCGTGCGCTGCAATGAGATTCAAATTGGCCGCGCATCGGCTCGCATTAATCTGAATTAAATAACGCACGGGGCGATTGCGTGGAACGGAGATACGGAGAACGTTGTCGAGAGAAACTCGAGGAAGAAAAGCGGATGGAGCGGTCGACTGGAAGGGAAAGTAAACAGCGAACTTGAAGAACTCGTGGCAGACAGAAATCCGAGCAATTAAATACACATTATCTAATCTCTGGACGAGAGACTTTTGTGTTGTCGATTGAAACTAAACGATAGCGAATGGTTTCATTAGGTTCTTGATTGATTAATGTCTGATCTGTTTACTCCTTTAGTTTTCTGTTTTCTTGTAATTAAATTCTGCTCGTTCTTTTAAGCGCGTTGAGGATTAATTAATTATTGCCTCGTTGATCTGCGTTTGCCCCGCTACTTTCTCTTTTAACTGGTGTTTGCCACTCTGCTTTAACGATACTTCTTTCTTCGACGTGTTTACTGTCTCAAGTTTTCAGATTCGTCTATTATCATCCTCAACGTTACCTCAGCACCACCTCCACAAAAATCATCCTATTCGTCTCAGCAGAAACTCCACATCATCTACATCTCCATCTCTCTCACAACTTTCCCTCCATTGTAGCTCTCTTTTCCTCTCAATTGGATCCTCCTCGATAACTGTTATCGATGAAGGACAACTGTTTCGATTGTTCATAACAGTTATCAATGAGAGAAATTTATCTCGATCGCTCATATCAGTTCTCGATGATCGAATTTCTTTTCACTTGTTTATAATAATTATTGATGAGAAAATTCATTTTATACTTGTTTATTTAATGATTGAGTCGTCTACTCTTTTTCGGATGGAGCAAGTCTGTGGAGGTCATTGAGAAGATTTCGTCCAACAAGACCAATCTACAGACCATAAGAACAACACAAAATCTGTTTCTGTTTGTCACATTAAATTTTGATTGTAGCAGTTAACTTTACGAATATAAAATGTACGAAATAATTGATTGTCTACCATTTGAAAGTTGTACTATTTAATAATGATTAACTATTACAAATTTCCTTCATCAGTAACTGTTATGAGCGAACGAAATAACTTTCTCTCATTGATAACTGTTATAAGTGATCGAAATGAATTTTCTCTCAACGATAACATTGACCAACAAGAGAAAAAATTTTCGGTTACTTACAATCCTTATTTGTAACCAATACGACTTTAATCGATGAAATACTTGTTATTCTATGACTTTTTTCTTTTTCGTTATAGCAGTTATGGTCCCTGATTAAAACTACCGAGGACTGAAGGCGATAAACATGAGAGATTAGCTGATAAAAATGACAGGGCTCTACTCTTATTTAGATTCCGTGCAAATTTTATTGCAATATGTGCTTGGACAAAGAAATTTATCGAAACAATTTGCATGGAAGCAACGTCATAATTTCAATAACTATAAAATTAAAAAAGTAAGACCAGTCATTCGACCGGCAGTGGTAGGTTTTGGTGTTGATAACCGGTCAATATCATTCTCTCTCAGATGTAGATCATCCTCAGCATCTCGGTCTCAGCGTCTCAGCTCCATCTCCATTTCTACTCTCCATACCTCTCTCTCACAACTTTCCCTCTTTCTCAACCATCTTTCCATCTTCTTCCCTCTCAGCTCTCCCCTCCTTCAGCCCTACCAATCCCCGTTCCCCCTCTCCACGGACACCGGTGCCCGAGCACCTTCCTCAATCCAGCTTATCTATAAGCACGGCGAAGTGACTCACCGGCTCGGCGGTGAGTGGTACGAGCACTTGTCGCGACTCGCGAGTAGCCGTGCGACGCGGATGCCGATTCCCGGGGCCCGATCCAGCCAGGCCCCTATGCAACGAGTACCACACCGCTAGGAAAGGTTCTCGGGCATGTCGCCGTTGCGTAAGATGATTTTATGTCCGTGCAGGTGGACACGGAGCCTGGCCAGCGTCGCCGCGAACCTTTCCGCGTGAGAACTCGCAGTCTCTCTCAGCCACGATCCCCGTCGTTCCTTTACCCCGACTCTCATGTGTCCTTTCCGTGTCCTCGTTTCTAATTAACCCTTCGCAGTCGGAGCTATTTTAACTTGCAAATCAAACATTTCATCTGACCTAGAATAACTGCGTTGTACATGATTTTGTTCATTTTTATGGATGTGAGATTGATACAATACTTAAATGTGTCGTAATTGATTAGGTACCGACTTATTTAATAATGGTGCAGCAATTTTTAATGGTGACTCTAACAAGGGAAGGACCCCAAGTGTCCAATAATATTTTGTGAGATAATAGCATATGGATTCCTAATTATACATACAGTGGCTCACGAAACTATTCGAACGCCCTTTAAAACAGAATAACTTTTTTATAATTGTAACAAACGGCCTGATTTTTTATAATCAATTAGAAGCACTGGATTATGAAATGATATGCAACAAAAAATTTTCCAAAAAATAATAATGTACAAAGTTACATGCAAAAATAAAAAAGTCATTTTTTAAACTTTTTTATTAGGGCCCTTAAAGAAAATTTAAATGATATGTTTCGTACATCTATGTTAGTTATACACATGCTGAAAATTTCGTCAAAATCGATTAACATACACACGAGCTACAAGCGTTTAAAAATGTTGAAAATCGTAGTCTTACACGATTTTTGATCAGTTTCTGCTTAAAATCCACAAAATCGTACATCTTTCGATGCGTGTCGTTTTTTCCTGCGTCAACCGATTTCGATGAAATTTTGGACTTGGGCCGATATGGAAATAATATGAGGCCGACGATATGGAAATAATAGATATGTACCGTTAAATATGTAAACGTTCTGTTGCAGTAATTTTTTACATTCATAAAAAAAATTCAAAATGTAGAGAATTAAATAATGCACTCTAAATATAGAACAAACATGAGTATTTCAGAGGAAAGTAATTCGATTGAACGCATCTCAGGCAATCAGCCGTTAAAAATCGATCTCGGAGGGATCCAGAAGCAGGATCCCACGGGGCTCCATGAAATAAGATCCACGTGACTCGGTATAGCCACTCAAGAGATCTCGAATCGCGAGGAAGAGTCGCGTTCGCGCCAAAGTCTGCGTGCTCCGCGGCCATCTTCTTCTTGGACATATTCGACACGCTTCATCGACATGCAAATCGCCGGATCGCGAGACTCGAGGCTCGCGGAATTCGTATTTATCGATGCGCGTTCGACGAGGTCGAAACGATCTTCAGCGAAAAAGAAAACGGAATCGGAAAGGGAGAAAGAGGAAGAGAGGGATGAAGAACTCTCTCCTCGTCGACGTCGTCGTCCGCGTCGGCACACGTGGCCGATCCACGGAGCGTGTCGATCACGTTCGCCGGAATCATTATCATTGATCATCCTCTCCGCCTTCTCTCGAGCGTCCAGGGCCTATCGGCTAATTGCCATCGTGCCCGGCGATCTCGCGGGCGTAAAATCGTGAACGCTCGGTCGCGTACGATCGTGAGAGCTGCTTCCACGAGGATTTCCTTATTTTTCGACCGCTCGGAGATCGCTCGAGAAGATTCCGAGATGCTGGAATCGGTTTGGCGATGGAAAATACCGGGAAACGGAGCCGGGCATCTTCGACTGAGCCGTGGATCGGTTGGAAATCGGTGATTTATACCTTGGCAGCGAGATTTGTGGAGTCAAAGATCGAGATGAACGCAAAATCTCCGATTTTTAGAAACTTGAAGATCTTCTGCGAAAGGATACTACGCTAGGTGTGCTGATTTTGTACTTAATGTGACATCCATAATCTGACAGTTCACTTAAAAACACAGTGAAATTAATTTTGTGCACTTCGTTGTTTAAGTAGAATGCGTCATTTTCAGACAATCTGTGACATTCTTCTGCGAAACAGTTTTAATCATTCCAAATTGGGTGCGTTGCATTTAATAAAACTTTCGAACAGGGAAGGTAAGCAACGAAACGAATGCTGCTAGCTAACGTGTTAATTCAAAGCATGTGCATTGCTTTTTGTTATTTGGGAAAGATGGTACTGATAAACGAAAAAATCCAATTAGAATTATGATTGGTCGAACAGCGTTGCGCCGGAAGTATTAAAGAGGTGACGAAAGGAAAAAGGAAAGGCCAGGCGAATCTGACGAGAAGGAAGAAGAGCGGCCGTCGAGAGAAGGGAAGAGTAGAAGGCAGAGGATATCCTAATAGATTATTAATTTACACGTCGACTCGTGGCGCATAATGGCGGCGAGAAGGGGAGGGGGGTGCGCCGACACACACCTGTCCCAAACCCGTCCCGCTCGATTATCTTGCATTATGCAAAATGCCTTTTTTTTACCGAGGAGCAACCCCGTAATAAACGGTTGTCCGCGGTACGGTTGACATAATGCGTCGGCTATTACTGCCGGGAGCCGAGCGCTTCCTCAATGCCCTTGCAATCTCTGCAACCGAGACTTCCCTCGGTGCTACTCTCGAATTGGTAACCGTTTGTCAATCTACACTCTCCAGACTTTACGAAAACTTATGGGGGCAGTCTCGTTTCCTGGATTGAAAGGGTGCATGGTGCGCCTTCGCATTTTTCGGTAATGCAAAGATGAGGTTTTTCAGTAGACAAAAGCGCTAGATAAAACATCAATCTAGGCCGCAGTCACCCTCGAAAGTCATATTTCTATGTTTAAGAGGCGTAATTTGCATTACTCGGAAGCATAATGCTGCGCATGTAGCTATTTACATACAGCTTCAACTTTAACACTACCGGAGATAATGACCGGTTCACAATTATTGAAATAATAAAAATGATTTCATAAGGAATGGTTGTATAGATATCTTTAGTAGAGCATGTATTACAATTGGGGCCGCACAAAGTCTAAATAAAATCAATCTTCTCATTTTTATAAGGGAGCATGAACTCGTTACTGTTAAGGTAAGTTACTTTTTAGTGTTAAATAAAAACGTGGTAAAATAGGACATTTTAGGGCGATTGCGGCCTAGATTAATCTTTTATCTAGCGCTTTTGACCACTGAAAAACCCCATCTTTGCATTATCGAGAAATGAGAAGGCGCACCCCGCGCACCCTTGCAACCCTAGAAACGGGTCCCCCACTTTAAAATTTCTAAAATATTTAGCAGCCTCCTAAGTTAGCTTCGAACTTAACCTCTGCGTGAAATTTCCTACAGGAAATTTGTAGATCCTGTACCATCGACTAAAAATATTGTTTCCACTTCCTAAGACCTGTGTGGAGGGGAAAAGGAAGCGGAGTATCGCGGGCCGGTTTCACGAAGATAATCGGTCGAGCATCGGTTTCGGATTTATCCGAAGCGACCGATAGATCGGCTCCGGTCCCCATTGTGAGGCCTTGGGTTCGGATCTTTACGAGCGACATTTTTCGCGGCTCCTCTCTGATAACCGGGCCGGGGCCCCGGAGATTATATTCCACGGCGCTGATATTTCCGCGGCGCGTGGGAGTGCGAGATCGGATCTCGTTCAATTTCGTCGAGAGTTAATGGCCACGACTTCGCTTCACGTAACGGCACGGTTGTCCGCGTTTTTACCGGGACGGCCTCGGTGCCCCGTACAATGGCGCATTCAAACCTTGCGAGAGCGGACTCTCGATTACTCGATTACTCGATTACCGGGCGCGATACGCCGCTGCACGATTGAAATTTTCACTGGAGAACGCTCCCTTCGGACTATCCGATCTGTCCGGAGTGTAGCCTTTCTTTTTTACTGTTATTCGTATTGTTACACATTGTGATAATGAAACTTTGAAGCAGATGCCAGTCATCACTTGTCAATAAATCTTTTGCATGGTTTTTGTGAGCAAATATATTGCTATTGTGAGCACGATTATTCTTTATCGTTTATCCAAACGAGGTAGCAACATAACCAACAATTACTAATATGATGTGTGACGAGCTCAAAGAATTGTTTGAAACTGCATGTCTCCTTTAAACAATTTGTTGATCGTGTTAGACCACTGTAGTAAATATATTGTTTTTGCGAGTACAATTATTTTTTATCGTTTGTCCAAATGACGAATAACCAAAGATTACTAATATGATGTGTAACAAGCTCAAAGAATTGTTCGAAACTGCATATCTTCTTTAAACAATTTGTTGATCGTGTTAGACCACTGTAGTAAACATATTGTTTTTGCGAGTACGATTATTCTTTATCGTTTGTCCAAATGAGAAATAACCAACAATTACAAAATAATATAATGTATCACGATCTCAAAGAATTGTTTGCAACTGTACGTCTTCTTTAAACAATTTGTTGATCGTGTTAGACCACTGTAGTAAATATATTGTTTTTGCGAGTACGATTATGTTTTATCGTTTGTCCAAATGAGAAATAACCAACAATTACAAAATAATATAATGTATCACGATCTCAAAGAACTGTTTGCAACTGTACGTCTTCTTTAAACAATTTGTTGATCGTGTTAGACCACTGTAGTAAATATATTGTTTTTGCGAGTACGATTATTCTTTATCGTTTGTCCAAATGAGAAATAACCAACAATTACTAAATAATATAATGTGTCACGATTTCAAAGAATTGTTTGAAACAGCACGTCTTCTTTAAACAATTTGTTGAACGTGTAAGACTGCAGTACCAACCCGGCACAGGTTGTTATGTCCGATGAGGATCGAGGATCCGCGGGAAAAATCGAATCGATCGACGATGTCTGGCAGGCGAGTATCGATCCACTTGTAGAGGCAACAACAATTTGTCACTGTCATTATCCGCTTGTCACCTGCAGCCTAGCCTCGCCCAGGTGATCGCGAGCCGAGGACGACAAATCAAGGGGACTGGGCCCAGTTATCAATCGCGCGATAAATTACGCTCGGAAAGATCGATTCGATCGCATCCGATCCTATCGGACCGCGGGTCTGATGATTTACGTAAATCTCCCGGGCGTCGATCTAATCTAATCGATCCTGCCACTCGAGAGGGTTGAATCGAGAGATTAAATCGATTTGCGCTCGTTCTGGCAAATGAAAATTCGGAACAGCTAAATTTGCAAATCGACGCCCATAGAGGCTGTTCGAATTCTTTTTTTTTCATTCATAATTAAAAGAAGAGATGCAGTTTTATTACATAAAAATCCTCAGTCTACACATGATCAAATCACAATTCCCTTTTCACAATATATTATTCTCAAGAAATTCATTTATACAAAATGAAACATTTCTAAAAAATGGATTTTTACAATAAATGGATTTACGATAAATTGGAGATCTACAGCAAAAGCAATGGATCGAATAGCGATCGCGTTGCATAATATTATTCATCGCGGAGAATCGCGCGAATTCCCAATTGTTCACGGTTGTTTATAACGAAAATTGCCCGCAATTTCGTTTCCCACACTTGGCCGCACGGTTGCGCGGAAAGCACATCGCGAATGTTCAACTTTGCTGAAATTTGTTAGGTTATTACCGTTAGTAGGTCGGGGAACGTTGTAAATGCACAAACATCCACCGGTATAATAACAATAATAATAATAATCATAATAACACGGCAGTGACTGCTGAACATTGTCCGGGGGAACAAGTGCGGCCGTTGGTAGACAAGAATCGTGTAATCGATTCCCGGCGATCGACTTTCATCGGTTATCGCCACGAGGATCGCAGTCCCGGGGCTTGTGCTCGCGGATCTGTCCGCTGAAAACGATTTGCCTCGACGAGGACACGATCCGATCGATCGGGGACCGAGCCTAATCGCCGAGGAACGTCGGCTTCTTAAGTATAGCTCACCGCGAAATGTCATCCGCGTCGTGGCGAAAAGTGAAATTGAAATTCTTTCGCGTACACGTCGCCGATTTCAATGAAATTTTACCTATCATATTTTACATTCGATTAGGGAATATGATCTCTGGACATTCACGGAAATTAGGGGTTCAATGACTATGAGTGACCTTGAATGTGCTTTGAACGACCTTGGAACGACTGTAGAGGATCGTCGATGGGCTTATGTAAATATCAGGTTGAACGAAAAATAATTTCCATTTCTGAAATTTATATCGTGCAATATATTCAATGATAAACATGTCCTATAATCACACTCTCCATTAGACTTGCTAATTGAAACGTAATCATCCTGATAATTATCATCATTTCATGCGACTTCAATGATTTTTTAATGTCCAGCAACTCAACCCAATAAATCAGGTTTTCTCTTTTTTACTTTCTCTTTTATTCCCTTCTCACACTCGCTCTTTCCTTCTCTCTTTGTCTCTTTGGCCGGCGGGTTCTTTTTGCTCGCAGCTCATAACATATAGGCGCAACGGATCGGCCATTTGGAAGCTCGATTAGCCGTTAATCTTCCTCGGGCAGAGCTTCGAAAAATCTTCCCCCTGCCGGCCCTTTTACCCCTTCGCCGCCGTTCGAGCACCCTTCGCCGTACGTTTTCTTTCTCGCCCGGCAACGCGATAAAACTCCAGCTAATTTGTGGGTCGATCGACTTCGAATTGCGTCCTCGATCTTCCCAGCTGTGTGCCGGGCCTCTCGAATGCACGACTCCGCCTGTGTTCGTCCGCAGGGGAATTTCTGAGAGCCTCTCGGCTCGCTTGTAAATTCTCCGATCGCTGTTATTAATGTTGATACGATCGTGTTTCAATTTCTACGGAAGGCTGACCGGCTGCTAATTGAGACCGTGAATTAACGGTCGGTGACCTGTATTATTTTAATCTGTCTCCTCTTTCGCCTTTTTCCGGGTTCGAGAGCGATCGAATCAATTTCTACTGTTTTCGATCTGTTTGTTACGTTTCCATGCAATTGCGTATATGATTTCGTGTAGTTTTTACACGCAGCTGGTATACCGATTATAGCAACTTTTTAACCCCTTGCCGTATTTCAACGAGACGTACTCGTCATGAAGATTTTGACACAGTCTACCAAAAATAATATCAATGTTATGTGTTTCTTTTTAGATGAAATCAAATTTGATTCGTTTTTAATCGATGTATAAGCATTGAAATAAATGTAGCCATACAAAAAAATATAAATTTTCTTTTCCCTTCTACGACGTTGTCTGTGATAAAGACGTTTTATCGACTGTAACTGTAAAGAAAATGGTATGGCAAGGGGTTTAAAGTAAAGAGCAGCCTCTCAATATATAAATATATATATAATATAATATATAATATAATATAATAATAATATAATAATATAATATATAATATATATATAAAAGTTTGGGACCGAAAAATTTCACTTAATAATTAAAATATCAAGACTAGTATATAAGTGAGAAAATCCGCATATTAATTTTTATTGTTCTAGATTTAAAAAATTTATTTTTAATTCTAGAATACATATTGAAGACCCTATTTTAATACGTGATCATTAAACCTACCATCCCCGATCGAATGACCGGTACCAGATTGTTCATTTCACAATTATGAAATTATAAAAATGTTTTGCCTGGTAAATAATTGAGTAAGGCAGACAGAATCAAGGTAGGGAGATGGAGAACTGCAGAAATAAATAATTAGAGAGAAGAATGCAGACGCACAAATAAGGAACGAAAAATGAAATGAGATCGAGAGGAAGAAAGAGGAAGGTAGAAACAGAGAAAGAGATCGTGTGGGATCGTTACACGGTGCCCTTGAATGAAACGCCGCCGTGGGGTTATTCGCTTTAACCCCGGTTAAATGCATATCTCGAGCGGCCCTGTACGACATCCTTCTGGATGGCGTTTATGTAAGACGATCATCGGCGATCACGACTTCTAGATCCCGGATCCCGCGGATGCTTTCTGTGTCGCGCCCGCGAAACCGGCTCCTTTCGCAATCGATCATCGTACGGGTAATTAGTCCGACTCTTTCACCTGTTCGATTCCATTCGACTCGCGAGACGAACGAATTCGTCGCAACTGTTCGATTTTCTTCGTCACTATTTCGTTGTCGGACTCGAATTCACCGCCACTTGTGTCACAGATTTTGCGTAATTTATGCAGAAAATTTTAAATGCTTAAAAAATCGACCAGGACCTCTTCTAGGGCCAACGCCCGAAGTCTTCAGGATCTCGTCACATAAAGAATATGTCACATTAATTTTATTGATCACAGGAGAATATTCCAGAGAGGTTTTACACTGAGGCATTTATTGTTTCATAAACCGTGCTCGACCCCAATATTTCTGATAAACTAATGCCGGATAAATTGTTGGTAATCGGTTTATCCGACGATACAGCGTCTCCTAGAGGTGCTGAGGCCGCCATAGTAATCTCTCCTCGAGTTCTAACGCACTTAGAACGATAACATCTCTGACACCTCGGCGACACCGATAATAATCTAATAAGATACAGCCTTGATCGGATTGCTTTTCCACCTAACTCAACGCCTATCCACGGATTTCCTTGAAAATAAAGACACCTCGGCCATCTTGAATTATGGAAATACTGTGAGCGGATATCTATGCAGTCCTGCGATAATCCTGCAGCGTATGCACGCGCTTTTATGCGTTCGTGAAGGAGTATACTGAAGCGAACGTCATATTTGTTTGATGATTTACTAGATTATATAACACCCACAATTTTAAGTATTTAGGCTTGAAAAAATTCTAGTGTATGCTCCAAATAGTAAACTATAAATATCCTACACCTCGGTAAAAAACAATCGTCCAATTTCTATACAAAAACTTGGAAAGGTTTAGTTGACATCACCTTCTAAATTTTCATTGACGTCCTCTCCTCCTCCCCCTCTTCAGGGAACTATAGCTCCTAAAATTTCAAGTATTTCTGCGTCAAAAAATTCGGTTGTGTGGTCTAGATAATAGACATTACGTACGCAAAACCTCGATAAACTACAATCGTCCAATTTCTATACAAAAATTGGAAAGGTTTAGTTGACGTCACCTTCTAAATTTTCATTGACGTCCTCTCCTCCTCCCCCTCTTCAGGGAACTATAGCTCCTACAATTTCAAGTATATCGACTTCAAAAAATTCTGTTGTCTGGTCCAGATAATAGAAAACAACTACGCGAAACCTCGTTACAAAAGACTTATCCGACTTCTTTAAAAAAAATTTCAAACCGGGCCTGGAAAAGACGTTTCAAACCAGAAGACCCCTTAAATGAGCCTCGCGATGGTTCGCCGGCCAGGGAATTTCAATTTGTCCGTCGTTAAAATTCATCTCGACCGAGCTAAGTGCCCCGGAAGTGGTCGGTCCAGGTTCTGGATCTAGATCCAGGCGACACTGGCCCCTTTACGAGCAGGTCTCGCAGATGCACCGCGACTTAAAACGGAACGGTACTTTTACGAGGTCCGCTCGCAGAAGTCGCTTGGCTGTTTCTTTTCTTCTTTCGTACTCTCATTCTCTCTTGAGAGGCGAGTAACACGTGCTACAGTGCTGACTGATTACGAGAGTCCACGTGGGAATTGTACCACACAGGTGGAAACGGTGTTCGAGAGGATCCTGACGCTGTCACGGTGTGGGCTAGGTCAGTGCTGGACCCAGTCACGCCAAAATTACTCCAAAGAGCTGCTTTAGCCCTTCCCGTTAACCTACATATTTTTCTCAAGTGAAACGGCTAGAAATTAGCCTGTTCACCTTTCCCCTCCCGACATGTCAACTGTGGACTTTCGAACAGCCCCCCTTCCCCGTTTGGCACCTGTTATGTGGAATTTTACTCGTTTTTATGTGCAGAATGCGCGCATGACTTTCGCTTTTGGCGGAAATTACAAAAAACTTTCTAGCACGTTCAATTCTGTCTGTAAGGCATCGTTGAGCTGGGAAGGGGGAGGGGGTATCCTGGTTTTAGTACATTCTAGTGTATTCTAGTACATTATAGTATAGTACAGTTAGGAGCAAAACTGAGCACACATACTTTGAATCAGTATAACTTTTTTATGAATGGACCCAACGACTTCAACTTCTCTGTAAGGCTAGATGAATTACTTTAGTAAATGAAGTCGAACAAATATGTTGAAAACATACATTTGGTCGTTATTGTGAAAAACAATAGTAAAAATTGATTTTTACGACTTTTTTTAGCTGGCCAATAACAAAACTATGAAAGATGTATTTGATCAACTTGTATAAATGATATACGCTCCGAAAATTTCATTGAAATTGGTTAATTGGTTTACGAGTTGTAAACGATTAAAAGTGGTAAAAATTGCAATTTTTCAAGATTCTTGGACCTTTTACCAGTTTTGATCGTTTACAACTCGTAAACCAATTAACCAATTTCAATGAAAAATGTGCAAGGTGTCCTCACAATGTGATACCAATATAAACAGTTTTTTATTATTGCGTATTTTTTTATGAAACTTTCACCAATATATTTGTGGCATTTTTCGGAGTGAAACAATACCCAAACACGATATAATTTTAGCTGTATTTAGTGGTTTAATTGACGATGAACGTTTCGGGCGCAAGGAGGAACAGCGTATGGGAAAGAAAGAGACGCGGAGAGTCGGACGTGCGCGGTCTCTTTTACAAAAAAAGTCCGTCTACGATCTTAGCAAACGAATGTCCCCGAGGCTTTTGCGACTGTAGAGGATTTACTGTAGTATATTCTAGTGTATTCTAGTACATTATAGTATAATATAGTATATCCTACACTGAGAAAAAAAAGTAGTTACTTCAATAACACGCGTGTTATTGTAATTCTTTTACTTCGATGAATATCAATGTATTCTTTTCAGTAGTATGAAATTTAGAAGCAAATCGTGATGTATTTGAATTGTCTATCATGAAATGATTGAAAATAGTATTTGATTCAATACCGTATATTATTATTCGTAATATTTCTTTTTTTCCTTCAATCAGATATATTGTTAAAAAAATTTGAAACATGTATTGATTTATACTGGAATTGGTTTGAGGCCATATCTTTTTTTTTTAAACATTGGTGGTCAAGCTATTGGCTTATATGATTGGCGGAAGTGAGTTTTGCTATTGAAATTCAATAGTATTAAATATTAAAATAAGTTCATATGATATTGGCAATATTCAATAGTACATCTTATTGAATCAACATATATTTTTTTTGTTTCGACAGGATTTTTTTCTCAGTGTAGTGTATTCTAGTACATTATAGTATAATGTAGTATATCCTAGTATATTCTAGTACATATAGTAATACATATTATAGTATAATATAGTATATTTTAGTATATTCAAGTATATCATAGTAAATCCTAGTATAGGTGCATAGTATAGCGAACGAGCGACGAGCGACGATCGATCATCGGCGCGAATGAGCGTTAGGCGATCAGTTCCACGGTCGATAAGGAACTGCGATCGGTTAGGCGTGCGCGTGGATCGGACGCGCTTGTTTCGCGATCGCATTCACGGGGTCAGGTACGCGAGAGAGCTACCTGCAACTGCAGCCGGTGCAGTCACGAGCCAGAAAACGGGCTTCGTGAAAACGTATCCGCGAGACGGTCTGGCTGCGCACGTATGTACAGGATGATCCATCGAAAGAACTCGCTCGACCCTTTCGACGTTCCGAAAATACTCTAATTTCTGACACTCGAGAAATTGACCTTCAAACATGTCAGTCGCTCGACATTTAACCAATTGTGATTTCATAAACACAAATCGTACAGCAATGAACTTGGACTTATTTTAAAGCTTGAAGGCTCCACTTTCGCAGGTCACCGTTCATTTTTTCCGAGACAATCTCACAAGACATAGCAGGTGAAAAACTGAGGACACGTTCTCTGTCTGCAAAAACACCAATAAATGTTTTTCTGAATGGATCTTCCACAGATTCGAAGTCTAAAGTTTCCGTTTTACACAGCGACGTATTGAAAATTGATGTGTTATTCCCCTCGATGGACCAGCCTGTACAGTTGTCTGGGGTCTGGGTCTAAAGTCTAAACCGACCGGTATCGTTGGGCATAGGTAGGCATAGAGGCATAGGCATAGTCATAGGCGCGGTGGGTGTCGGTGTCGGTGCAAATGCCGGGGCGTGTGAACGCTGTGACATATGCGGCGTGTCGCTTTCTTTAATCGCCTCTGGCCGCGAGTGCCTCTACGTTCCTGCATATCCATTCGCCTCGCCTTCCTTCCACTCGGAGCTAAGACCTGATAGAACTCATAGAGCTACTCTATTCAACTCTCGGATAGGGCTGTTACTTTTCCGAAGCTTCGACTCTCTGAAGATTCGAAGGAACGAAGGGAACTTTGAAGTGCACGAAATTTCAAAGTCTTTGAAACGTATGAAGTTTGTAACTTGTGAATTTCGTACCATGTCACGATTTTTGATAAATAAAAATATTAACACGTTAAGCGCCATGTCAGTCGCCGGTGACTGACACTGAACTTTCCATTTGGACTTCTCGTAATTAAATGGAATTGAAAAAATTGCATTCTATTAATCAATTCCGGGATCATGTCACGAATGTACTTAAAAAATAATACCTCGCGAACAAAATTTTAACGAGATTTATTAAATTCATTTTTTAAAGATTGGCAAGATAGGCTTGGCGCTTAACACGTGCGTAACAAGTTTAACAGAATTTTCACAGAATATAAATACAACCACACAGTTATAAAATAATACGCTGAGAAAAAAATCCTGTCGAAACAAAAAAAAATATATGTTGATTCAATAAGATGTACTATTGAATAGTGGCAATATCATATGAACTTATTTTAATATTTAATACTATTGAATTTCAATAGCAAAACTCATTTCCGCCAATCATATAAGCCAATAGCTTGACCACCAATGTTTTCAAAAAAATAAGATATGGCCTCAAACCAATTCCAGTATAAATCAATACATTTCTCAAATTTTTTTAACAACATATCTGATTGAAGGAAAAAAAGAAATATTACGAATAATAATATACGGTATCGAATCAAATACTATTTTCAATCATTTCATGACAGACAATTCAAATACATGACGATTTGCTTCTAAATTTCATACTATTGAAAAGAATACATTGATATTCATCGAAGTAAAAAATTACAATAACACGCGTGTTATTGAAGAAAGTACTTTTTTTTCTCAGTATATACATTCTCATCGCCCTCAAAGTTTCTGAAATCGAAGCTTCGAAATTGGAAGGAAAGTAACAGCCCTACTCACGGATAGTTTTCAGAGTTTTCTCGGGGACCGTCCTCAACTCCGTAATCGATAAGTTAGGTAGGGGACCAGTTAGGGAACCAGGTAGGGGACGGTACCACAGGTGGGGAACGAGGAAGCGTCGGAAAATCGGATTTCTTAGCGAGAGCTCTACCCGGCAAATTGGACCCGGTCGCCACGCGGTAGTCTCTCTCTCGTTCGACGCTCTTTGAGGCTCCTTTCGCGGACCGGAATGCTGAACGGCCGGCTGCCTCCAGCTTCTTATTAGGAACACCGGCCGATTTGTATGAAACTGGGTTACGTGTGTCGCAGGGACAGCCAAGATGGATTCGCGAAACCGTGCGCCGACGTGTGATCGATGCCGACGACTGCACCGGGATACGCTAAGCATGGGAACATGGCCCTACGATTGTCGATCGATTTCCATATCCTCGGAAAAATATTCTTCCTCGCCTGCATCTAACAATGGAAACGCGAAACTAGTTGCATCGACAGAAATATGGTTTATCGTTCAGGCAGTTTCTATTTTGCATTTCGCCTACTCATTGTTATCATTAGACTGCGGATCTTTATGCATTTATAGTAAAATTTAGTAGAACAATGTCGAAATTGTTGAAAAATTTGACAAATTTAAGATGTCGATACATGATTTCTCCTCTATTAAAATCATTAAGGGAGTAAGCATCATTTAATTTAGTTTCTGTCTCTTGCAATCGATGCAGACAATTTTTATTTAAGATCCGCAGTCTAGTTATCATAAATGTAAAAAGAAGTGTAATAATACGTGTTCATTCAATTTTCGGTATCTTAGACTGCGGATTTTTATGCATTTATAGCAACATTGAATAGATGAAAGTCAAAATTGTTGAAAAATTTGACGAATTTAAGATTGTCGATAGATGATTTCTCCTCTACTAAAATCATTAAGGGAGTAAGCATCATTCAATTTAGTTTCTGTCTCTCGCAATCGATGCAGACAATTTTTATTTTGCATTAAAATCCGCAGTCTGGTTATCATAAATGTAAAAAGAAGTGTAATAATACGTGTTCATTCAATTTTCAGTATCTTACAATCAATGTAGACAATTTTTATTTTCTATGAAGGTCTACTCATATTTCAACAATTAACTATTTAGAAGAGTTTAATAATCTTGTGCTAAATTATTTTCGATTTTTCGTGATTATTGAAATGAGAAAATTGCATTTCCATATAACTTCGGCGTCGTATAATTAACGTAGACAATTTTCATTTGTTACGAAGGTCTGCTCATTATCCAACGATTAACTGATCAATATTAATTAAAGATGTCTAACACGAACAAAATTTACAGTTTCATTTAACTTAATTTAATATGAAGATTTAGTTACTATCCAATGATTAACTGTTCAATAGATATTAAGATTAAAAAAATGAGACTAAATCTTGCTGAATTATTTTCGACTACCCAGATGACTAAAACAAAAACTGCATTTTCATTTAACATCGGTATCTTACAATTAAGCTAGACAATTTTCATTTTCCATCAAGATCTACCTCCTCATTCAACGATAAACTATTTTGCAGAATCTTTGCACCTCAGAACTTTTGAAACTTCCAATAAACACAAAAGTGACACAAATACATACACGTACACCCACAATCAATCAGAAGAACCGTTTCGATCAGCTTGGAAACGGCTCCGAGAGCACAAGCATGTTTCATATTTCACGACCGGCTCATTGAAGAAGTAGAGTCGGCGGTGGCGCGAAAGCGGTCGAGGTGAAATATCGCGGCAAGTAAACTTTGTAGCAAAGTTGCGAAGGCAGGAAAATCTGCGTGCGATTTTTCCTGGACGACCAGATCCGGCTTAGCACGCGAAAGGACGATGCTGCCCCGCGGACAGCGTCGTCTTTCGCTTGTGCCGTAAATTCGTGGCCATCCATCGCGGCTCGAACCTCGGCCCGTAGATTAATAACGCGATAAATTCAACGCTTAGCCAAGTGGGCGTGCGTAGGAACAGGTAGACTTCGAGTCTCTGCGTGTGATACGGCAACGCACGCTGTTACGTTCTCGCTCCTCCTTCGTAAGCGCCGGTATCTGCACGCGTTATTAACCGATGCCCAATTAACCGCGAGTCCTTCCGATTGATCGAGGCCACTCGTTTATCATTTGCTTACCGTTTGTTGTGCAACGAGACTGCGATTGGCAATTGTTGCTACGCACGTGCTTATGCAGGTTATCATTATTGATAACTATACTGCGCATCTTTATGCATTTGTAGAAAAATTGAGTAGACGAAATTCAAAGCTGTTGGCAAATTTTTAAAATTGACGATGTCAATATATGATTTCTCCCCTATTGAAATAATTCAGGCAAGAAATAACAGACGATTTTTATTTTGCATAAAGTTCCGCAGTCTATTGATAACGTTATTAGACTATGAATTTTTTTTGCTGATTAAAATTAAAATTTCTTTCCTGGTTAAAATGAGTCCAAGCACGACACAATTTGGATCGCGTTTACAGATTTAATCCACGATACATTGGGACCCGGTTCGATTAATCTAGGTACAGCGCTGGAATTAATTTTTACTGATTTATACAACTAATCTTATCACAATTAAAAACATACAATTAATACATCGGTAAATCGAGGTTCCACTATAAATCCTTAACTAAACGAATAAATGTGATTTAAATTGTATCGTGTTTGGTCTCATTTTAACCCGAAAAATGCCACTAATACACTGGTAAATGTTTCACAAGAAGACAACTACAACTAAAAATTTATAGTAGGAATACATTTTGCTCAACTATCGTGCACATCTCTCGGTGACACGTATCGAAGCGTTACTGCAGAGTTTCACGAGTTCACAGAATCAGCCGAGTAAACTGCGGCATCGTGAATTGCATGCTTGCAACTTCGCATGTTCCTCGTAAATGCAATTTCTAGGGCACAGCGCAGCGAGCATCGACGCTCTCGAAGAACTCGGCGAAGGTTCACGGTTCCGGTGCATCGCGAAAGGAACGAGGAAGGCAGAGATGGTTGCATCGTTGCAGCGCGTGCAGCCCGCAACTGTCCGCCAGACGAGTGGAAAAAGAGAAAGAGAGAGAGAGATGAGAGACAGATCGGAAGGCTTGCAGACCGGCGTACCAACCGTAAAATAAACAACCCGGTAATAAACCGGCAGCGGTGTCCAGCGTTGTAAATTACCGCCGCGTGGAGTCCTAACGCGGCACGGAGCCGCGTTTTATGGACCGCCCTGCACAATTCCCGGATCCGCGATGATGGCTCAATACGTCCGAGGGACATAGTTACCTGTAGGTATCTCTGCGTCTACCTGTATTCCGTGTATACCCGCGATTGTGCCCGCGCTTGTACCCGAAGAGATTCTCGGAACCGCGGATTCTTTCGCTCGGTGCACGCGGCGCAGTGTTCCGGGCGAGCAAAGTCGCGCCATTGTGTTCGGGAGACAGTTAGTCAGCGCGGATGCGCGATCCAGGACCGATTCAATGCCACTTATTTATTGCGCGAGCCCTCCCTCGTCCGGAACGATGTCTCGAAAGCTTCATCGAACCGCCATTGTTCGTGCACGTCGCGTTCGAACTTTCCTGCAACCTCGAGAGGAGCATTCGCTGCGGAACTTTTGGCGTTTATGGCACTTTCGAAGAGATGCGATTGCGTGTAGACTTAGACTGCCGGCATTTTTAAACTAAATGTATAATAAAAATTAATATATGCTCACAGCGCACAGTTTCGATCAAAAGAACAAACAAAGCAAATTTGCAAAAATTAACCTCTCAACGTTTCGATCCGGATTTGGATCATTTTCAAGAGAAATTGCGTATGCTGTGTATACAGAATTGTTAAAAGAGTATAATAAACCATTGACTGAGTTCCATACTGGTCAAAATTGAATTATTTAAATGTATAATATTCTTTCCCGCAATATTTTAGCTGGCTCCGATCGGCGCCAGTGCCGACTACATATAACTTAACGCCGGCAGTCTAAAGGTTAACCCCTTGGACTCGAAGCCATTTTAACTCGAAAATTAAACATTCATTCGTCCTAGAATTATTTCCATTCTCTATAATTTTTTCATTTTCACGGATTTGAAATTGATATGATAACTCATACAATACTTAAATGTTTGGTAATTGATTAGATACCAACATATTCAATAATATAAACAATTATATAATGTACAACAATTTTTCGTGGCGCCTCAGAGCCACTACTCGAGTGCGAAGAATTAAGACCAAATGTCTGCAATCATACCTTGCGAGCAAACCGCGGTCATTTTGGGGCCAAGACATGTTTGGAACAGGATCTGGTCCGTATTTGCTCTGAATTTGCAGACCTGTCAAGACGCAAAACCTATCGCCTATTGGCAGAATATTTTCTGCCGTAAATATCGAGCAAAATCGCAGTCAACTTTTCTGTAGGAGGGAAAATCGAATTTTATTCAAATCTCTAAATTATATAATTTTATGTTTCATGCATTTTCAATAATTTAAGCATATACAAAGCTTAAAATAATTACGATAACGATTTTGCCCGATATTTACGCTGGAAGCAAGGTTAGGTTCGCGCTCAGTGCGACCGACCTGCCCTCTGTAACGAGGACAGACCTTGCCCTCGATTTGGTCTTCATTTGGCTGGATTCCACCGTCAAATTCATACCAAATCAAGAGCAGATTGCTTATTCGGTATTTATGGTGACCATGCGACTTTGTTTAACACTAAACCTACCACTTTCACATTTTTCTTATTTCACAATTAATGAAATTATGAAGAGGCTTTCATGGGACATTATTGAAGAGCTTTGTTCAAGTACATATGTATATAGTAAGTAGATTTCAAACACAGTTTCGTGAAGGGTCTCTCGGAACGTGCGCCAGTTAGATCGTGCACCTTGCGCATCGATCGGATCAAGTTCAGCGGCTGACTCACGGCGCTATCGATCCGATCCAAACGACTTGTACGATCGATTCGGAATCCGAATCGTATATCGGCGCGCACGGGCATTCCCGCGGCTCGTAATTTACCGTTTCGTCATATTTCCAAGGCGATCCGGAATCGGTCCGCCTCTGCGACGAGAAAAACAAGCAAAAGTCACTCGACTGGATTCCCGGTAAATGAAAGAGAGTCCCGGCTGTAATTGGACGATGATAACGGACTCCGGCGCAGCATCTGCATAGAATAGGCGCGCGTTAACCAATTAATTTGATCGGTTCGTGGAAATCGAACTTCGAATAGAAACAATCGTTAGCAAACTCGGGAGCATCACGACGACGAGTCTGCGATCATTTCAGAACTAACACAAGTGAGTGCTAGGAAATCAACGTAATTTATCGAATAAAATAAAAATCAGAATGTCTGTTACCCTTCTGGCAGTTTTCAGATCGGCATCAAAATTCCTTTACGAATATGAACAAATAATTCAAAGTGTTAGAAAGAAAAAAATTCTGCCATCGAACTAGCATCGTCCACTGATTTATCTAACCTCCATGACAAATTCGATCTTTTCAGTTTCGCTGCCCCTAAATTATTTTAATTCCTATCTTGATTTTGAGAATTTTTTGGGGTCCTGGTGCAGTGTTCAAGTGTCGTTTAATGTATAGAAGAAGAGTGTGAGAGTCGAAGTGTTGAAAAGGAGACGGAGATCGGTGCGAGGAGATCGTGTACGCTCGATGTGCCAGGGGAATAGTGTTCGCTCTCCGCTAGCACGTCGATCGGCGAAACACACGCGTTGACCTTTCGCTAGGACGAAGATCGAGGATGATCTACGCCGTCCGCTACATCCTCGATCGATCGACCTTCGTATTTGGCAAAGAAACTGCGCCCGCGCGAGAGGTCGATCGGCATTGACCTAGGTTCGAACGTTCCCGTTAACGCTCCTTCCTTTCGCGGCTCGAAACTTCCGCGGTGAATGATAAATCTTGTAATTTCACCTATCGAGTGAACAAGAAATAGACATCGAACAGGAAGTTCTTCCTTTCTGGAATAATCTTAATATGCTAACATCCTTGGCATCCTACTATGGCAGTATAGTGGACTTGAATAACGAACTCGTTGTTCAATTGACTTAAGTTTATAACAGTACAGGATGTCCCAAACAAGGTGTATTTCATTAGAAGTGATTGCTGAGGTCATTTGAAGTAACTTTTGCCTTTGCGAAAATGTTCTTCGCGGTTTCCTTAAGGAATTATTAGCACGGACCAATCTGGTCGCGGCTAGAGTGGATGGATTCTCTGATTGGTCCGTGTTTTTCGTTAATAACTCCTTAACGGAGCCGCGGAGAACATTTTTGTAAGGGAATAGACGGCGGATTTTTATGCAAAATAGAAATTTTCTACCTGAATTGCAACATACTGGAATAGAAGAAAAATTTGTTTTCTTTCTTGATATGTTTGATAGGTTGAAAATAATATAATAGTATTTTTAAATTCTTCTATTATTAAAAATTCTTAAACTGCACCTGTTCATTTTAATCATAAATGCATAAAATTCGCTGTCTAGTTATTGCAAATCATCTTAGGAATCATCCTTTGGAAATACATTTTTGGGAGACTCTGTATAGTAATGTTGTGATCCTGGGACAATTTTTTTGTATCGACAAGACTAATGAAAATCGACTAGAAGTAACGAGTCAGTCAAAATGGCGGATTTCAGGTTCGGATCGAATTTTCAATGATACTGTGATTATACTGAGAAAAAAAAGTAGTTACTTCAATAACACGCGTGTTATTGTAATTTGTTTACTTCGATGAATATCAATGTATTCTTTTCAATAGTATGAAATTTAGAAGCAAATCGTGATGTATTTGAATTGTCTGTCATGAAATGATTGAAAATAGTATTTGATTCAATACCGTATATTATTATTCGTAATATTTCTTCTTTTCCTTCAATCAGATATGTTGATTTATACTGGAATTGGTTTGAGGCCATATCTTATTTTTTTGAAAACATTGATGGTCAAGCTATTGGCTTATATGATTGGCGGAAATGAGTTTTGCTATTGAAATTCAATAGTATTAAATATTAAAATAAGTTCATATGATATTGGCACTATTCAATAGTACATCTTATTGAATCAACATATATTTATTTTTGTTTCGACCGGATTTTTTTCTCAGTGTAGAAAATAATGGTCTACACTTTGTCTACGCCATGGTTGTCGCGCGAGTCGATGGAAAGCAACGGGCGTATGGTTGCCCGTAGGTTCCCGCGGTTCTCGCAGAAAGCGCGATGCAACCGCATCGTCCTGCGAGTGGTTTCGTAATCAAACGAACAAGGCGATGCACCGGTTACACGTACTGGTTCCGAACGGTCGCGCACGTATACCACCGTTCCCGTGGTACGCAAGCCCCGCGTATACACGAGTCGCGTCTCTCGCGTGTATCGCGCCGACACGCACCGCTGATAATATCTTTAATTACCGGCACCTCTGCGAGGAGGGGCACCCCCTGACTCCCATCGACCAGTGACAGCCGCACACCGATCCAACTTCGACAACCACCGATCCGACGATCTGACTAACACCGAGGCTTTAACCCTTTCGATGTTGCTCGCAAACGAGAACTGCGGTAGTGCCTCGGTGCTCGCGAAGATCGAAATATGTGGAACCCACTATCATTTATAGACTGTGGATTTTATGCATTTATGGTTAAAACGAATTAGTGCGATTTAAAGAAGTATACAAATTGAAGGAATTTCAGAATATCAATTTATTCAGCTATTTGTAAAAGTACCTTCATAAAAATTGCAGTATCCACTGCGAAAGTTAATATTTCAAGCTGAGAATTTTTTTATATGTTCCTCCAAGCCCTACTTAAATATATCAAAATTTTCACAAACCCACATTCACCCACACTTCAATGTAAAAAATTTGTCATAATCAGGTGTATATGGCACTTGTCCGTTAAAAAAGTCCCTTCATAAAAATTTTAATATCTATTACAGAAGTTAATATTTTCAGCTGAAATGTTTTCTACACATTCCTCAAAGCCCTACCTAAACGTATAAAAAACGTCACAAATCCATAATCACCCTCTCCACTATAAAAAATTCTCAAACCAGCTCAGTTTCTGCACACATCTCGGTAAGCTGACCCCGACGGCAAAAAATTCATTGAAAATGTATCGAAAAATGGGAGAAAAAATAGCATAAAAATTAAGTAGACTCCGCGCGGTATTAGCAACGCAGCAATTGCACAAGGCGACCCCGTTCGTGCCCGTTCTCCGTAGATTCCGAATAATCGCGAGCGAATAGTCGCTTGGGTATCGCCGTCGAGGTATGCGGCTGTCGGAAAAATCGGCGGCCGGATTCTTTTTCCAGCGACGTATCGGTGCGCGGCGCATTTCCATGGCTCCGTGTTACTCTGTGGCATGGAGTAACATCATAAATTTCCGTGGCTGCGTTGTAATTACCATTATTAAGTTCCCTCGCGCGGACCGCGGCGCGGCGCGCTTTATCGGCTGGCTTTTGCTTTTGCGTTCACGGACCCGAGGCTGCCCCTGTCGCTCGCCGAGATGGTACCGGATACCGATCTCCAGGTGCTGCTAATTGAAAGCAATACCGGGCGTGTCTTTGGGACGCTGAACGAGTGGAGAGGTTCTCCAGGTTTGCTGTTCTCCAGGCTTCGAACTGTTTCCTCGCGAGGATTTCACGTTTGTGGGGTCCATTCTCGTTTTTGAGTTCGTTCTCCACTAATTTTTTCCGGGACAACTAGTGAGCCTATGGCATTGGGATTTCTCACATATATTTATCGGTAGTTCAGGCACGTGCGTGATTTTTTTCAAACAAGAATAATAAAAATTCGGCGAGTTATACATTTTCTTGTACAGTAGATTTCCTGGTTTTGGGGGCCATTTTTGTACGAATCTCTCGGAATTTTTTTCGGGAAAATTAGTGAACCTACGGCATTGGGATTTTTCGCACATATTTATTGGTAGTTGAGGTACGTGCGTGATTTTTTTCAAGCAAGAACAATCAAAATTCGACGAGTTATATAGTCACTAAAAATTTTATGGCAAATAAGTTGTGGAATAAAACGTTTCTGTGAGAAGTCTAGAGGAATTCAATCTTGTAATTTTTTTTGAACAAGGTGCACCAATCACATTTCTTGCTTCGTACGGTTAGTGTTAAGTGATCTTACAACCTCGAGAAGATTAAAACCATTAAAATGATGTTTAATACCGTCTCATATAGATAAATATTTCAGGATAACTGCTTTACGTTTGTTTTCATTTCTTAGCTAAATAGATCGCGCTAATTGCACGCACGAGCCTAAGATCAGACGGCTCTCAAGTTAACTACCTTTTGCGGCGGATGGGTTAATAGCCAGTTGAATTTTATTGAAGCTTTACTATATCATTACTATCCACCAGTATAGTTATTAAACTCCGAGGAGTCGAAGACAGACGTTTCCTCTTTTTCGAAAGTTGTGAAACAATTTCTAGACTAAAAAATCAATAATATGAACTCGAAATGCGGCTATTGCAAGAAGTTCAATGGTTCCTTCCGAAAAAGTTCCTAAAGCTTCACTGCCCCTTGTTCATTTTCTGTCTCGTTCTCCATTATTCTCTCTCTCTCTGTATTAAAAAATATATAGCTCATACAATTTTTACAATTTTTACTTGAAAAAGATAATATATGTGCTTCAGATATTCGTAAATGTGTGTGCCAAATTCTATTACAACAAGTTTAATAGTTTTTTTGAAAAAAATTCCTAAAGCTCCACTGTGCCTTGTTCATTTTCTGTCTCGTTCTCCATTATTCTCTCTCTGTATTAAAAAATATATAGCTCATACAATTTTCACCAATTTTACTTGAAAAAGATAATATATGTGCTTCAGATATTCGTAAATGTGTGTGCCAAATTCTATTACAACAAGTTTAATAGTTTTTTTGAAAAAAATTCCTAAAGCTCCACTGTGCCTTGTTCATTTTCTGTCTCGTTCTCCATTATTCTTTTATTTTCTCTGGGTATTAAAAAATACATATAGCTCATACAATTTTCACCATTTTTACTTAAAAAAGATAATATATGTGCTTCAGATATTCGTAAATGTGTGTGCCAAATTCTATTACAAAAAGTTTAATAGTTCTTTTGAAAAAAATTCCTGAAGCTTCACTGTCCCTTTTTCTTTTTCTGTCTCGTTCTCCCTTACTTTCCCATTCTCTCTCTCTCTCTCTCTCTCTCTGCATCTCAGTGTCTCATACAGGCTCCTACTGTCTCTTACTGTCGCTGGCAGTCTCCCACTGTCTTTTTCTTGGTCCTGCGGTCGGTTTCGCGGCGAGTGTCTCCTATGCTCGCCGTTGCTCGGCCCCGTGCGACCGCCACTTAATGAAATGTCACAGGTGTCCTACCGATTGCCGAGCTAAATGTCGCCGGCTTCCCATACCCCGCCTCTCGTCGCCGAGCGGAATCGAGCGGGTCCGCGCGCGATTTCGACTTTACGCGGAATGCCGCGAAGATGACGACAAAGATACCGGTGGCTGGTCACACATGGCAACCTGGCGTCCTAGCGATTCGAATCGAGCAATGTCCGAGTATACATACATACATACACAAGCTCGTTCAGTCTCTCTCAGCAATTCTCTCGACGATCCTCTTCCGATCCTGGAATCTTATCTTCTCCGAGTCCAGGGACCAAGAGGTCTTCGCTGGATCGCCGTTGAACAACTCGCCGACGATTGCTTTCGATTACCGCGGCGAGATTCGCCGCGAGACACCGGCGATTTCGATTGGATGCCCGCGGAAGTTTGTCGTGACTGGGTTAATTAATTTTCCATGGCCCCGGGATTGCATTCCGTCTCATAGGGTGTGGAGCGTCCCCGGCATATGGGGAATGCGCGTCCCTGGAAAACGACGAGTCTTGAACGCTTAAGTTTTTCCTGTATTCTAAAGTGTTCGTTGAACTTGATGATGAATAGGCTCCGCGAATTTCAGAGTAGATGATTCAGGTGCTTTTCCTACTTATTGCTGTGTGTATTCAACTTTCCAGAGTTGGTGGATAGACTATTTTGCACGATGATCCACCAGTGGGCAAGATTTAAAACACATTTTTGTAGGTTCATCTTTTTATTACCACGCTTATATTAGCTTGCCGAGTTGTCGTTGATGTTGTTGTATGCGTCCACGCTTATATTAAAACGCACTTAAAAGGAGAAAATAATTTTTTTAGACATTGGTGACTATAAATAAAAGCGTGGAGCGCCCACGAAGATCACGTCAATATAGTTTAGTGCTCAACGCTTTTATTTATAGTTACTAATGTCTAAAAAGATTATTTTCTCCTTTTTAGTGCGTTTTAATATAAGCGTGGTTTTTAAAAAGATTTTTTAATATATTTTTTTATTATTGTCCTGAACACAGTCCATCTAATAATTCGAAACTGGGCGACTGAATGGCGATTGCGTTACTCCGGGTCAAAATCGACCCAGTGCCGGAGAGTTAAGAGTGGAAAAGAAGGTGGGGAAGAGCGAGAGAGGTTAACAGAGAGGAACGTGGAACCGGACGAAAGAAGCAGCGAAGAAACGCCGCTCGGCGCAAAGTGGATTCATTATGCGGTGGCCCGCGGAATCCGGCATTTGCATCGCGGTAGCAGTCGCGATGCTATATACGAGGTGGACGCGGACATTAGTTTGCGTCCAGGTGTGCCGTGGCACCCATTTAACATCGGTAACACCGCGATCCTCTGCTCGGTTCTGCAAAGACGCGTTCACCGAGCCCGATGCTGTTTCCACCGGCCACGAAAAATGGGATCAAACCGCGTCCGATGTTCCTTGACCTCGAGAGAATCGCGTCTTCGAATCACCAGTGGACAGGTTCGCCTGCTCACCTGCTGATTTCTTCGATCATTCTCCCGAAACATGCTCCCGTGAACCGGAACACGATTTCGAAGCTGTCCTAGGAGAACAAGTCAATTATTCATGGCAAAACTCCCTGACGATCCTGAATGAGGTTAGGTGAACCAAAAGATGATCATGTTGAAGTTTCTCACACTATCAACATTTTGCGGACATTCCAACAATTCAAGTATTTTTTTATACGCATTTTTGACGTTGCTTTAACAGCAGTGGTCATTAGCTATAGGAGTTAGTCATCTTTAAACATTGAAGAACGTTTTATAGGTGTTCATCGCAGTTGAGAACTGCTGTTATTATGTAATTTATTATATCAGTTTCATAAAATTAAAAAATCATATAGAATGGAAATATTCCATGTCGAAAAGAAACCTAACCCTTTGCACTCGAAGCAATTTGAATTCCAAAATCAAGATATTTGTCTCAAGCCAGATCATCTTTGTTCTATGCAATCTTTTTTACATTGTGCATATCAAATTCAATTTGTTCTCTTATATAACAGTTGAGCTTTTTACAATTTATAGAATACAGACAATAATGGTAAAACTGTTTTAAATAATGGTAAGGCAATTTTTAGTGAGGCTTCAGTCTCGCCATTCGAGTGCACATGGTTAAAATAGCCCACAAAGAAAAAGATCAACGAAAGTATTAGGAGAGAGCTGGAAATGCAACGTATCAGTGTTCCGTATTAGTGTCACTTGTAACTCCGACTGAGCAAATCAAGGAGCAATTAGTCGCAATACTTAGGTCTTCCGGTTCTGAAAAAGTTGCTCGGAGACACACGCGATTTCTTTTAATGCAATTGCCCCGTCGCCGCAAAGAGGTTTATAAATACATAAATGGTAAAGCGTGTCGCAGTCCGCTTCCATAATGACACACAGACTCGTGCAACGCGGTGTAAACATCGAGCGGCAACGTTTGCGGCGCTGCAACAAATTCAATGACGTATCTATTAATGCCGATGTGTATCGGTTCCCCGGGCAATCATGCTATCAAACGGGTATGGAAATGATATGTCGTTGGTACCGGGGAAATTAAGTTGTTGTGTCACGTGGCGTCGTTGCGGTACGATTATGGTGCTTGTTGAAATGTCAACGAGACAGAAGAGACTGTCCGTTTCTGCGCACAAGAATGCTTAGGCATACAGCATACGATGGTAAAGATAAATTCAATGGAAATGATAGTTTGAACATGGAGATTTCTGAAACTTTATCTATATTCACACACAACTTTCAGGAACGTGGAAAAAAATGTTCAACTTGAATTAGTAACTTTTGAAATAGATTATTGAAATTTTTATTACATACAGTTTTGAGAAATGTGTGAAAAAATGTTCAACTTAAAATAATAACTTTTAAATTGGATTTGAAAATTTTTGTGGAGGGAATCTGTTTGGAGGGACAGAAACACACCTGATTTTGTCAAATTTTTTATAGTGAAGGTGGTGAATGTAGACTTGTGAAATTTTGATTTCGTTTGAATACGGTTTTGAGGAACGTGTGAAAAAATTTTCAGCTTAAAATAATAATTTGTGAATTAGATATGAAAATTTGTGTTAAGAGACTTTCTTTTTGGATGGACAGTACACCTGATTTTGTAAAATTTTTGATAGTGAAGAGGGTGAATGTAGAATTCTGAAATTTTTATTTCGTTTGAATACGGTTTTGAGGAACGTGTGAAAAAATTTTCAACTTAAAATAATAACTTTTAAATAAGATATGACAATTTTTGTGTAGCGACTTTCTGTTTGAATGGACAGATAGGTACACCTAATTTCGAAAAAAATGGTCACAGAGAATGGCTGAATGTAGAATTCTGAAATTTTTATTTCGTTTGAATACGGTTTTGAGGAACGCGTGAAAAAATTGTCAGCTTAAAATAATAACTTATGAATTATATATAAAAATTTATGTGTAGCAACTTTTTGTTTGAATGGACAGGTAGGCACACCTAATTTCGAAAAAATGTTCACAGAGAATGGCTGAGTGTAGAATTCTGAAATTTTTATTTCGTTTGCATACGGTTCTAATGAACGTGTGAAAAAAATATCAGTTTAAAATATTAATTTTTGTAGTAGACATTACAATTTTTCCAATTTGTCCAATTTGTCCAAATAAAAAGTTTTGGCAGACAAGCGAGTGTTTTAGAGTGAGTATCGTGCGTGAAAATAGTATATTGCGTCCACGGAGTCGATTAGCGAGTCGGAGGCAAAAATCGGCTGACAAGTTAATGAGATTAAAGCGGAACTCGTGACAGGATAAGTATAATACGCAAGGTCCCCGTAATCGCCGCGGCAAAAACCGGAGTGTATACGGTTTTTCTGCGTTTCTGTCGTGAGTCACATGTTATTAGCGCGCCGATGAATAATATCGCGATAATGGGACGAAAAAAGAGAGCCCCGGCGCAGGATAAACACGTCGATTAAACGATGTTTGCCGGTAATCTGGGATATGTCGGTTGTTGTCGGGGCCGGGAGTCGATCGTTACTTTGTCGAGATTATTTGCTTGCCAGTTTCCCTAAACATGCGATTAAAATGACGATCGGAGCATCGGCGCAACGGATTATCTCGTTAATAACTCCGATAAAATAATAAAATCATGCGAATCGTTCCGGTCTTGTTCGCGTTTATCCGCTTTTTATCGGATCGACAACATACCGGACGGTCGGTACAAGTTGTACACACTTCGTTTCCTCGATCATTCTGCAAACAACTATACTCGTAAATATTCAATGGATTTCCATAGAAGACACATTTCATGTTGCATGAGCAGCGCACAAGGTCTAAGTAAATTTTAAATTTCTATTTTCATAAACTGGTGTATTAACGTTGGAGTCCAAGAAAATTTATTCTAGGGGCTAGGAAAAATGCTATTATATATTTTCTACCGATTAGAACTATTACAGTTCCTGTAATTTATATTGAATGCATTTTTATTCTACTCGAAACCGAGCAATTTTAATATTTTGTGTAACCTAAAAATTCAAGAAATGATTTACAATTGCTGTTTCTCTCTGGTGGCGAGATTCTGAAAAGAGAAATGCGATTTACATTTACAAAAGGAAAAATCGATTCGCGACCATGATGAACGTTAACACAAGTTCATTATCGATCATCTCGATAAATCACAGCCTCGCAGAGATATTTATTTGTCAGTCCCCAAGCCGTTAACAAAGAACCGATTCAACCTTCGAAGGAGAATTAAGCGATTCAGTTTTTCTACCGTTCATAAATCGTCCTCTGTTCAACGATGTTCGACTACGATGATTACGATCGTTGAGCGACTGGGATCTAGCGATCCTCCATCATCCAGAAAGACAACTTGGTCACAAGTTGCGAGTCAATCAGTCGATAATAGCACGTCTGATCTCGATTATTCTGGCGAGAGCCAATTGGCCTCGCATGTCCAGGTAATCGAGAATCAACGAACATATAAAGTTCTTATAATGAGGAACGCCTTTATAATCGACTCGCTGGCAACGTGTGGTTTACTGCAATCGAGGACACGGTGTGAGGACTGCCCAACTCCTCATTTTGTAAATTCGTTTAATTATTGAACCAATTAATCAGCAGTACCGAAATATTTCAAACTTCAGGAAAATCAATATATTTGAGAGTTTTCTGTGTAATTAATTTTATTATTTTATTTATTAATTGATTAATTAATAAAAAATCTTTCGGAATACAGACCTTATGAGAAAATATACAATTCACTTAATTTCTAATTACTTATAGCTGAAAAAAATTGCACGCGTATTTCAAATACTAATAAATATGTATGCAAAATCCCAACATCAAAGGTTCAATAGTTTTCAAACACCAGAAAATTTACTCACTCATAATTGTGAGTAACTCATATTGTTACCAAATCACTGAATGGGCTCCAATATAAAATAGAAAGTGTTGCAAAGTTGAAACTAATCGAGGTGCTCAGTTGTCAAATCGATTATTTCCGCGAGACAAAAACCAGAGGAAATTGATAAATAAAAATGTATTAATCATTTGCGGGGGAATAAAATGTTCAAAACTTCATCAAATAGCCAATAAACGGCTCAATATTAAGACGAAGTGCAGAAATAATGAATTCAAACGATTTAAAAACCTGTCTGTCACATTATGCGCTAAATAATGCATCTAAATATTCATCGCGATAGGCTTGCAATCGATACGCGATCGTTTCTCGATCGGCGATATCGGTTCAGCAGCGATTTTCCCGTCGGTCTCTTTCGCAGTCTAAATTACGACAACGGTTACGCGCGATTTCCACCGATCGGACATGGATTATTTAATTAAGCATTATTTAGCAATTAAGTCGGCTACGCGGCGAGTCGCGAAATGCATTTTACGACGGTGTCGCAACCGATCGGGTTTGCATAACGCGTCCTTGCCGGGCTTCGGGTGTTAGGAAATCGGCCGTCAAAGAAAAATAAGGCTACCGGTTCGTACACGGCAGAAGATGAGAATGGTGTCACCGGTGGAATAAACTGGTCGTTCACCTATCGAACCACTGAATTACTTCTCGTGATTCATCGCGGGGATGACTGATCGATCGAGAATGCCAACATGCTAATTGAATCGCGGTTTTCTCGTAGCGAGGCCGTGTTGTCTGGAAAATCGAGCCTCGATTTTACACACGATCGAACAAGTCGCTTACCTTTTTAATTACAGGCCGATTTGCCTCGCGATACAGATCACCTGCTGTATATTAAGTATTCACACTTGTTTCTGTCCGATTAACCTTGATCGATCGCTTTGTTCGGCGAACCCAATTTAATACGCGGCGAACCTCGATAGTGGTTTCATTTCTGGGTAGAAAAGTGATGTTTGGAGATGTGTTTGTTAAGTCAACCAATTATGGGAAGCACACGAATTTCCAGTGAAAATTGTAATCAACTTTAATCAGAGGAATTTCACTTATGTGCTTCGGCCATTTTATTTGGTGCGTTGGGTTGGTGCGAGAATTCTAATCACAGGGCTAAATGGACTATAATTCGATAATATAATAATTAGACTGCGGATTTTTATGCAATATAAAAATTGTCTGCATCGATTGCAAAAAACAGAAGCAAAGTTGAATGTTATTTCTTCCCTTAATGATTGTAATAGAGGAGATATCATATATCGACATCTTCAATTTTTCAAAAATTTTCGAATTTCATCTATTAAATTTTAATAAGTAATGTTGTATTTTTATTTGTTTACTGATTTATTAATATATTGACATCTTCTAGTTCTGAATCTTTTGAACAAGTTCAGCGGTCACCCCGCTCCCTCATCCCCTCCCGTGTATTTTCCTATGAAGAGGGGAGCGCTATTGTTAGTAGCCACGAGCACCAAAGATTTGATGCCTTTATAACGAGAATAAATAGCTGCCCTACAAAACTGAAGAGTTCAGAAGGATTTAAATTGGACATCCCGTATACACCACTACAACTCCGGTGTCAATGGAGCGGATTAGATGGAAAGAATGATGTCGAATTGAACTTCAGTGTGAAAAGAGTCGTTTATAATAACGTCAAATGATTGTTTTCGCGAGGTGGCGATGTATGCGGCGAGCCTGGTCACCGAACCTTGGCTAAGCTGCGTTTCATGGGGCCTCGCGCGCTGTTCGCTCTATGGCGGAAGGGACGCACTTTGTTCCGCGGTTGCGAACGTATCCCCGGGCTCTGATCCACCCACAAGGAAGCACCGACTCGAAGAAACCGGAGAGGAAAAGATAGCTGGTCGCTGGGGGAAGCAACCTCGAGGAAGATCGTTGGGAACGACATGAGGCCACTTCTATAGGGTGTTGCAGGCACAAACGTTCGCATCGAAGAGACCGAATTAAAGTGCAGCTTCTAAAAAGGTCCACAAGGATTCCGAGGCCACTTGGTCCTCCAGTTCGATGTCACCCGTTAACCGTATCATTTACTTTATGGCTACACTGATTCTGTCTTCCGAAGCACGAGACTTAGTGCAGGGTCTAGTAGAGGTACCGATCATCTAGTAATGAGGATCGTTGCAGTGGGAAGCCCTGCATGAAGGTAGCAATTTTCCCGAGCATCAACCGGGCCTGGACCTGATCTAGCAAAGGTACCGATCGACTAGCAACGAGGATCATTGCAGCGAGACAACCTTCATGAAAGTAGCAATGTTCCCGAACATCAATCGGACCTGGACCTGATCTAACAAAGGTAGCGATCAACTAGTAATGAGGATTCTTGGAGTGGGACATCTACTACGCAAATCCAGCTCAAAAGCTGAAGAGGAAGGAAGGTGAATACACCATTGACAAAGAACATTAGCAGTCTATCCGAATGGCCCTGGATTCAGCAAAGGTGTCGATCTACTAGCAATGAGGATCATTGCAGCAAGACACCCTGCATGAAAATAGCAATCTTCCCGAGCATCAAACGGACCTGGACCTGATCTCGCAAAGCTACTGAGTAACCAGGAATGAGGCTCGTTAGAGTGAAACACCTAGTATGCAAATCCAGCTCAGAAGTTGAAGATAAAATAAGGAGAGAATTCATCATTGATGATCATTACCAGCCTTTCCGAATGGACTTGGGTCTAGCAAAGGACCAATGGACTAGCAATGAGACTCGTTGGAGTGAGACACCCAGTATGCAAATCCAGCTCAGACGTTGAAAAGAAAGGAAGGAGAATTCACCATTGATGAACATTAGCAGTCTTTCCGGAATGGATCTGGGTCTAGCAAAGGCACCAATGAACTAGCAATGAGGATCGTTGCAGTGAGGCACCCAGTATGCAAATCCAGCTCAAAAGTTGAAGAGAAAGGAAGGAGAATTCACCATTGATGAACATTAGCAGTTTTTCCGGAATGGACCTGGGTCTAGCAAAGGCACCAATCAACTAGCAATGAGGATCGTTGGAGTGAAACACCCAGTATGCAAATCCAGCTCAGAAGTTGAAGAGAAAGGAAGGAGAATTCACCATTGATGAACATTAGCAGTCTTTCCGGAATGGATCTGGGTCTAGCAAAGGTACCAATTGACTAGCAACGAGGCTCGTTGGAGTGAGACACCCTGTATGAAAATCCGAGCCGAAAGGCGTACAGAAAGGACGGTCAGAGCTGCAGGGGCAAGAAGGAGAGACCCGGCAGGTGAGGTGTCACGAGGCGCGCGAGTAATATATCGTTGCTCGGCCCATCGTAGGTGGGTGTGCTCGTCCCGTACCCGTCCTTATTCTCGCAGGACGGCTGGGTCCGGGCTCGGGTATCTCACCCGAGCCCCTGGCGCTAAGAGAAAGAAGGGTAATGCCGGTATAAACGCGCCCGATCACCTTCTTTCTCACTCTCTCTTCCTCTTTCTCTTTGCGCGGGAGGAGAACAAAGTCTCGTTCGGCCCTCCTTGGGCTCTCCTCTCTTTCCTTCTTCCAGCTCTCCCCTTCTTCGGGATTGCCATTAGCAAATGCCAACGTGAAACGCGCACGCCCGCGCTCACCTGCCTGCCACCACACCTCGTGGACGTTCCTCTTCTGCCTCGTCCTGTCTCTCTTCTTCTTCTTCTTCTTCCTCTTCTTCGTCGTCGCCGTCGTCGTCTTCTTCTTCTTCTTCTGCAGCTTCTCCTTCGACCTCTTCCGACTGTTTTTGTTGTCTTACTGCGTGCGTGTCTTCCACGCGAGTATTCACCGAGAGACGTGTCTTTGCTGATCTAGCGGGAGTTGGGCCTGGGTGTGTTCGTTCTGATCGGGCATAGTAAGCGGAAGCTAGTGTGTAGAGAGCACCGCAGGTCCTCTTGCTAGGCTCTTGTCGTTGTAATGTACAGGGTGTACAGGAATTATATGTAGCGACTATGACAACGTAAAATTAAGTTCAAGGTCGAAAGGTCAATAATTTTTTTATCCCGTCGTATGCCACTCATCACAAGGATAAAAAGTGCAGAAGAAACCATCCGTCAAGACTCGACCGTTCTCTTAAAAAATTATAACAAAGCTTTTTCATTATCAAGCTGATTTTATTTTCGATAAATTTCATCCAACTGAGGAATGAACATACAATATGAATAAAGTCAATTTGATATTGAATAAATTTTACCATGATTTTTTAAGGAGGAGCAACAAGATTATTTACATTTTCCTCGATTTTGATAATAACAGCTGCTAGAACAAAGAATTTCATTGGATAGTTTCCCATCAAAACCGGTGATCCGATCGCGGTAGATCCAGCGTTAATTAATCAACGAGCTCTGCGATTACTAACTGTAAAAGAACGTGGGGAGGAATATTACCGAGGGCAGAACGTTTCACGGCCCTAAAACGAGACGAATCGATTCCGTGAAGGATTTCAGGGTTCCGTATCCTCGCAGACTCTATTAATATGTATGATTGGCCGGTAGTCCTTTAGGGCATCTCGCAGGATACGGTGCAGCAGGGGCAGATGTTGCTTGGCCCCGTGTCACAGCATAAATCGCAAAACTGGCCGCCAATTAGCCGGACGCAGAAATTACACGACGTGGAATTAGAAACCGGCCCCGCCTTTCCGGGAACGGAATCTCATCGTCTATCGATCTCTCGTCGACGATAACTAAAAATACACCCCCGTTGTTCGCGTAAATCGCACGATTAAATGGCTATCGGACTGGTCGATCCTCTTCGGCGTATTTAATTCAACGCGCCACGCTATTCTCGTTAGCTCGGGCTATGTCGCTTCCAGCAACGATTACTAATTAGGATTTTGTAGAAATTATGGTCCTCGTTCTTGTTCCATAAAATAATGAAAAAAAATCGTACATCAATTTTTAAAATCTGTTGGAAATAAAAGGCTTCAATCTTCAAATCTGTGGGAGATTCATGCACCGGAAGAATTTTTTAACATTTTCACAGAGGTTTTAATTTACAGAATTTTTGTGAGAAATAGGTCTCCAGTTTCTCGTGTGCTACATCATGTAAAAATATTTTTTAGGAAATTCAACAACGGGGTACGAAAGTAGAGTGTTCGAGCTTTAAAATGAGTTCAAGTTTGTTGCTGTACGATTGTTTTTTACGAACTGACGACAGGTTGAATATCGCCAATTTATTCAAAATTTGTGCAGTTAAGTTTGCATCGGTTTTCGTGCAGGGTTTCTTATAAAACAAAGGGTTTTATGGAACTGGACCTATCGAATCTGTTACGGTGCAGGTCAACTTCCCATCGCATCGCATCAAATAATTAGCGATCCCACGGGGTTCACCGACGGGGAACGGCGTTCGTATCCTCTACTGGCCGCCCCACTAAAAAACGAACCCGAAGATCGTTCCATTTCATCGGTAAAAGTAGCTTTCTAGCGTTTCTTCGATCTCGTTGCTCCCCATTGACCCCGTCATAGATTTGCATAAATCGACCGAGTGGATTTCCCGCGGCTGGCATAAACAGGAAAAAAAGAGGCAATAGCACTGCCTCCGAAGTCGGACATACCGCGTGCATGCATGTTCGCCAACCTCGGTCTCTCTTCTAGTCCCGGTTCCGCTTCCTCGAGCGGTGCGATTCGTTCCGCACGCGCGTCGCGATTTTGCACCGGCTTCTGACCGCGGAGATCATGCTTTTGCACGTGTGTACCAACACGTTCAATGCTGCGTGTGAACGTTGAATGATCCCACAGGACCATAATAAATTTATCACCATTAGGGGTCATCCAGTGACAACATTCTTTTGCTTTTCATTCCTTCTCTACGATACGCGAAGAAGGATATCGAGGTGATCATGAAATCTCCGAGATGCCTACACCCTTATAAAAAATGTTTGCATGAGAATATTCCATCCTGTATACCCTGAAAATTTTGTATATATCATTTTTTTATATTATACAAATAACAGAAATGTTTCAGACAGCCAAAAAATTGTTTTAATACAAAACTGTATAATTCGAAATAAGTTATTGGACCAGCCTATGCTTGACTTAAGAAATTTCTTTAATCAAAGTCTGTATAATTCGAAATAAGTTATTGGACCACCCTATGCTTGAATTAAGAAATTTCTTTAATTAAAGTCTGTATAAGTCGAAATAAGTTATTGGACCATCCTATGCTTGAATTAAGAAATTTTCTTTAATGAAGTCTGTATAATTCAAAATAAGTTATTGGACCATCCTATACTTGAGTTAAGAAATTTCTTTAATGAAAGTCTGTATAATTCGAAATAAGTTATTGGACCACCCTATACTTGAGTTAAGAAATTTCTTTAATGAAAGTCTGTATAAATAGAAATAAATTATTGGACCACCCTATACTTGAATTAAGACATTTCTTTAATCAAAGTCTGTACAAATAGAAATAAGTTATTGGACCACCCTATGCTTGAATTAAGAAATTTTCTTTAATGAAGTCTGTATAATTCGAAAAATGAAAACATGAAAACTGCAAATCGTGTGATACGTGCGGCCCCGGTGGAGTCACTATTAAAATCAGTTAGGCGACTTCCCTCGGAGTCCGAGGCAAGCTGGTGAGGTCACCGGACCCGGCGCGCGCGTCGACTTTCTCCCGGGTCCTGGAGAGCGTGCCTCGATCGATAATAATCGGCCGGATGCTTAATTGTCCGCGCCGGATCAGCCCGGGAGACCGATCCAAGCGATCCAGCGATCTCGCGAGATCGCGAGCGTTACGCCTCGCGGAGAGAGAGTTCTCCGCCGACTCCCAGCTCCGTTCAATTTATGGAAAGGCCGGGAAAACGACTGCCCGCTACCCGCTTTCACCCGCTCGCTGATTTTTCTTCGGCGTCCCGCTGGCCAACTGCGACCGAAAAGCCCGATCGAGGTCCGCTGCAGGTGTTAATTAGCCGCGGACCTAGACCGAAACCCGCGATCCCGTAATTGCCGGCCTCCTACCGTGACCGTTTTCCGAGACCCGTGGTTTCACGTGAGATCATTCCGAGAGATCGTGCAATTTTTATTTTGGATCGATCATTATTTATTGGATTGGCAAGAAAGTAATTTCGGTATTTTAAGATGAAATATAGCCGAGTTTCTTTATTCGAGCGATGAACTTTAATCCATAAAATATTTTCTTACTTATTCTTTTTTGGCAAAAGATCGTCGAACAAAAGGGAAAATATCGTATTCATTAAAGTTCATTGCTTGAATAAATAAATTAAAATACCGAAATTGGTTTCTTGCCAACCCAATATTTTTGAGCGGGATGGAAGTTGCTAGAATCGGATACCCAGAGTTGCCAGATTGAGACTTGTCTCCCATTCTACCCTCCCTCTTCTACTACGCTATTCCCCCACGCCTCTGTCCCGGCCCGGTCACGTGACGAGGTCGTTTCCGTAACGCACGCGTCACAGTGTCACGTGACTAATCCGGTATTAGTTGAGAGGGGGTAGCTGCCCCTGAACTGGCGACACTGTATCCTTTGAAACTAATGTAACGCGATTTTTATACTCGTCTGCTGGATGTTGTAGAACATTATATTGACTCAAGACAGCTCGTAAAAATCAATGAAACCTAAACTGTATAATATATTGAAGAGGCGATAATTTTTTTAACATTGATCCATACGATTTCGATATTTTCGAGACATTGGAACAATTATTTTACTGGTCGATGTGGAAAAGATTTTTACGGACCACACCGTCCGGTTGAATTATGATCGAGGCGACTCCGCGCTCGTGTTCCCTGGTCCCTGCAGAAATCGCGAGGCTCGCGATAAATCCGCGAAGATCCATCTGGCCACACCCAGCCAGAAGATCGAGCTTCCCCGCGTTCGGCAGAAGGAGATAGAAAGTTATTTTCGTTATTAACGCGAGTTAGTCACGCGCGCGAAGGGTCAATTCGTAAGGAAGTTTAATCGATCAATCACCGGTAGCGGACCATCTATGCACTGGGTGTCAACGAACTATTATATTGAGTGCTATGCGAACATCCAAAAGTCAACGAAATTTATTTAATGGGACCTGAATTTGATTAAAAATGAAATTTCGCAATTTTAAGAGCCAGTCCAGCAGAAGCCGTTGAAAACCGCGCACCGTTATTGCTCGATCCCTGGGTCGTCGTTGAAAAATCGAGCAATCGGTGGTGGAGGGAAAAAAGCTGCGGGCCCATTGTACACGAGGATGAAGGGCCCGTGATCGGTGCACGCGCGACCGGTTCGAATAATCGAGATTCCATCGTGATTAATTCGATCCGGAAGACACGCGTTCCATTGAGGATCGAGCAAGAAGAACCGTTGTCGGGCTCCTCGGACGTCTTCATCTGCGAGAGCGTACAGCCGATGCTCGCTGTGACCCGGCAGAAAGAGAGAAAGGATCAAGGAGAGTGTACGCGAAGACAGAGAAAGCGAGAGAGAACGAGGGAGACAGCGAACAGCTGAGACACATAGAGAAAGGGAGAGGGATAGAGGATACCCGGGTCGGAATTAGAAGTCTCTACGCGCGTCCACGGTTCTTGTTAACATATTTTTCGTCCCCGGCGAGCCGAGAGAGGAACAACTCACTCGGAGAGACGGTGCACGCGAGTCCCGGTCACGCACGGTCACGCACGGTCACGCACTCGGCCGATATGTAGCCCATACATCAGCCGACGAATATGTGCGAATCGCTGCTGCGAGCTCGTATCTACATATATACAGGGTGTTCCAAATCTTGTTTCTCTCAAGACATTGCATAATGTACCTACAGACCAGTACAGAAAAATCCACTTTTTATTTAATCAACTAAGATGCACTCTATAAAGAAATCTGAAAAATATTGAGAACATTGCTATGAACAATTATAGCCTTTTTATGAAACTATTATTTCTCAAACTTCTGCGAGAAATATGCAGTTCTCTGGATTTTCGGAGACTTTCAATTTTTTTAATCGTGATATTCTCATTCGAAAAATATGACAAGAATTCTATATAAAAATCTGATAAATATTGAGAACATTGCTATCAACAATTATAGCCCCACTATTGAATTTTTATGAAACTATTATCTCTCAAACTTCTGTGAGAAATATGCTGTTTTCTGGATTTTTGGAGACTTTCAATTTTTTTAATCGTGATATTCTCATTCGAAAAATATGACAAGAATTCTATATAAAAATCTGATAAATATTGAGAACATTGCTATCAACAATTATAGCCCCACTATTGAATTTTTATGAAACTATTACATACCTCACAAACTTCTGTGTGAAATGTGCTGTTCTCTGGATTTTTGGAGACTTCCAATGTTTTTAATCGTGTTCTTCTCATTCGAAAAATATGAGAATACTTTATAAAAAAATCTGATAAATATTCAGAACATTGCTATTAAAATTATAGCCCCACTATTGAATTTTTATGAATCTATTGTCTCTCAAACTTCTGTGTGAAATATGCTGTTTTCTGGATTTTGGAGACATTTAATTTTTTTAATCGTGTTCTCATTCGAAACATATGAGATGAATACACGTTAATAATTATGATATGACGCAACTATCATAATTTTATGAATATCGTCATCTGACATCGTACCTTCAATGTGAAGTCAGTGATTTTAACTTTCTGGAATTACTTGAAAATCGATTTTACTAAAACTCCGGACCAAAATTCCTTTATTTTTTAGGTCGTGATGTTAAAATTGATTATGACCAACGCCTCGGTCATACATGAACGAAATTTTTTGAAAAAGTGCGCTTATTAAATTACAAAAACCAAACTGTGGTTCAGTATGGCGGACCTGTACCTCAAAGAATTGTTGGATTTTCATGAAAATTAGTATTCCTATATTTTTCAGGTCGTTGAATATTAATTTGATGTTAAAATTTGTTAAAATCAAATCACAGATGTGCAACTTGGATGACCGACGCGGTCATACGTGACATCATCCTCCGACTAGATTTACTTCACAGAACATAGAATTTGCGTAAGCTGCTCGATCCATTTCTCGACCAACACTTAATGCATCCTCAATAAAAATCCGCAGCAGATTAGATAATGGGAATTAGAAAGATCATCGGAGCACGGTCTGTACAATATTTCCGTAATGTAATTCGCGGATGGCCATAGAGCCTCGATTGGAACTTTAATTAAAATTGCGTGCAGGGACATTAGAATCCTGGATCAGAGGATCGACCAATTACTGCTCGGCAGCGTAACCTTTCGTAGCATAAACTCTCTATCAACGTCGTGCCACGCATACCGCGGACATTGTATCGCGGGCACACGGATTATACGATTCCCCTAAAAATCCGATGTAAGTTAGTGGCCGGTTGTACCTCGACAGGACTTTCGATTAGTGGCGACTGTAATTAGTACCGTTCGGTAACAATCGTACGATCGATAATCCACGTTCTATCCTTTCGAAACGGCGAGGCTGCGTTTCGCTCTGACGGATCTCAGGACTTCGCAACGACGCCGATTCGATGTATCCTTTCAGCAGTGCATTTTTATGATCGCGATCGAACATGGGGCAACACCGACACGACGAGCGACGTTATGGTTGTCCGTTGCGAATCGTACCTCGCGAACCATCTAACGCGATTGGTACACTGACGATCGTTCTTCCATTTAGGAACACGTACAGTAGACTATAAAGCGATAGAATAATTTCTTTTTAAACAGTCTTTTCGGGTATAGTCTGTTTAAATAAGTTTTTTTATTATTATATTGCATTTATTTACTGTCAGATAAAATACCATACATTTTCGGAAGCGACATATAGTAGCGGATCTTCTCCACCATTTTTTCCGAAAACTATTCAGTGTACGAAAAAAATGTATTGAACATAAATAATGGGTCATATCTAGATGTAAAAGTTTTGTCTGAAAGGTTTTTTTATATCATCAATAATCTACGAGATAACCGTGAAAAACGTGTATCTTGATAAAATCGTTGGATCGTATCAAAGGTTTTAGGACAAAATGTTAAAAAAATACCTTTTTGTTAAAAATAAAATAGTGTAACCGGTAAATTGGAATATTAATCGCTTCTCACGTAGAAATAAATGTAAAATGCTTTTTCAACTCTGCAGGAGTCTGTCTCAATGAACACACACATAAAGATATTCTAGAAAAATGGTCCCATAGGTTCCATTTTGCTCCTCACCGTAACTACAGCGCTTTTCCCATGCGAGACCAGGCAGCCGGAGAAACTCGACAGTCCGCCATTTCAGCGAATTTTTCCTCCCGCGACGTGCGACACTGTCTCGCAGTGCGATATCGTCGAGCGGGCGCGACTCGTGAAAGTATTTCGCGAGATCGGCTTGCGAAAACCGCGGCCGCACGGAACCGTGAAATTCCGTTCGATCTGTTGTGACTAACGCCCGGCCGATTAATATAAATCGCCTCATGTTACGAGTGTCTAATTGCGCCGAGAGGATCGGCGGGCTGGCCTGGAACCTGCTCGCGTTCCCGTTTCTCGATCCTCTGAGTCACCGTGCCACGCCGATCTCTGCCTCCGATACGGACGATAAGTCCGCGGCGAGAGCTCTTACCGCCCGGTTTGCTTGCGTTTTCATCCTTTTTCTCCCCTCGTTGCATAAGCGAGACGCGTCCTGTTCCTTTACGCAGGATCGCTGCAGCAGGTCTAAAGCTTCGTTCACACCCCTTTGCGGCCCAGTTTCTTCTATGGGACCATTGCAAGACGATACGTTTCTAACAGAATTTATTGCTGTAGCGATTGCATGGGTGATTGCTGAGTTGATTAGAAGTAACTTTTTCCTTTGCGAAAATGTTCTACACGGCTTTGTTAACCAGTTATCCACGAAAAACGTGGGACCAATCAGAGCGCGGCTACAGCGGACAGATTTTGGCTCGTTGACAGGTATCGCTGAGCTGAGGGTTGGCATTGGTCGAGCCGAAATCCATCCACTGCAGCTGCGCTCTGAGTGGTCCGTGCTTTTCGTCATCTAACAAGGGAAGGACCCCAAGTGTCCGACTTCGATTTTGATAATTTTTTGTGAGATGATGCTATGTGGATCCCTAATTATGTATGCAAAATATTAGGTGTAGTCACTCATTAGTTTTAAAGATATAAACAATTAAAGTTACGCACAGCTCAAATCATGGTATATCAACAAGGTATGAAACTTTAATTGTTCATATCTTTAAAACTATTGAGTGACTACACCTAATATTTTGCATACATAATTAGGGATCCATATACCATTGTCTCACAAAATATTATCAAAATCGAAGTCGGACACTTGGGGTCCTTCCCTTGTAAGCGATCGCCAGATTAACAGTGAAACTTGTGTCCCTACTGTATCTTCCCCCTCTCCAATGCTATGTGTCTGGTACTGGACGAGGGAGGGTAACTTTTTCCCCTCAATTCGTGCTCTCTCCCCTGATCCGGCAACATTTGACGCGGTCTCGAGCGGACAATTTCAAATAAGAAGGGGAGATAGAGATTTTCTTGTAGCGGGAAAACATTGTTTTCTTATATTAAAAGAATAATAAAAGAATCTGTCGGTAAAGAAGTTCTACATAAATTAACGCCGAGAATAGATGATTCGATAAACAATATTGATTGAAACCATCAGAATTTGGACTCACACCTCTTCTCAACCCGCCATTTGTCAACCAGGTGCAGACAACCGACAACAGCGTTACTTTTCCGCACGGCGGAGGAAAGTGTGAACCGGAAACGGTTCTAAATCGGCACGGAACTCTCTGGAAGGCTTCGGAGAGGCGCGTAGGGTCCCACTTATCCCGTAAACCGGTAATTTGTCCGGGACAACGCGATGCGAGGAACGAGGGAACGCATCCAGCTGTTCGTTTTGATCGGCGAGCGACGCCAACGGTTCGCACGGGCATTTCAACTGGAAAACCGACTATTAACGTTCGACCGGTGTTAGGCAGGCTGGCAGCCCAGGCGAGTTTCACTCGGTCGTGCAAATATTTACGATTCATAAAGCGTCTGTACGCCGTCTAATTTACGGAGTGATATATCGCCGAGGAGTTCGACAGCGTGCGGGACAAGCCGCGTGAGCAGCGAGACCTCGCGGATATCTGCGCTGGTAATTAACGAGGACGTGGGTCTGTCGATGTCGCGAACGTATTCGTAAATTAACCTTCCCACCCGCTATATAAAATGAACTATTAGGCACTGTTTATCTGCTCGATAATAAATACTAGATAAAAATGGAAGAGGAAAATATTTTGAAGCTTTTCACATCTGATATAAGGTGGAGTGGGGTAAGTCCGTCTGTGGGGCAAGTCCGTTATAATTGGTTATTTTTATTATAACATGAATGAAATTTCTCTAGCTTGTATTTATTAATGTAGTATGAACTATTCTACATAGATATCCCCAAGAATAAAGGTGTTTTCCTCGCTTAAATCAACCAATGCCAAACAGTCATGTGTAAGGTACACGCTTAACTTTTAGGTTATCCTGAACGTGCAATAGTTTACAAGTTATTAATGTATTCTGTGTTATTATTTTAAGTATAAGTACCTACAACAAATATTGATGTAGGTTTACATTACATAAACCGTTTTTATTGTATTTTTTTAAATTTACTGGGGAAAACACTAAGATGATCTTGCCCCGTAAATATTACTACACGGGGCAAGTCCGTACTATCACGGTGGGGTAAGTCTGTACTGTATGGGTAACTATAAAACTAAACAATATATTTAATGCAATAAAAAGCATCCTGTAGTAGGCTTGATAATAATTATTTTCTTGCCCCGTAGCACTTGAAACAAGGTTCGAAAGCATTTTAAAATTTTGTTTTAATATCACTGTATCCCCTTTCATATTTCAGCATAAAAGTCCTTGTTTGTTTAAAAATGGATAACTATAAAACTAAACACTATACTTTAATGCAATAAGAAGCATTTTATAGCAGGCTTGTTCATTCTTTTCAAAAGCATTTTTAACTCTCGGAGACGGACTTGCCCCATTTTCGGGGCAAGTGCGTCCTAGTTGTCACTTTGTACAATATCCTATGAAAATGATAATTTTCAAGCAAAATTAGAATCCTACATAATACTAATTCATCAGTAATAACAGTGTATAGAGCGTGATACCAAGAACGTGTTAAGTTTTTACACACTAGACTGAAAATACATCAGTTTAAAGTCCAACTTTGCAAAAACTAGTGCGGACTTACCCCACTCCACCTCACTGGCGAGGATAAATTCTTGATGTTTACAATATTTCTCAAAAAAAAGTGGATTATATTATGTCGCATGAAAGCGAGTATCACTGATGAAACTCTGAATGACTCTGATGAAACACACGATAAAAATTTTCTGAACTTTACATCTTTTACATAGTAATAGAAGTACAAAATTCTAACTTCTGTTAAAAATACGTTTTAGTATAATTATCTAAAATGGAGCCTCAATGGCCCCAATTAAGTAAACCATCGATATTGTGCATTGGTCAAAATATTGCTGTCTCAAATCCTTTCTCCATTTTTACGAAGTGTGAGCGGAGACAGTTTTCGTCAGCGAGTAAGCTCGATTTCCGGTTGTCGGAGCAGGGGCGAGCATGCCCGCGATTTAAGCCGGTCACGGTGTTTCCCGCGCGTATTTCGGCCGGTGGTACGTCTCCCGGGGACAGTTTATGGGTTTTACGGGCGGCGTGCACACGAAATAAGAAGATAACGCGCGGTGCAGGATGTAACCGGTGTCCGCAGTCCGCGCGCATAAGAAATCGCGGCGACTCGGGACCTTTCTCGGCTTGTGCTGTCCGTTCGCTCGCTCGCTCGCTCCCTCGGCTCGGCTCGGCTCGAGCGTGAGAAAGGTAACGATGACCATTCGTATGCGCCGGGACGATTAACGGCGCGAATTTTTCGCGATCGACCGCTATTAACGCTCCTGCAAGTCATCCGTCCGTGGTGCTGCCGCTCTGCCTCGCAGCTCGCGACCTCACTTTTAACGCGGACGGCCTGTCCGAGGATTGCGAGCTCGTTTCTGCTCGCCGCGGGACGCATTTCCTCGATTCTGTTGGCCTGGAGCCCGTTGACAAATGTCTAATAAGTAGACTGCGGATCTTTATGCGAAATAAAAATGTTTTGCATCGATTGTGGGCAGCAGGAATCACATCAAAATTGATTTCATCCCTTAACGACTTTAATATATTAAAAGCTACATTACAACATTTTTGAATTGTTGAGATCTTTTACTGTTTTATATTTCGCCCAACCAATTTCTTCATAAATGCACTCAAATATCCATTCTTGTCGTAAATGCCTAAAATCCGGAGTCTAATGGGTTTTTCTCCCTTCCTTTAATGATCTAAATAAATTAAAAATAATATATCGACGTCCCTCGACTCGAATGCAACTCTTATAAAACGTTTCGATCAAGAAATGCTATTACACTCTACGCGTTTATTGTTACTAAACGTACCACGACTGGTCAGATGACCGATTCTAGATTTTTTATTTCACAATTAATAAGATTATATAAAGATACCTTCATAGGGAATGATTTAATAAATATCTTTATTAGAGCACATGTTATAATAAGAAATGCTCGAAGTCTAAATAAATGAATTTTTGTCATTTTTATAGGCAACCACGTGTCTGTTACTTTTATAGATCGGTACGTTCAGTGTTAATATCCTATGTTGAATTTTAATTTAGCCGTATAATTTTATTTTTAAATAAAGTTTATTCCAACCTCAACCAACGCGACTGTCGTGTATTCCTTTTATATGTCTGGAAAAATAACTTATTGACGATAGCATTATGTGATTTTTGGAAAAAATGTGGTGATTAATTAACTTACTTGATGGTAAAAAAGAACTACAAAATCCAAATAACAACCTCGTAAACGAGAAACGTGAATGATCATAACATCTTATATGCTTACCGTAATACAATTAAGAAACTTATAATTTTTAGACAGAATACATTCGGTAGAAAATTGCGTTTGTTTAATGTCACTCTTAAAAATCGGATATTTCGTATGCAACAACCTAATATATTTCAGCAAAGTCGTTTTTCTCGTGAATACATAAAGTCCGCAGTTTACTGTAGAGGAAATTAAGTTTTTGGATACTATACCTTGCAATTGGTACCTACAGAAAATTGTTATTCCATTTTACGAGTCAAAGAAACTGGTTGTCTGTATTCTCTAGCTTTCAAAGAAGAATCGTAGAGGACCCGAAGATTGAGAATCGTCTGAAGAGATCAAGTTGAAATTGTTAAAGGAAAGTTCGTCGAGGACGGAAGTTCGACTGTTATCCTGACGCAAATAAGTTCGAGGATTACGGAATACCAGAGGGCAATCGTACCGTGACCAAACCCCCTGTAGATCAAGCTTAAAGGCACTAAAATCGAGTTAAGGAAAATCAATTACAATGTCCAGTGAGACGGAACTAATTCGCGGCGTGTCCTTCGGACGACGATATATCCTTCCGTTGATTGTCCTAGTCAGTGAACAGAAGCTGGCATTAAAACTGGATTAAATTAATGCGCAGATAAATGGAACGAAATCGTAGTGCAGATCGAATGCAGTTCAAGGTGCCGTTCTCTTCACGGTATTGTTCAATTTTCTTTCAATTCACTTCATATATGTTTTAACGAACATACATACACTGAGAAAAAAATCCTGTCGAAACAAAAAAAAATATATGTTGATTCGATAAGATGTATTATTGAATAGTGCCAATATCATATGAACTTATTTTAATATTTAATACTATCGAATTTCAATAGCAAAACTCATTTCCGCCAATCATATAAGCCAATAGCTTGACCATCAATGTTTTCAAAAAAATAAGATATGGCCTCAAACCAATTCCAGTATAAATCAATACATTTCCCAAATTTTTTTAACAACATATCTGATTGAAGGAAAAAAAGAAATATTACGAATAATAATATACGGTATTGAATCAAATAATATTTTCAATCATTTCATGATAGACAATTCAAATACATCACGATTTGCTTCTAAATTTCATACTATTGAAAAGAATACATTGATATTCGTCGAAGTAAAAAAATTACAATAACACGCGTGTTATTGAAGTAACTACTTTTTTTTCTCAGTATATTAATAGTCAGATAAACATTTTCGAAGATAGTGACGACAAACAATTTTTTAAAAATAATCTAATACAGAAGTACAATTTAATTTCCAACCAAAACCTGAAGAAACTTCAATCACTGTCTGTATTAATTCCTTTCTTCTCTTGATAATTGAATAGAGTTGAAAACAGTACAATAGTATTTCTAAATCTACAAATTTTGTCACAACTGCATAAAACCCTCAGTCTAGCAATCTCACCGAAGGCGCAGCTTAATTAAAAACCCGATAGAAACAGTAAAGCCAGAAAAATATGGAACAGGTAATCCCAAGAAGTTCGCGGTAATTGTAGAGTCTGGCTCGGGGCCGCCCACGCGGCGAGTTTCAATTTCTATAATGACACTCGTAAACCAATCGATCGTACGATCCGCAAACAAAGTCGAAGGTGTGGAAGATCAGAGCTTGTACGAGCATAGACAGAGAGACGGGAGATAGTCTTTCGATCAGCGATCACGTCCGTGACGCGAGAAAGAGCGGAAAGCTCTGGTGTCGATTACTCTCGGACACACACCGGCCAAGAAAATGGCTAGGCAGTTAGAAGGGGCCGATAAAATAGCCGGCGAAATCGTTTCCGCGGCGTGGTGGCGCGTACAAATGCACCGTGGAACATGATATCTATTTCATAACACCCACAAAGCGTCTCCCGTGCGAACGCAATCGCCGTTTGCGTAATCCGGCCTTAAAGACACATTCGCGAGAGTCAGGAGAAAGAGATCCTCGGTCGCGTAACCGACCGTTCTAATTTTCCCCGTCGATAGATCACCGACCAGCAGAGCAGAGAGTCGTCAACAGGATCGCCAGGACTCGCTCCTGGCCAAAGGAGACAATGCACACGGTGATGTATGTCGGCGATTCTTCGTCGCGATCTTGAAAAATCGACGGCCGACGCGGTCCCGTTTCACCTGACGAGCCATTCAACGGAATAATGAGCTAGATGATGCCAACGTGGGCAACGCGGTTTCGAAACTCCGGAACCTGTGCTCTCGTCGCACCTGGATGATAATCTGCTGGTTCACTAAATTTTTGTTAGCGCAACTCATCAAAATTGTTAACGGTGAATTTTTTCAGATTTACTAATAATGTGATATCTATTTTGAAATTCAGTATGGTTAGTGTACACCTTTAGCCAACCCCTGAAGTAATTTTGTCGATATCAGTGAAGTTGTTTATTCACGGCACAATTTTGAGTCAGACAATGATCAAAACAGTGCAAACAAACGAATTTCATATAAAAGAATTTATTAATAATCAGTAGTGGATCATGGTGCTTGATCAGACATAGTAATAAAAGTACTTCGACCGCATTCAAACAAACCCCAATGTATCTGAACAATCTCCAAGACCTTCCATGCTGACTCCAGTAACTCAATCCATTTTAAAACGTCTCCACTTTGAAAGAAATCTAACAGGTTTGCACAAACAATTACGCAAACCCTTCGATTAGTGCCAACAAATGAATTTCCAGATGGATAATCACCATGATCCTTGATTATCTGCATCAATCGCAAACACATGTTTGCACAAACCTGTCAGATTTCAATGGAACGAGTTGCCGAAGTCCACATAGAAGGTCTCAGAGACTATTTAGAATCTGAATTCATAGATTCCGAAAGCAAAGTACCCAATCCAACGCGGAGGGACACTAAGAACCGAAGGAAGGGGTTCGCTCGCGAGGAAGAGGGTCCAGGTAATCGTGTTCGAGGTGGACGCGGTAAAGGGGTCCACTTCGCGAGCATAAATTCGCCGGTTCGTTTGAGGCCGGCGGCTCGGTAACTCAATATTGGTGCGCCTTAACTAGCCGGGGCCCGGAGTTTTCTGCCCGGTTGTAATTCCCCGCGATGTATAAAGCAGCCCCGGGGCGAGTTAGTGTAGGGAACGCCGGGCGTTTTCTGGCGCGGGGCCACGCGCGTGTGTATCTCCGCGTCTCTCGGGCTACCTTTAATGAGGCCGGCTCCCGGCGTGGGTGAACGTCTGCCCCGACGATTAATAGTTCGCCGATCGACGATATAGAGAGGAGAAGCCGAGCGACGATACCCTAGAGAAATAACGCGGCTCGATACCGATCGCCGATACGCCTCGGCCATCGCCGCATCGCACGCTCCGCGAGCAAGCACAATGCGTCACAGATCTCTCGCGATTTTTACTCGCGAACGTCCGACCACTGTCGCATACCGATTGCCGGATCCCACCGGAAGAGATACAGCTTGCTAGTCGCTCTTCGTGATTGCTCGACGGAGTTCCAATTTGTTTGACAGCGTTTGAAGAGAGCTACCGTGTTTGATGGAGTGGATATGGTTAAACTGAGGTACGGTTAGCTATGAAAGTCGGTATGAAGACTGTCAGAGGTTGTCCGACAGAGTTTGAATTTGTTTGGAAGCGTTTAAAGAGAGTCACAACTCTTCAAGACTGACTTTGGAATTTTGTTGTTATCTATTACAGCGAGTTTCCTGCGGAAACGCTGAAGTTTGTGTTGGTTTCATGAAGAATGACGGAGATTTAATAAAAGAAGTGGACAGTGGGAACACTCCAGCGTTGTCCAGGCTGTAGCTAAGTCACTATACGGCAGCTATAATGAATTCAGCGCCGATTTCCTCGGACTTCTTCCGGTTTCTATTAGGGGACGCGATTTCCCGGTTCAGGTACAAATAATCGTCGTCGGACGTCCGCGGCGCGAAATCCGTGTGCGAGTTTGCAGACCGGCTGACAGAACAGTGGCGAACGCAGTGCAGCGTTGGCTGCATCCAATTGCATCAGACCGTGTGTGCGCGGTGCCGTAAGGACGAGAGCCGAGATGCGATCGCAGAGGCCGCAAATGGTAGCAGACGGTGCAGCCACGGCGACAAAAGGATCCGGGCTCGATGAGTTTTCAAGGAGCAGCCTAACGCCGCGAGATATCTCCCTCGGTTTTCGATCGTTATCCCATTTAGGGGAGTCGGATCTACGCGCAGCTGCGACGATTTATCGATCCTGCTGTGCCCTGCACCTCCGCCAACCGATCTGCGTCCGATTTCTGTGATATCGATCGATCCTCGATTTTCGGTTGGGACGACTCGTCCGAAAGCAGCTTTCTCAAAATATTTTCAATCAGAGTGACCAAGAGATGACTTCGAAAAAAATATGTTTTCAATTTTTTACAACGAAAGTTTCTGGCTGAAAAATCGGAAAAAATTCTGGAACGTGTGGTCCGGTGTGTTAAACGTTTCAGATTTTTTAAAGAATATTTAAGTGTGTTTAAATGGGGTTAAAACTAATTTTCCTTTTGGTCCCCGTAACTACCCTTGCAGATGAGGTGTGAGGTTGAAACTTTGCAGAAAGGGTTCTTTCTTGGCAAGTTATCTAACGAGTTATTTTCTGATAAAATCGGATGAAGGGTGTGTTCGACCATCTTAACTGGCGAATGAAAATTTGTCACGATGAAATACCGTTCGAATTCGTCGAAACGCTACAAGATCTAACATGTTTAAATTGTTTTTTCGCTGCGGAGGATGTAGAGAAGGACACTGGAAGGAGAGAGTCCGAAGGATCTCGGCCGGGACCGTAAAGAAAACGCATCGCGACGGAAGAGCAACGGGAAGGTTGGTCGAGCAACTTGTCCCGGAGGTATAAAGCTCGGCGTGTGCACGTGTCTCTCGCTGGCAAAGAGGATATCAACGCGGAAGCGGCGGCCCTCGTGTCGCCGCGACGAGAATCACGGCTCGTCCCCGCAGTTTCTCTTCAGGGTACCGAGACACCGCGTCCCCGATGCACACGCAGTGCGCCGCGCGGTGCAACGTCTTCGGTGCAACGCGCGGAGCGCGCAGCGTTCGCTTCTGCGACCTGTTACGTGCCGTGATGGTTTTGTTTCGAAGAGCCGGGACACGCTTGCCACCGCTCTTACCGAGACATTGATTCATCCTGCTCTTCCATGTCTCCACCGTTACTCGCCGGTGTGCAATTGTGCACGTTGCATGCCCAGGATGCGACGCTCGATGCGTGTACCGCGCGGTGCAGACGCTGCGACCACGATCCAAGCCCATTCCGAAACGTTCTTCTCCCCTTTCACCATTTTTCTTTTCCAAGCAAACGATCTTTTTGCTTATTACTCCGTCGATTTTGCTAATAAAAAATTGTAACATACTTTTTCACAAGACTTACTTCTTCTGGGCCGATGGGAATTGATATTTTTGTTAATTCGAACACCTAATTTTAATCCATTATCGGCCCCTGTAATAAAAATGTTGAGCTAATTATAACATTTAACCGACTTCACGTCTCACTGGCGATCCTTTCCGAAAATTCGGTTTCACCAGCATCTGCATACCGCGATTGTTGCGCGGCGGACCGAAAATTGCCGAAAGCGAGCGATCCGCCGATTACCTCGCAATCACGCGTCCAGAAAATCGTTATAATTCCGTGCCGGGCAACTGTGTACCAAATTTCAATGGGGCTCGAGCGACATACTTCCGTGCGTTGCACCTGTTAATTTCTCGGCGCGCAGGTTAGCGGCTCGAGCGGAGGATTTTTTCGGGCAGCGTGTTGTGCAGAGGGCTCTGTGCTCGGGGTGGTCCAATTAATGGGGAAGCCCCCTCGGGGGCCCGAGGTATCGATTATACGGCTCGTTTTTCTGATTCCGCGTCGGTAATCTCCGAAATTTCGGCTTCCTGCGGATAGCACTCGCCGTGTCGTCTTTTAATGAGACACATACACACCGCTCTTCGTGTGTCCGGCCGTTATTATCGTGCAGATCGGCTGGGCGTGACTGGACCCATCCAAAAGTAATTGACGGTTTACCCTTAGAACAACTGCAACGAGGAGCCGTCGATACCGATCTCCCAACGATCCGCCAATCGTTCTCGCGCGCCTGCCGAACAGTTCTCAAATAAATAGAAATAGGACGTTTCGTAGGCAACAACCCTTATACTCGGAGCTACTTTAAAGGGGTAGTCTCCATTTTCCAGGATTGCAAGGGTGCGGTTTCTTATTTCTCGATAATACAAACACGGGGTTTCTCAGTAGTCAGAAACGCTAGATAAAAGATCGATCTAGGGCACTGTCTCCTTTAGAAGTTCTATTTTTTCGTTTACGAGGCGTAATTTGCTATTTCGCTATTTTCGTAGTTACATGCTGCCGAATAATGCAAATTACGCCTCGTAAACGAAAAGATAGGACTTTTGAGGGCGACAGCGGCCTAGATCGAACTTTCATCTCAAAAATTAAACATTTCTTCCGACCTGGAATACTTCCATCCTCAATGATTTCTTAAATTCAGTAGATAGGAAATTGATGTGGAATTGATAACATATTTAGATATACGTAAAGAATATTTTAAATAACGGTGCAGCAATTTTCAATGGCGCCTCAGAGTCATCACTCGAGTGCTGAGGGTTAATATTTTAATTCTGACACCAAATTCTCCTCCCAAACTAGAATATTTGCATTTTCTACTTTTTCTAAGACTTCCTGCATTTATGACAACACTACTTCTCTCTGTGTACGATGAAAACATGTAAAGAAAAAATTGATCTGCGTATTCACAGATAGATTGACTATTATTTCCGTTTTCATCAGCCTGTGGCGCAAATGCAGTATGCGGAGAGATGATTGAAGGGGCTTCAAAGGGTGTTCAATATTCTGTTTGGTTCGAATACGTTGCAATCGATAAATAAAATTTCGCATAAAAAACGACCCGCGACGAATGTTCAGCGAGAAGTTTCTCACGTTCCGAAAAACAGCAGCGAGATCCTGTGGAATCCTCGCGGCACCGATGTTTCGCAAGAAATAATCCCGTGGATCGTTAGAGACAAAGAGACCGGCACGCGGGCGGCCGTAGGGCGGGAAACGGTTCGAAAATTGAATGTTCGGGGTACATCAATCTTGAAGACGTTTCAAAATCCAGCTGGTCCAGGGAAATCGTTCGCTCGATCAATCACCGTGCAGTGTCGCAACGCTTCTGGAACAGCCTGTACAATCTTACCTGGCTCTCCGACTCTGTCTTTGGCTCGCATAGGTGTAGATAGTTAGCCGGTACGTATCGTCTGCGCTCCGGGCACGACCGATGATTATCTCTCTTTCTCTCTGTGCCTCGGTTACAACCACAAAGCACCGAGCACCGAGCAACAGCAGTCCCACGCACGCCTTGTCGAGTTATTAATCGCCACATAATTCTACAATTACAAAGGTTAATCCGGCGTTTTCACGCTCCGAGCGTCGTGGGTGCTGCGCGACAGGCCACGGGAGCAAAAGAGAGCGGTCTCGTTGTCAGACCAATCGGTGTCACTTTACTTTCGATCCTCACCTTTGCCTCTCTCCTTTCTCTCTTTCTCTTTCAGCCGGGTTACTCGGGGAATTTCGCGTTCCGCTTGGATAACCTCGCGTGATATACCATCGGCGAGCGAGTGTCAACGCGAAACCGTTCTCGGATGCTAAATTGATGAAGTATTGTTGGACGAGCATTAGTCGCCCAGGAACTTGGGAAAGGTGAGCTTAGCGTCGAGAATGAAACGCGGATTAACCACTCCGACTGACTTGGGAGATTGAGTGTTGGCGTTGTGTCGAGACCGATATAGAAAAATGTGTTACTAGCGTCGATGATCGGGTATCCACAGATCTAACAGTTGCTTCGCTGTTTATCTTCGTTAGATCGGTGTATTCTTTTCTGCACTCCGTAATCGTGTCTTTTTCCGCAGTTAGATTCGATTTGATGATTGGAGATCGAAAGATCCCAGCTGTCTTTGCTGTTCGTCGTGTCAAGCTTTTTAGTACTGTTCGGAGTCGCGAACTGCACAATCATCTGCAAAGAAATTGATTTCTATCTTGGATAATTTGGATAAGGTGAAGACAGCTCGCTGACAGTTGTTCGATTCTATTGGGTTGGCAAGAAAGCAATTTCGATATTTTAAAATGTAATGTTTTAAAATATAGCCGAGTTTCTTTATTCAAGCGATGAACTTTAATCCCTAAAATATTTTCTTATTTATTCTTTTTTGGCAAAAGATCGTCGAACAAAGGGGAGAATATTTCATTCATTGAAGTTCATTGCTTGGATGAAAAATTTGACTCTACTTCACCTTAAAATACCGAAATTACTTTCTTGCTAACCCGATATTAACTTTTTCACTGTTCCAACATTTCGGTAGTGGACGGACATGTTTATAATTGTCACTTCTTGAGACACTTTTGTAATTATACAACTCGCTAATTGCATATGGAGCAAATGATCTCGATGGGAACTCAAATTTCTGGACCAGTTTCCGATTGTTTTCAACTCGAATGGATTGTTTTACAGAATGTAATAGAGTAAAAGTAATAATTATCAAGTGAAGCTGTAGTGACCGAGATCCAGTGCAGAACAAAGCGAGCATCTTAATCAATTCTCTACCACCTAACCTCAAAAATTCTTCGCAGCCTGATGACGCGAGTCTCCAGATGAGGGGAGGGAGCGCGGATTGAGGGGTAAACGCGTCACGAACAGCGTCGCGGAAGGGGAAGGTAGAGTGGGGACACAACTAATAACCTGGCGACTCCGGGTAAGTGTGAAATGAAAAGTAATAATTCCTATAAAAGATGATACGTGCTTCTCGTTTGTTTCCCGCTGGCCGAAATCATTCGAGAGCGGTATCACCGAGGGATTTCATAACAGATCCAGGGAACGATCACGTGGAAGCCGAACAATCGTCTATCACCGGCGAAAAGTCGCCAGCGAATGATTAATCGAGCGTGCACACCGGGAATCCAGGTATATCGTTGTTTTATCTCGAACTTCCTCGGCAACGCTTGCCATTTGAACGCGCCGCCGGCTAATAACGAGAGGTGGTAAAAGGGTAGGATAGTTCCGCGCATTGTTCCTCGTAATAAACGATAGGAATTCCATGGTTTGTCCCGATTGCTCCTTTCCCGATCCCGGGAACAGAATTCCATCGAAAAGTCAAGATGCGTGAGAACCCGCGGATTTCCCTTCGCGACCCTTCGGGAATTCCTCGACACGACCTCTGCGCCCTTATTACCACCTTACGGGAGTCGTTCGTGCGTCGGACAATGACTATACCCGATTAGAAGATTTATTTTCACCGCGCAGATAGTTATCGGGAATTCACTGTCAGCTGCAAGTGGGAAACGAAGTCGAGCGTGCAGTTATTGATTAGATGTGTGCTGACTGTAAGCAGCGGTTGGGAAATCTGTTTGGATTGTATAGAAACAAGAAGTTTATTCGATTCTTGTGATAACAAAGTATGCGAGTTGAACTGTACAAGATACTATAAAGCAATCGGTTCGATTCTTGCGATACCGAACTGTACATGTTTATTTAAACTGGACTGACTGCAAGTTTGATGACTGCAAAGTGACTAGAGGATTTATTCGAATGTACAGATACTGACAACACGTGTTCACACTATAAACAATTCGAATAGCATTCTACTAAACATTATCCCACTGTACAGCTAAGTTATACATGATTGAGGAATCCATTTGTATGTACAGATAATGCTCATGAAGCATTGAGAAATTTATAATTGCCGACTGTAAATAATTAGTAGACTGCGGATCTTTATGCAAAATAAAAATTTCTTAGCTGAATTGCGACGAACTGGAGTGAGTTAGAAATTTATTTTCTTCCCTATTATGTTTAGTAGGTTGAGAATAATATAATAGCATGTTTAAATGTTTCTGATATTTTTGCTATTTTAGATTACACCTACTCATTTTTGTCATAAATGCGTGAAATCCGCAGCCTAATAATTAGACCGTCAATTCAAAAGTATAATAGTTGACTACAAACGTTCACAAGGAGCGATTTGATTAATTATATCGGTAAAATAAGGAAAGTTGGTAAATCTATTTTGTGAAAGAATAAAATATGTACAATTACGGATAATTCTAGAAGGAACGAGTTGTTTTCTGGTGGAAGCAGCGAGTACAGCAAAGGCAATTTATACCACCCACTTACCGTCCGATTAGAGGCGCGATCAAAAGGTAGCAAGCGTGGTCCGATTGAATGCAGCAAAAAGTCTGGAGTAGTCGAGATTACGGGCCACGGGAATGGTCCACCGTGGGCGATATTCCGTGTTTCCTCGGGAACGGTCCCTTTGTGTCCTCTGTGCCACGGGGAACAGCCACGTAACAAATGGGCCCGCTTTCAGCCGAGCATTACGCATTGGTCGCGCTGAATTACGCACGGAAGTAGCGAGTTACGATGTCACCGGGCCCCCGAATAGGTGCACGCTTCTTGGGAGGCGAGTCGCCGCGATAATTGATTAGGCTCGCTTCTTATCGGGCCCCGCTAATATCCTCGATTGCCTAGTAACTGCTCCTCGTTCCGTCCTGATCGCCTTGCGAATCGCTTCTGAACCACGCGTTCAGCAATAATCGTTCAATAAATCAAGATAAAGATAAAGATTTACAAGCGATAATCCGATACAACTTCTTTGTTCATAACAATCCTTTTATGAGACTTTTACCAACAGATTCCTGACATTTCTCTGCTTAAAATGACTCCAAACACGATACTGTTCAAGTCGCATTTGCCTGTTCAATACATGATTTAGTGGAACCTCGATTATCCGAACCGGTACCCCAGCAAGTTTGCCAGGCATTTCAATTTTTGATCGCCTTTTGAGTTGCTTCTGAACCATGCTGAGCAATAGCCTTTGAAAACG
>CM052298.1:5665257-5764107 GCA_028455765.1 Lasioglossum oenotherae | reverse complement strand
AAATTTCAGCCCGATATTTCAATTTTTCTGTGTTTTATTTAAACTTACAGTTGTTATGTCCTTATTGAAAAACCCTTTATAAACAAGCATAGAAACCTACATATAAACGTCTATGTACAAGCATAGGAACCTACACATAGATTTCTACACCCAGTAATAATTGTCCGTATCAAAACAAGATCTCCAATCGCGGGAATCCATTCACCCGTCAACCGGCTATCAAATCATCCTGAGATTTCAACAACGGTACATCTTCCTTCATTCTGGGGACCTTCAAAATCATGTTCCCAGTAGGGTCACCCTGGGTCCCGAGCGTATCCTCTTCGGGACACGCGTGACACGAGCGAAAGGGACCTCGAAGTCGGCGATTCGACTGGCCCGGGGCCGCTCCACACAGCTCCATTATGCTCCACACACATCCACATGGATTCGTACATCTCCACACATTTTCACACAGCTCTACGCATCTCCATACAACTTCGCTGCGCTCTCCATACAGTTCCACACGTCTCTAAACATCTGCGCACTGCTGCACAGTTCCATTTTTTTTTGTTTAGACAGGTTGGGACCTGTGGTTTTATCTGGAGATTTTGATTTAAAGTTTCCATGAGCAGTGTTGCTCTCCACGATTTGGAACGTATGGTGTTTTTTAATCGTGAAGGTTGAATTTAGCTTTAGTTATCGTGGATATTATTCGACGAAGAAAATTATCAATCAACTTGTTGAGCCTTATGAGCTATAAGGTAAAGTGCCCAAATATGAACCAGTTTCTGTTGATGTCATTTTTGGATTATTCTAGAATGCTCTTTTTCGACCAAAAAATTGCCAGTTGTTGATTCATTTCCTCCCTATAAGATTCTGGGCTCAAGTTCGTTCAAAAATTAACACACCTTGGGAAATATATTTTTTTTTGTGGTGTGTCATATGCAGGTTCCAGTAAAAGAGGTTCTTAATATAATACACCTCGAGTTCGTAATATGATACCTAGTGCCATATCGGCACCCACACCAAGAATATGAATAGCTATACCCACATTAGGGAACCCTTGGTAGTGCCATATTGGGAACTCCACGTGGACTGATAATACCAGCTTCTGACAAAGAGCAAATAGATTTCAGCCCAAAACAACAGTTGGCAAACATTAATATAAATAAACTGAAACTACAGATACGTTCGAACATTTCAAAATCACTTACCTTCCTCGAAAAAGGTAGAATCGAAAATGTAACCACAAAAATATTCAGCACGTGCAGCCACAACTGGCGGAGGATCGATACTAAGCTCTGTAGAATGGTGCGAACGGAATGCACACTGTTGAGTAAACTTGGGAAATTATTGTTTGAGGATTTTCTCACTAGAGTACGACTCCTCCTTTACAAGATGTACGGTAGTGCCATATTAGGGGACTATACCATATTTGAGCACTTTACCCTATTATTGACTTCATGTTGAGAGAGGATAGTATTTATTATTATAAATCTGTAACAGAGCTTCGCTACGCTTTAGATAGCTTCACACAGCTCCACACAGATTCTCTACGCTTTATACAACGTCACGCACCTTTACACGGCTGTACACAGCCCCAGCCAGCGCCATTCCGCTCCGTTTGGCGACACGGGTACACAGAGTGTGTCCGCGATTAAATCAGCCGGCCGCGATGTCACCTCTCGCGCGCGGTATGCGGCTCGGGATATCCTTGACAGGAGGTCGCCGGATCCTGGTGGCCCCCTGCGGCGCATGAATCACGTGGCCCCGCCCCGTCGGGGCCCCGGAGCGTCTTGTCGCCCCTCTCGCAAGGTGACAGCTGTCAGACGACTGCTATACTGCGCGTATAGCAAGGACCGTAGCCCTTAACGGCGTGTAGGAGGCAAAAGCGTCTCTCCGCGTGAAGTCTACTCTCGCGGACTATCGCGTCCGCTTTTGCGCTTTCAGCTTTGCTCTCCGCGAGAGCTTCGAGCCCGCTTTGAGCCCGCTTTTGCGCCGGCCACCTGACACATTCCTGCTCCTATCGTAAATTGCCGTGGCAGTTTGAACCTTTCGGGAAGCGGCTCTTAACCGGAGTGATTAACTCGCTTGCCCGTGTTCCGCGCGACTCGAACACCGTTGTCCGAGGGACTTTCGACTGATTTTATTGCGATGCTCGTTCGCGAAGCAAGGACAACGTTTGTCCTCTGTCGCGTCACGCCATTTGTATCGTCGCCACCGACCTTGGATCCTCGCGTGCTGTCTCGGCGCAGAGCTGGGTAAAGCACTGTTTCGAATAGTAGAGAGAGATTGCAGAGTCTATATATTAGGTGTCCAAATAAGTTCTTTCCCCTTTTTTCCAAATTCCAAAATGTATATTTTATGTAATAAAATCTTGCCTGGTGACTCCCAATCTTTCTACCAATTCTTCTTGCGTCTGGGACGGATTGTCGTTGAGCAATCCCTCTAACTTCGCCGTCATCGAACTTTCTCGGTGCACCCGAACGAGCGTCCATTTCCAAATAAAAATTTTCGGCTTTAAATCTTCGGAATTTTTTTTACTTACTTTAAATCTTTAAGCTGGAATACAAAGAATAAGCAGTGGCGCAAATGATGCGTCTCGCACGACATATTGCTTGAAATTGTTGCATAGGACTGGAAACTCTTACAAGGACCCCAAGTGTCTGACTTCGATTTTGATCATCTTTTGTGAGACGATGGTATACGGATCCCTAATGATGTCTGCAAAATATTAGGTGTAGTCAGTCAATAGTTTTAAAGATACAAACAATTGAACTTTCACGCAACTTGCTTACACGGCTAATGGAACTTCGAAAACTGTCGAAGGTATGAAAGTTTAATTGTTTATATCTTTGAAACTATTGAGTAACTACACCTAATATTTTGCGGACATCATTAGGGATCCATATACCATCGTCTCACAAAGTATTATCAAAATCGAAGTCGGACACTTGGGGTAATTCCGTTGATAGAGCTCTCGTCGCGACTCTTCTAAAAACTAAAAGAACGTTCTTTCAGTCAGAAGTTATGATCGTCGAAAAAAAGGGGAAGAAACTTACTTGCACACCTAATATATTTTACTTGAAATCATACTGCTAAGTGTAACGTTTTTAATTCAGAATGGTATTTCATTTGAATGGTAGAACGACGATTTCTTGAAGGACGAGTAAGTATGTTAGAGCTTACAGAAATGGGGCGGAACACGGGGTCAACGACAGAGGGGTTAAACACACGTGCCGAAGGAACTGTTCTCATCGGCGCGCGTCTCGAGCAATCAAGAAAATGGCTGCGAATAGTTCCACGCCGGTGCAGTAACGCAAGTCACCTTCGAAACGTTAAGCACGGTCCCGTTCCGGATTTCGTCGGGGTCCAAACGGAAGCGTCTCGGCGAATTATTCTGGAGCAAGAGAGGCCGGGAGAGAACAAGGGAGAGAACAAGGGAGAAAGAGAGTGAATGCGACGACGCGCGGGCTGTTTGACGAGCCTCGTTGCCGCTCATTACTCTCCGGTGGCCGCGTCATTTGTCTCCGGAGAATAATCGACGAGTCTCCTTCGAGCGCAACCCAAGAGAAAAAGGGAGAGAGAGAAAGAACAAGAGAGAGAGAGAGGGGGGAGAGTAATGGGGGCTGTCGCTGCGCGGAGTCAACGAGAGCCCCGCAATTATGTAATCGCTGTGTCATTGCGTTAAAGTAATTCCATTAGCTAACGAACACACCGGCGGCAGCGGCGGCTGCCAACGAAAAAGCGTCTGACCCCGAGCGCCGGTTTACATTGTACAACGGGGGTCACGTTCTCACCTTCCGCTCGTTCCCCTTTCGCTCAACCATCCTCTATCAAAGCCACAGTCTTCGGGCCCTTCGACGCCGAGAGTCAATCGGATCGAAGACTTTAATGCCCTGTCGGGAACAACGATCTGCACAGTCACCTCGTGCACTCGATTCCTCGTGCGATTCCCATCTGCACTCCGCGCACCAGAAATCAGTTTTTCTAGAGGTGCACCGGGTTCCGGCGTCTTTGTTTTATGGCCCATCTAATGTTTGTGTATCGGACCTGTCGAAACGACTGGTTCTAGGATTTTTTATTTGAGGGTATTGACCATTTGGATCAGTCTGAATTTTTAAGGAATAGACCGATTATTGAGACTGTTTTCGACTCTTTGAAAAACAAATTTGAGATTGAGCATACAAGACAAAGATCACCAACAAATTTCCTAATTCATGTTTTTTCTGTCCGACATTTTCATATTTCTTAACTTCGCTATTTAAGCATTTTATCATTTTAAAATTTGAACATTCTAACTTTTGATAGAATTTGTAATTTTGCTATTTAGACACTTGAACGTTTCATTCTTTCCCTATTGGACAGTGTTGGGCAATAAATAAATTTATTTTGATAAAAATTTAAATAACAAAGCAAACATAATTATTTATTATTCGAGCAAGTCTATATAAATGAATTATTTAAAATAATAAAGTTAATTGTTATTTACAAATACAATTTCAATTATTATTTGTATTGACAAGTAATCAATTAAATTGTATTTTTTTATAAACAGGTGGACTCTTCGGACGGGCCCGCCAACTGGCGGTATACCTGAAAAGCTTGCTATAGCGGGAAAAAAACGCGCACGTGTTCATTGTATACGCAAAATATAAGAAATAAGAGAAGACCAAACACTACTTATTCGATTTCCACCTCAATCCAAATAATAAATAATCTTTTATTTGCAAATAAGAAATAATAAATAGATCACTTTTGGAATTATTTAAATTACTTTTATTTAAATAAAAAGTTTAGTTATTATTTGCAATTAAAATAGCACGTTTATTTATTATTTAAAATAAGATTTGCCCGACACTGCTATTGGAACAGTTGAACTCTTGAACATTTCATCAATTTTCAATTTATGTGCCTGAATTGAACTGCTAGTAATGTGAAAGACGTTTAAATAACTAATAAACAGACTCCGGATCTCCATGCAAAATAAAAAGTTCGTGCATGTAACCAAGAACATACATTTTTCCCCAATAATTTTAAAGTAGTGAAAAAAATAAATCACACACAATGTAGTCTCAAAATCTATCGAACTCTTCACTATTTTAAATTGCACACATTCTTGTCATAGATGCTTAAAATTCGTAGTCTAGTCGGTACTTCGAGCCGTAAGCGTCAGCCTGCGATAAAGGGGCGGCAGTTTTAAATCGATACGCGGACCGGGGGCCGTGCAGTTTCTAACCTTGGTGTCTGGCCGTTCCACGGTCCGCGATAACCATCTAACAATCGCCCGAAATAGAAGGAACGAGCTTGTGCTCCGCAACCTTTAAATATAGGATCGACGATCGACGGGTCGCGAATCGGCGATTACGGAGACCGGAAGGAAGGAAGGAAGGAAGCAGCTCGCCAACTTTCTTGCCATTCCCGAGGCTTAATAAAGCCGCCACAGCTACGGGTAACATAATAACGAGAACGGTGTACTGGTTCGAGTCTAGCTCGGTCGACTACCGCGTTCGTTCTTGGATATTCCCAGCTAGACGTCTCAGCCAACTTTCTTGGCGCGTTACCGTCTCTCTCGCGAGCTAACAAAGCTGCTTTCTTGTTCCGCCGCGGAAATGGAAGCGGCGAACGACTAATGGCCCTCGAGGTACCCGCATTTCCGCGGAATTAGCGCGACGACCGATGCTGCAGGTGCCCCGCTGCGGAGAATCGATCATTCCTTCCCTGCGAGGGCAATAAATAGAAGCTCGCGATGTTTGTTGCTGGCCCCTTGATTGGCAGCAAGAAGAACCGCGATGGAAACGACCTGCCCGCCGGTTCTCTTGCACGAAACCGACTACTGCTCTTTTCGCTTTCTTTCTGGCTTCCGGAGTCCTCTGACGAAATTCATTTTGCCTGCACGGGCTGGTCTACCTGGAGGTATTCTTCTAAATACGTAGAACTTGACTATCCGTCCATTTTGTTGCTTCACTGCTTCCGGAGTCCGCTGATGAAATTCATTTTGCCTGCACGAGATGATCTACCAGAATGTTGTGTTGTTTATATCATAATGAATTGGCAAGGGTTGGCAGCGCTGAGGGTCGAGGTTGGAACACCCTCTCTCTAGAACAGGACGTAGCCATAGCCGAAGCAGTCAAACTCCAGTCCAACACCGGAGAAAAAGACTTTTAGACGCCTTGAGCGGTGCGGTTTTTAGTGGGTATTGCAAAAGCGAGCTCCATACGTCCCTCCGACCGTCATCTTTAGCCCTTTGGAGTCTATATCTGCATTCTAAGACTGGGATATTCGTGTATAATGGAAAACTGGATCTGTTTGTTCGATTAGGCGCTATACATGGGAGGGACATATAGAGACTCCAAAGAAAGGACAAACAAAAAGAAAGGACACCCTCTCTCTGCCAGTACCGGCTCAGTCACGTGACGCGATTTTGAATGTTGATTTTTTCTTTGAAAAATTGTAATCACTTGAAAACAATGCAACAGAATTTTTAACTGTGGTCTACTCATTTTCATCATAACTGCATAAAATCCGCAGTCTAATGATTAAATTGCTCTTGTGGGATTTTAGGGGTTGATTGCTCGGCGGCCAACGTGTCGGTACGTCTAGCATGATTTCCTTGGTTTCTGCTGCGGAAGAAGAAGGGGTCTTGTTCCCGGAGTCCGGAGGCCGAAGAGAGGAAGGTGAGGAGGAATCGGGTTTCCTTAAGTTACAACCGAGTCACCGGTGGTTCTCGACGTAATAAGGTCGATAAGCCGAAGACAGGGCACGAGTCGTCGCAAGAAAGAAGCCGACGGGACGACGACGCGTCGAGGGACACTCGTCCCACGAGGGGACAAGGTCCGAGTCACACGTATCGTTACACACGGCGACACCAGAAAGCCCGGGGACGTCATTGCCGAGTTATCCTCGCCTTCGCCGACAGGTTGGCGTTAATCACGCCACGTGGATCCACGGTACGGACGTTCCCGAATCGTCGATACATCAATGTCCATTAAATCCCCTTGGACGAGGAGAGCTCTCGCGATTTATATAGGTCGCAACGGTGCCGCGGCGAAAGTTCCTCGCGATCGCTGGATACTCCGACCGCTTTGCCGACCAATGGAGAGTGTCTTTTACTTCATTTTGGTTTATCAACCCTTCGCACTCGTCGCGCGGGTCACCTATCGCTTGATAGCACTTGACCTTTCTTGGAAACTCTATTTTAATCAAGATTGATCGATTAACATGTACGATTAAAAAAGATGATCATTGAAAAATCGACGTCTGATTCAATCGTTTGATGAAGTTAATCGTCAATCGTTGATTAAAAGAAGAAATTATGGAAAAATCAGAGGCTGATTCAATCGACTGATGAAGTTAATCGTTGATCGTTGATTAAAAAAAGAAATCATCGAAAAAAACGTAAAAGCTCGTAAGCAGAGTTTATATTATAGACCAAATGACAATACACCTAAACTCAGTTTACATTTTCTTCAGTATTCATATTAATCATTAAACAATTATCCGATTGACGATTACAATTGAAAGGAATGTAATCGTTAACCGCAATTAACGACTAAACTAGGGGATTAATCGTTAATCGCGACCAACGATTGAAGTAGAAATTTATTCGTCAATGGTTGATTAAATTTTTGCCCAACTCTGACTCTAGGCACACAGAAATCGTGGCATACTAACCCTTAGCAGTCGAGGGGTAACGCGGAGTCAGCACTAAATATTGCTGTACGATTATTCACAATATTGTTTACATTATGAAATATATTGGTGTTTGTTCTTGTTAGTTGGTTAGGTCTAATAAATGACTACACATTTAAGTATTGTGTGAGGTACATATTACAACAATTCCATACCCATAAAATGAAAAAGATCATATACAATGGAATTATTCTGTGTTGGAAGAAATGTTTAACCCTTTGCACTCGACTGTCCCTCCCGAACATATTTGTGAAAAGGATATCGTCGCATCAAAATTGTGACAGGATTATTAAATATTCGAATGGCAAAGTGATGAAATGTTCAAATATTCCTACGCGCAAGTCTTCAAATGTTGAGGATGTTAAAAAGTTGAAAAATGTTGAAAATGTTGAAAAACTCGAACTAATTTCCGCATCTCGACGTTTGGACACTCATATTTATCATCTAAACGCTACAAATCCTCCGTCTACTCGCAGATATCGCAGTTCCACCCCTTTTCGCGCGCACCGGAAAGTAAAAGAAATGATCGGAGGAGCGAAAGAACGGAAGAAAGAAAGAAATAGAGCAGCGGCGAAGCAAAGGGGGTGGGGGCAGCAAGCGGCGCATGGTGCCGTTACAGAGAAGTCACGACCCTCGCTCGATCGTTTTCCCCAGGGTGCCGCGAGCGTAAAGCTTTATGCACGCGTTTCCATCATACCGCTCGGCGATTAGGACGTATCGCCGTTAAAAATGCATGCAATTAGCGTCGCGGCGCGCGTTTCTTCTTAGGAGAGCGTTCCGACCCCTTTCTTCGCCGGGTGACAAAATTACGATCTACCGGGTGTCGTTAATATCAGCGTCTCGCGGAGGGAGGATGAAGGGATAAAAAAAGAACGCAAAGGGAGAAGAAACCGGTGGGAGTGGGGGGAAGGAGGATGATCTGCGAGATACCGGCGGCTGCTCGGAACGGCCGCGTAATCTACAAATGTAAACGTACTGCCGTAATCAAACGGCCGCGAACCGAGCTCTATACTGTACGTGTAACCGTGCTATACTGCGCGGAAATTGCAACGCAAGGGGAAAACCGAATAGCAACTCTCGCGCGTAGAACGATATTGTACGCGAGGGTGAGCGCGTTGTTGCGCGCACTTTCCTGCAAACGCTGTGATTTCTATCGTAGAGTCTAGTAAACGCGCATGCTTTCAACCCTTTCTTAATGCTCAAAAAACTAAATGAGTTTGAGAATATCTCAGTAGTTATTAATTCTTAGCCCCACTAGGTGTAATGCTTTTTTTACGCTGTATTTGGCGCTTCATCTAAATTCGAGAAAAAATATTCGTCACTCCATTTAAAAAACTGAAGTTGACCGCCGCATCTCGATAAAAAATCAAAGTAACAGAAAACAAATTACAGCACTTTATGTCTACCTGGAAACCATGTAACGTATGTCAGAAAATTTTTTTCGGACAACAAATAAGTCATCAGTTGTCTGCGGATCTTCATAATACAAACTAAATTACAAAATAATTACAAAATAAAATTTTCATACATTAATTACGATGTATGGAAGCCAAGTAACAATTTATTTTCCTCATTAATACTTCCGGGTAAACTTTACTTTACCGGACTCAAAATTAGTACCTTTCTCCTACGATTTATGATGTACTTGGTATGATCAATAGTTGAGGAGATATAGTCGCTTAAAGTTGAGCATTTTTACTAAAGAGCAGCCATACTTTTTATATGTTAAAAATAGTGAATCGACACTGTCAAACTCATTTAATCTGTTTACTATTTCGAATTAATCTTTATCATAAATGCATACAATCTAGTCTAGTCATGAATTATTTCGAGACTTACCCTGCATACCATGTTCTGTGGTGTACAGTCGTTTTAATCAATTTTTTGGATCGCGTTAAACGAGAGGCTACCGTGTATCATATGTGAAAGACAGGGAACAGCGAAGGGTTGGAACGGTCCCGCTTTCAGCAAGCATGTCTCCCGATTCCTCGGGATCCCCGGACAAGCGGGATCGGTGTATCATTGCTGTTAGGACATTTATGATCCGGTCGGATCCGCGGCAATAACGAACGAGCGAATCGCGCGCGAACGAGGACCATTTATTTCTCAAACTGAGTTACGAGGAACGCGACGCGTCCGGTATAGGCTTCTCGATAAATTACAGGACAAGGCCTGGTGCCCGGCCCCGCTGAAGCCTAAGACCAGACCACGAGGCCGGGTCCTCGTTTGCTCGATTCCCTGTTATCCCCTAATCAAGATCAAAAGCTGGTAGTCGCGCGAAAACCGGCGCCACGGTCACCGTCGCACGGACTCGTTAAGCTTGCCCGCGGTAAATTAGTGGCGGGCTCCTTTTGCCGGCCAACCACGATGACAAATAACGATAAATGTTGCCGGGTGACTTTCCCAGATTCCTTCGAATCGATCGGTAGTCCTTGCCCGATCCTGCGGAGCTCAACGACTGGGTACAATAATTTCTGAAACGAATCCTCTGAGCTGTTTTGATTTTTTCGACCAGGGAGGACCTCGTCAAAATATCGGAAAAAATTATTGAACAATATTTATACCTACTGACACTGTACAAATATGTCGCTCTTAAACTGCAATGCGAAACCGGTATTTTTCCGTCTGCTTTTTTAATTTTTTACGACCAAGATGTTCGACTTAAACATCTGAATTAACTACTGTGTGTGTATCAGAGTTCGGCAATAATCAACTAATATTTAAAAATGACTATTAGTTATCACTAACTAACCAAAAAGTTTTGACTAATGACTATTTTGCTATGACTGAGATTCAAAAAGACTATTAGTCATTCTTAAGTATTAGTTGACTATTGCCCAACTCTGGTGTGTATCTGGGTGTTTGATAACTGCTCGATTTTTTAAAGATTTTTCGCGTAGGATTAAATTGATAAAATAGGTCGAAAACTGATGTTTTCTATTTGACCCGTAACTACCCTCCCTTAGTTTCAATTTGGTCCCAGGCATTTTAGTGCCTATAATAAATGGGTCAAATTAAAAGTCTTCGACCGAGAAAGCTCCAACACTGGGAACAGTAACCATTGCCAAAGGAAATATAAACGCTGTCCACGTTCCCCGAGCAATGATTTTCCGATTAGCCATTCTAAATTCAGCTGTTCAACGAACCTGAAAATTGCTCCGACAATCGCAAACGAGCCTCGTCCAGCAATCAAATCGTTTTCTTCGTCGACGAACTTTCTTTTACAATAATTCGCGTGATTTGTTCGAGTCGTTTTTCCAGCCGTTCACTCGCGGCAAAGAAGCGTTGAGAAGTTAATTAAAGAACAGAGGATCGGTACGAGCTGACTCGTTTAACAATCCACAAATTCATTCGGCTGCTTTCTCCGATATTGTGGCCAGAGAGTACGTCTTTATCTCTTGACGGGACACGTGTTGCTTTTAATATCCCAAAAAATCTCAAGTCGTTTGAACCCATTTTAAGAAGGTTACTCCGTGTGTACGAAGACTCTTTCGACTGACTGTATGCACGTCCGACTGTTATCGATAGATCGAGATGGATTTGTCGTAACGCCTCAGCTTTTCGAGTTCTAATTGCCGGGGCAAAAACGATCTCGATTCGTCTCGCTTCCCGGTAGACAGGCCCGATAGAGACGAGTTAAACGACTGGCACTCCGAAGACAAAAAGCTTCCTGTCTCATGATAATTAGGTTTCTTTGTCGTGTGTGGGCGCAGCTCCCAGTTGCTCCACGTTTTTGAGAATGTTGCAGGAGTGCTGGTTTTTAATCGTGCAAAAGGGAAAGTTCGATCGTATCGAATCAAAGAAAATCTGTCGATATATTCTTGCGGCGTCGAGCATATTCCGCAGTCGATGAAACATCGCCATTTCGCAAAAAGATGCAGCTGGGAATGCGATACTTTTCTTCGCGTCGGGAGAAAGTTATTGTTGACTGGAAAGAATTTGTTCGGTTGATGGAAGTTGAAACAAGGAGTTGATAGATTACATTACACTTTGTTGAAAGCAGAGAAATTGCGGCCGAGAAGTTCGTGCCATTTGTTGGTTTTGCGCCATTGTGCGAGATAATAAATTATTTTTGTAAGAAACAATTAGACCACGTGTTTTATGCATTTATGAGAAAAATGTATTAGCGCCGATCATATGCAGTCAGTGAATTGTACCATTAACTGACTATAAATAATTCACCACGAATTTTCGGTCACGTAACCGCACAAAGGACAATGCTAATGAATTCTTTCGGTGACCTTTAAGCCGACACTGTTGACGCTATCGGGCGTTGTCAGTCGTGCGAAAAATCTCCCGGTCGAAAGATCCAGTGTAGATCGATCACGAAGCGAGGGGACAAGATCCAAGGATCCAGGATCCACGGCGACACCGAAACGTCTCGCTCCATTTTGACAGTCCCCACTGTCCCGCGCCATGATGAATGAAGGACCCGCGAGGAACGATCGACGTTATCGTAAATCTCTCGACTCGGGGCTATTGTGAAGTCACTCGTCATCCGTTTCGATCTTGTCGCACCTCGCGTTTACTCGCTCTTACCAGCTGGAACCCGCTCGTTTTACTCGCTTGCACGCTTGCTCGCGCGGACGAGCACCGATCGAGCAAACTGAGGTCAGATCGTTATCGGCAACGGGGGAAGCCCGGCGAACTCGATTCGAATTCCGATTAAGACCTTTTAGAACGTTCGTAAATGTCGTACAAGGCTGTGAAATCGACGGGAACCCGCGTCCTCGTGAACCATCGCGATCCTTTTTCATCGACTGACCCGGTGATGCGTCCTGACTTAGACTCGACCGGCCGCCATCTTGCACGCGATTCAAAATGCGGCAGAAAATAATATCCATGAAACATTTCCTGAAATACTTCCAAATCTGTAGACACCTAAATTGGCACCCCTACTAGTAACATAATTTATTTACGAAGTCCTACATACGGTTTGCAATTATGACTTATGCATTTATGAGTTATGCATTTATGAGAAAAATGGGAACGTACGATTTAAAGCAATGCACGAATTAAGAAGGTTCAAGGACATCAAGTATTAATTTCAGCTTAATGAGACGAAAAATGCAGTGGCGGATCAAGTGGGGGTTCTCAGCGGTCAAAATTTCGGGGACCCCCCAAAAGAAAGTTTCAAGAAAAACTCTCATTAAGTTATACCCAAAAACTAAAAGTAATCAAAAATTCCTTAGAGTGCAACGTAACAGTTTGTTTTTAGATTTGTTCGATTATTTTACCAGAGGGCCCTACGTCTTGTATGATAATAAGATACAACACAATGAATGATCTTTTTTTTTTTAGCAAAGATACCTGTTAACGGTAGCTAGGGCTGTTGCACAATTTTCCAAGCTAAACATTTTCAGCTACAGGCACAATGCCCCCAAAATCAAACCGCGGGCCCTAAGCGGCCGCTTGGTCCGCGTCCCGCTTAATCCACCCCTGAAGAAAGAAATTTCTATTTGGCTCGCGTGTCTTGCAATCAATGCAAACACTTATTATTTTCCATAAAGATCCGCAGTCTAGTAATGACTCTGTCGAACAATTCAAGACGGACAGGATGATTTCGCTGGGAGTTTCGGTGGTCGGCAAGAATGCACGGAAAAAGGGCTATCGCACGGTGATTAAGATCCAGCTATGGTGTTCAGCGGGCAAGAAACTTTCGCTTGGTTTATGCTCTTTTTGCCGGGCCTTTTCCCCCGGAAAGGATCGGGGCCCGACCGGCTAGCGGCTGCGACAACAGAGAGGATGAAACGGGACACTGAAAAACAGAGGACGGACGACAGTAATCGCCTCTGATTATCGGACCGAGCGGACAGATTACGAGCACAGGACGGGCAACATCTGTTGCTCCTTTAGCGGGCCGTGGCTGCACATCGCGAAGAAGCATTCCTCTGGTACACGGTTGTCGCTTGCGAGAGCAAACCACCTTTCATTTGCTGCCCGCGTCAGCCGATTAATTCGTTCGGGACGATGATTCTTCTGATGACCAGTGGATTGCCGTTCGGGACGATGATTCTTCTGATTACCGGTGGATTGCCGTTCGGGATTGACGAGGTTGATTGAACGGCGAGCTTTAGGAATTCCAGCCACTAGGGACTGGGCATTAGGTACTAGATTAGCTACTAGATTAGGTCATCTCCAGGGACTAGGAAAAATGAGCAGGGACTAGGGACTAGGAAAAATTAACCAGAGACCAGGGATTAGAGACTAGGGATGAGGAAAAATGACTAAGGACTAGGAAAAATAACCAGGGACCAGGGATTAGGAATCAGAGACTAGAGACTAGGATCTAGGAAGTGTTCCAAGGAAAGTATGTACGTACGTATGTAGAACCTGTATTTTCTCGCCACACATTCAATCAACCATTTGTCGCCCATGGGTGCATAACTAATTAACCAATCTTCATCTCGCAGATCTCTAAACTAATCAACTTCGACGCACGAAATATACGCGAACTAGAAAGTCCATTCCCATCATGTACAGCATTAATATCATTTCATTAGAGAGAGCCCATACAATAATTTTGCCATAGAGATCAGCTGTTACAATTGTGGCACAGCTCTCTTTCCTAGCTAAAAATGATTATATTCCTGCAATTAATCATTCGAAAATTACACGTGCCCGAGAAAGATTCACGGGATTCGAGATGTTGGGGGAAAAAAGCCAATTATATTTCAGGATCGGTTATTAGAAATCCAACAAGACACACAGAGCGAAATGAACGCAACAGAGTAATCGATCGGTCACTCCCGAAGATCCCCGAGAGTTCCCATTTGCCGCGGAGCTTTTTCCGGGCAATGTGCTCGCGCGCGCGTTTACCACTCGAGCCGAACGCGAACGTGTAATCGGATTACGGAGAGAAACGATTGCGAGCCCGTGCGCGATTTATTGCCGCGTTGACGCGCCCGGCCCCGATGAACTCGATATTCCGCGGGTTTGCGCACACAGTTTGTACCGTTAAGCGAAACCCGCGTGCTCGCGAGTGCTCGGGCATTATTAGTCCGCGAGTAATTTGTTTTCTTGCGAGAGTCGCCTAATGCGACAATCCTTCCAGCTCGGTTTATCAACCGTGGGTACCGTTAGCAGAACGTGCTGCTGTCATCTAATTTCTGCCTGTAACGCGTGACCGTTTCGCGCGCGCGGACGTGCGGATCGAGATTTCCGAGAGGTTTTGCGCGTCCGAGCACCAGGAATATAGATCACTCGAGAGGCTCCGTGCAGGAAATTGCAAAAACCTTCCTGGTCACTTACGGTGCCGGGATGATCCCTGATATCCTCGAAAAAGTTGCTATTAACGTGACCATTACCTTTCCTCGGAATAGAACCACTGAAAATGTAAGGATGTTGTTAGAGTGTGTTGTGGTTTTAGATGTCGTTGACGTGTTCGTGCTTCGAAGCTTGGGCAACGGCTTGTGGGATGAGTAGACAGCGGATTTTATGCGTTTATCACAAAAATGAGTAGGTGTAATTTAAAACATTGAAAATATTAGACGAATTTAAAAATACTGTTATATCATTTTCAACCCATTGAACATGCTAACCTCTTAGCGCACTCGTCCGTGTTTAAGAAAATGATCTTTTTCCGCGCGCCCGAGTTAACTCGTGAGACCTGCAGTTTTGGTTGTCTATATAAATACAGCCGAAAAGAAGTTGGTGGAAAAACGACCGCTTTTGAATTTTTAATTGGTGCGTTAAGTGGCTAAGAGAGAAAATCAATTTCTATGTCACTCCAGTTGGTTGCAAATCAGGTAGAAAAATCTTATTTTACATAAAAATATCCGCTGTCTACTGATGAGTTCGGTTTTGGTGGTATTGCCCGCTTTCCCTCACACTAGCATTCAATGAACAAATTGGCCAGAATTAATTGATGAACCATAGTATCCCACTACTGCTAAACCATTTGTGGTATCAAAAGTGTTTTCAATCGGAAGTTGTATGGCTGCAAGACTCGCGTACAATGTAATAATTGGTTTGTTATTGAAACATGAAGATCGCCTTGAGTTTCTTTATTGCGAACAGTAAATTTGAAGCTGAAAAATTGTCCAAATTTTCCACCTGTTTGAACTTGAAAAGGGGTGGATTTGATTCGCGAGAGGATGTGAATGTGACTTGGGGAATATAATCTGCAAAATAGTGGATTTCCAGTGCAGAATCGAATGACAGGGTCCCAGAAGAATGCAGGCACGGCGAAGCCGTTGGAGCATGAGAGGCGGTTGCGAGCGGGGGTCCGAAAAGTCACGGGAGGAGCTAGCTCCGCTAGCTTATGCATGGAAGCCGATCGACCGTCAGCATTGACAGTTTTTGCGTGGTGTCATTATGGCCGGCGACGGCACAAAAGACCGTCGTCGACCGGTCAGCCATCCGTGACGAACGCGGCGACTCCCGAAAGAAAGAGGAGATCTTGCGCTGCGGAAAAGAGAGCACGAGGAGGACGATGATGGAGAGGAACAGGGCGGAAGAAGGATCACCAGGGTCCACTGTGAAAGAAGGACGAAACGAAAGCCGGGAGGAGACCGTGGGACGTCGGGCCTGGGTCGGGCCCCTGGCTCTTATCATCGCCAGGCAATCGGCGAGAGGCGACACTTTTGCCCCGGCTTTTGCTCCGGTTTTGCTTTCCTTTTGCTCGGCGTTTGCTCCCTTTGTCTTATACACGGTCCAGAAAATTAATACCAAGGGAGGGCAGGGAATAGGCGGCCGTGCGTGTCCGCTCGGATAAGCGAGACGATGCTCGCTCGGCTCCTCGGGCCACGATGAAAAACACCCGGGGAAACGGGAGCACGTCGATCTGCTTCGTAAAAGGAGTTAGCCAGGCTGCGGTTGCGTGTACTACAATGTACGAAGCACGTCGCCTCGCGACGTCCACGCCCGTGAAATCGTTCTCGACGGACTGAGAGAACCTATATCCTCCATGGTTCAGGAGTTTCAGGCCTGTAATCCGAGGCGAACGCTGCCACGGCCGACCTGCCGGCGAACAGGTCCAACGATTACTTGGAAGTACTCTGGTAGAACCATTCTTCCTCTTCGGCTATGGCAGTATCTGCAAATATCCGAAAAATTCGAGACCAAAGTGTCAATCGTGCGGGGACGTGATCTGTTGCAACTAGCATTAATTGTGTAAAGAATTGTTTTATTTCGAATGATATTTTTTTCGAAACTTTTACCTAAATATTGCTGGCTCCTTTCCGAGTAAAATGAGTTCAAACATGATATTCTTTAATCCATGATATAGCAGGATCTCTGTTATCCGAACTACAATGCTAGATGAAATGTGTACTAATCTGGTCTTGATTTTTAGATCAACCTGTCAAATGCAGAAAGTGTTTTTTTCAACACCGATCCAAAGGCAGCGGTTTCGAACACCTCGTTGAATCGGCGAGCACCGGTATCCACTTACGACAAATGGACGTAGTTTGACAGACCGAGCAGGGTAAACATCTCCGCGGAGTGATCGAGCTGATGAAAGGAGATAGAAGAGGACAGCGGTTGGATAACTGGGAATCAAAACCACTAAGGAGGTGCACGTGCAGGTTCGTACACGTTGTCGCTCGGTTTGCCTGAAATCGGTCGATTTTCGTTGAGCCGCGAGATCGGATGCCAACAGCTTTTTCATCGATCCGACCGAGTTCATCTGTGGAGAAGTTAATCGAGCTCGGCCGATCTCATCCGCAATCCGCGGCCGAGGAAAAACCGTGACGATCGTATCTGCGGTTACAAAGTAGACTGCCGATATTACGTATTCGATGGGATTCCTTCCTTGAACTGATCGCTGGATCACTTAAGGGGACTGCTTTCGAATGATACTTTTTTCGAATTTTTTTCGGAGAAATTGTTACACTGTTTACGGTAGGATTTTGCATACAGATTCGCAGATATTTGAAGTACACACATTATTTTTTTTAAAGCAATAAAAATTGTGTATTACGCTAACGAAGTTATGACTAGACTGATTTTATGCATTTCTGACAAAAATTAGTAGGTATAATTTAACATGGTGGACACAGTAGAAGGATTTTAAAATACCGTTATACTATTGTCCATCTATTAAACATATTAAGTAAGAAAGCAATTTTCTGTTTCACTCCAGTTTGTTGCAAATCAGGCAGAACATTTTTATTTTGCATAAAGATCCGCTGTCTAGTTAAGACTATCACCGACAAGATTTCGTAATCAATGTATAATTTTTATTTGAAACAGAGATCCGCGGTGGTAATAAAAACAGAAAGGCTCGAGTCTAGCGACGGAGCGGACGTTCTATGATCTAATCGCTGGATCCCTTCAGGGGACTGCTGTCGAATGCTACTTTTAAAAAATTTTTTTGCAGGGAAATTGTTACACAATGTTTGCTGTAGGATTTTGCATACAGATTCGCAGATATTTGAAGTACACACATTATTAAAGCAATAAAAATTGTGTATTATGCTAACGAAGTTATGACTAGACTGATTTTATGCATTTATGACAAAAATTAGTAGGTATAATTTAACATGGTGAACACAGTAGAAGGATTTTAAAATACTGTTATACTATTGTATTTTCCACCTATTAAACATATTAAGTAAGAAAACAATTTTCTGTTTCACTCCAGTTTGTTGCAAATCAGGTAGAACATTTTTATTTTGCATAAAGATTTGCTGTGTAAAATGACAGGATAGAGCGTATTCTGCTAACGAAGTAATGACTCTCACCGACTATATTTCGCAATTAATGCACAATTTTTATTAGGAATAGAGATCCGAGCTGGTAATAAAAACGGAAAGGCTCGAGTCTAGCGACGGAGTGGACGTTCCATCGACGGATAGAGCAACACCGGCTAATTGGCGTATCAATCCCGTCGGAAACGGGAGATAACTCTTCGAGAGGCAGAGAGGCGATCGAGGTCCCGGCAGGTTAATAAAGTTACGGCAGCTCATGCGGCCGGCCGATTAAGCGTGTTTCGGCTGACGCTCGGACCACGTCGATTAATCGAATATGAAAAATCGGCAGGCTCGAGAGAGAAGCGTAAACCCGTGAAACCCGTAACCGGGACGAGCCTGTCCCGGAATTGATATTGCGAGCGGGACGGCTGCCGGACGGGAACGTGTGCTATGGGAAATGAGATAACGGTGCGGCGCAGCTGCCGCAGTGGCAATTACTTACTTATTAAAAGACCGAGATGGACTGCATTACCGCGGACGGTGCACCGATACATGGCGAAATCGACCGGTTATTTCTATCGGTATCTCTTAATTTGCGAACGTCGTTTTACCATTGCCACAGCATTATTAATTTCCACAAGCAGAAGAATGTCAGCGAAAGAAGAAGGATTGCTCAATTATTAAATTAAATTGATACACTGTGACAAGTTTCAAATCAGTACCCCTACAAGTTTAATGTTCACAATTAGTTCTGCTTGACAAAAAATTACGAAAAAATTCTTGAACGTTCTACCTGATGGTACACGCGACCGCGAATTTTTTCCGAATTTTCAACTGCAGATTTGATTTGTAAAAAATTCTAGAGTGCCGGTCAGGTTTAGTAAAATCGATACATTAAAAAAAAAAATCAATTCCACTGTCTAAACTGTTTCCTTTATCTCGATCGACAATTTGTTAATAACATTTATTGATGTTTTCAGCGCACTGGTTCGATCTGATGTTGTCTAACTGTCTAAAATCTGGAAAAAATTCTCAGTTGTGCGTACTATCAGGTAGATCGTTCAGGATTTTTTTCCGAATTTTCAACTGCAGATTCGATTTGTAAAAAATTCCAGAGTGTTGGTCAGGTTTCTAAAATCGATACATTTAAAAAAAATCAATTCCACTGTCCAAATTTTGGAAACAATTCACAGTCGTGTGTACTATCGGATAGACCATTCAGGATTTTTTCCCCAATTTTTGACTGCAGATGCGATTTTTTTTTAATTCGAGAGTGTATGTCAGGTTTTTAAGATCGATACATTTTTTAAAAATTGCTGTTGCATTGAAAAATTCGGAAAAAATTCTGTTCGTAATTTTTTCTCAAGCTTTGATCCACTTAAAAGACTCGTCAGAGAAAAATAGTGATTCCAGCCTATTCTTCCAGATTGTTTTCAGAATAGTGTGTGGTAGCAGAAACAATTTTCTCCACTCTGATCGAGTACTGTAAATCGAGTACAACAATCGGGCCCGATGGGGCCCGAAGAACGCAGCCGATCTCAAGCGAGCAATTAACAGAAACAAGAAAGGGGGATGTTTCTTTGGTAATTATAGCCGCATCGGAGAAAACGCTCGGTACGCCGCCGCGTTCGAAAATCGATGGGGAATACTTTGTGTTGGGAAAAGGGGAGGAGATCGTTTGTATAGCGATTCCGGTGCGATCGCCGCGGCCAAAGGAGACCGTCGCTCAGGTAATAACGACGCACGATTAATTTGCATGGTACGCCGGCGCAATCGGAATCGCTGTTACACGATTCGAGAGCCATAAACGAGCAACGCGGCTCGAGATCGGATCGTGTACCGCACACGGCAGATCGGTATCTGCCTCGGAGTGCTCCTCGGACCCCGGTGTATCGATATCGTGAGCCGCTGCCGTGTCGTAACGACTTTATAACGGATATATCGGTGCCGGGATCGAAGAGAAAGAGAGAGAGAGAATGGAAGAAAGAAAGAGAGAGACAGTAGGAGACCATTGACGTCAATTTTCCTCTCGATCGCTGCTTCGTGACGGCCCTTTGTTATGTTTGTATAATGTCGAGCGCGGACACGACAATCGTTGTTGTATGTAATCGCCGGTGAATTACATTCAATCGAGAGTCGTTTTAATCGCTCGCCGATAGAATATCGTGCAACCAGACTCGCCGTGTGGGTGGTGGACACCGAGGTCTGACAAAGAACGCGGGGGAGTAACATGGCAGAGGCTTCGGAACTTTTCATCGCGAAATTTAAAAATTTCATTTAGGGTAAGGTTGCTCAAGTCGTACCAGTGCTTAAGTCGTACCACTTGAATTTTGAACGAACCACGGCGACAACGGCAACCAAAGATACATCTGAGTCAACCAAGTTGCTTTACGTATTATTGTCTGCCATAAACCAGCCCATTATAAGTCCTGTCATCAAGTAAGTTTATTTCAATTTTCTTATAATTTTCTGCTTATGTTTGGTAGTTAATCTTGCAAGTAAATCATTGATAAAATTATGTTCCGTATTAAATACAATATAAATTCAGTAGAATTCACATTTAATTTACAAGTCGTACTACCTCGTCAATCGAAATAACGTCAACACAGAATAAAGAAAATATAAAAAATGCGGCAATTTCGTTATAATAAGTAACAACAATGTTAACACAAAAGTTTTGAATAACACATTTAATTTCTATTTACTTGATAAATCCCAAGTTTTATATGGTTTTTTTCTTAAGGGGCACCCTTTTTTTCTTGAGCAACCTTACCCTACATCCAGAAGTGAAAATTGTCTCCTCCGATAGGAGGAAACATTCTTTTACTAAATTTGAAATTTAGCGATCTTCATAGTCTACCAACATTCTCGAATTCTTCGGATCTCTTCACATGTCCACTGCGAGACTTCGCAGTCGATTAGTGCGTCTCGCATAGCGATCGACCAGGAAAGAGGAAGATAATCGCACCGACGGTGATCGTAAATTGTTCGCCTGTTAACCGGATGCGTTTTCCATTACGAAAACACATGGACATGGTTAGGGATGATTGATAACGACCCCGAGCGAATAGTATCGTAATAAATCTGGTAGGATGTAATTGAGTCTATTAAGTGGAGGAAATGAAGCGTGCAGAGCTGCGAAGGAAAGTATGGATGGAACGATGAAAGAGTTAACGTTAAGCGAGCATCCGATTAATTTGGATTACCTTCGGATGGCGATGCCTGGGTCTCTCTTGACCCAGACGATTTTATTCTCAGGTTTTGGGATACCGAGCTGGATAGTGAGATGGTTAGCAAGCTACTAGCTGCTAGCTAGACAGCGAGGTAGCTAGATAGCTCGCTGGATAGATCGAGCGGGTCCTCGAGGCTGCGGTGCAATCAATTTGCAGAAGCGCGGGTACGCCGCGCCGATGCGATATCGCGGCCGGAACGGATTTGCGGTGTGACCGACGATGCGTGACGCCGCGGAAGACCACAACAGAGAGGGGCCGCCGATTGCGTACGCTCCACTTTGCCGTGTTGCGCCGTACGCAAAGGCGAAAAGCTTGCGTGCCATCGCGTCGAATATGTATGCGAGCCGTTCCTCGCCGGGTCACGTCATCCGAGCCGCTATCTTTTCTGTCAATATCTGATGGCCATCTAGCTCGGTACCGTAGCTAACTCTAGTATCTAACTATCTAACCAACTCAATATCTATCTATCAAGTTATCTAGCTACCCTCCTAGCTGAGTACTTATCTCCCAATTGTCCCAACCATCGAATTGAAAGTCTCTTTCTCCGCCTGCTGCACCACAAAACCGAGTTAAAAATGAATTTGCGGGCTCGGCCACCGGCAGCAAAGAAATTACAGTGCAAGTGGCGGATCCGCTGGCGCGAGAAGCTGCTTCTCCTGGAAACGATTAACCTTCGTCCGCATAGTTGACCTCCTAGGTCCTCGGCGCGGCCGCGTAACGAGGAGAGTAGACGAAGAAACGAAACTCTCTCGCGAGGCGTTTCGGAGCGGCCGAGTTTTCAGCGAGGGCAGCAGAGCTGGGGCGTTTACGCGCACGATACCAACGTAACGAGCAATTGGCAAGGCGTTTTGTCGGCCGCGTTAAAGCGAGAACACACGGCCGAGCCCGGCTATTTTTGAGTAATTACCAGTATCACGCGACGGTCGAAGGTGTTACTTGGTTGCAAACCTACGATCGAGCTCTCCTTCTCTATCCGTCCCTCTTTCTCGTACGCTGCTGCAGCCCGGCTCTGGTTTTCCCTTCGCAGACGGCGCGGGTCTCGGGGCGGTTCAGCGAAACTTGGAAACTGGTAGTTCGACGGTCGCATGACTCCGATAAACGATTATCACGGAACGGACTAACGGAGGGCCCCTTAACGACCGGTTGCTTCATTGCTTTCTCACGACACCGCCGACACCTGGGCTTAGGGGACCGAGGATGCACGACGATTAGCTGCCGGGTTAATTGACCGAATTGAACCGCGCCTCGAGTGTCTTTTCGAGCTCGCCACCCTCTAATCCTAGCTACCAAACGCGCAGCAGCTTTTACACGGGCTTTAAATTCAGCTCGGCTACGATTCCAGGTCGAAATTGAATGATCACGTAGAAGACGATGTTTCGATGCTCGCAGATAATGGCGAAATTATATCGTGCTTGGACTCGTTTCACTCAGAAAAACGTCACGTTCTCAAAACCACACCGACTCGAAAACAATGTATAGAATCACGATTTAGACATTTTTAAGTTTCAAAAAATCCAGAACAAACCACGCAAATCTACCATAAAATCGAATTCTCCCTAACACAAACCCTGTCAAAGCCCGCAGCTCTACGTGGCACGAGCTGCTAAATCGGCCAATAACAAAATTGCCGAGCCACGATTAGCGTAACATCTAAATATATCGCCTCGCGTATCGGCGTAATACGTGCGATTTATAACGCAATTTACATGCGCGATTTGATAGAAGAAATTCTATACTACACTTTCCAGACCCCGCGTTTTCTTTCGCATTACGTTAATGGGCAAAGCTATTAGACGCACGTATAGGCCGGCTCGCCGAGGTAGCACAGGCGAAGAAGAAAACGGTGTCACGTGTTCGGGGTACTAAGTTATCGATTAATGTCTAAATTACAATCTGTCGGTACCCTTTACGCGTTCGTTAAGTCGAAGTTTCGAGCCTCGGCGAGACTTCCCAGTCGATTTCTCAGCCGTTCCGTGACGTTTGTTGCGCGGCCGAGGAAATCAAACCGATTTCAGTCGATTTAATCTGTTCGGCGTTGAGAGAGGGAACCTGTCCGAACCAACAATTTCCATCTCGGTCACGGAACAGACCGGAAACCAGTTACCGGAATCATGTCATGTCCCTTCGGCTGCCTAATCTTCGAAACAATTCGTAAGACGCTAGTCAACGAGCTCTACCAGTCACGGAATACCTGGCGAACCGGTTCCACTTGCCCCCGGAACCACGTCATTCGACCACTTCATTTCAAAGCATACTTTTCGGAGAGCGATCTAAAGCGATCACGGAACGGAACCGCCGCGCCGGGGATTCCGTCGAAATTCCGGCGGAACTTCGCCGACTTCGAAAACTGGTAACGCTAGTCTGCAATTATGGAAAAAGTTCCGCATCAAATCGACGGCTCCGACGTTCTGCAACCACCTTCTTCTCGGCACCGTTTCGGAGACTTCTCGTGCATGTGAAGTAGACTCTGCTAGGCTGATATAGTGCAGATGTTAGATACGGTTTTCACTCAGGTTTTCCAGGTGAATTGTGGCATTTCGTAATTTTGTATTCGTTTCGTTTTGTACGAAGATATTTTTGTGTGGAATATACGTACTCCTAGTTTGAGGTTCAGTGTTCAAGTATCAATGTTCAATGATTGATAGTCTGGATTCTAAATGAACGTTTTAAGGTTCTGGATTCAAGAATCAACGTTCCAGAGTTTCGATTCAATGTCCAAGGTTTAGGGTCTGACGTTGCATGTACGAGGTTCAAGGTTCACTGTTCAAAGATTGGTAGTCTGGTTTCTAGATACACGATATAATATTGAGGATTCAATATCCAAGGTTCGAGAGTTTGGATTCACTGTCGAAGGTTTAGAGTCTGACGTTGCATGTACGAGGTTCAAGGTCCAATGTTCAAAGATTGGTAGTCTGGGTTCTAGATGCAAATTTAAGGTTGAGGATTCAAGGTCCAATATTATAAGGTGTAGAGTGTAAGGTTTCATAGATGAGGATCAATGTTTAATGTTCAATGAGTTTTATTTAATAAAAACTTATTCAAGGCTCGACGTCCAATTTTTAGTATTCAGGGCCTCAAAGTACGAGGTTCGAAGTTGTAGGGTCAATATTCAAAGTTGAACATCGAATGTGCAAGAATCACGTTTCAATATTGAACATTCAAGGTTCATAGTGCAAGGTTAAAAGTTCGACGTTGAAGCTCAATGCTCAAGCTCAACATTTAGGATCAATATTCAAGTTCGTGGTTCAATGTACAAGGTTCGTAATTGAACGTTCAAGGATCATGGTTCATGAGAGGAGGTTCAGGGTTCATGGTTCGAAGTTCGGAGTTCAAAATTCAATCTTCAAGGTTGATGGTCAGAACTCCACCTCCAAGGTTTGAACTTCAGGAAGCTACATTGAAGGTCCTGCAAGTGGCAGCATTGATAAAGCTGTACAATGTAGCCTACAGAAAAGTATCGTGTGCGTCTGCAGGTTGGCTTCGAAGAAGCGATGTCCTGGGTTTGAGAAAGCGAAGTGTTCGCATCCCCGAGATCAGATTCGGTGCGCGCGTAGCCGGGTGGCTTTTTCGAGCGGCTCGGAGCGCGGGCGAGTGGCTCTCCTTCACAGAAAACGACAATTTTTCAATGTACCGGAAACAGGTACGAAAATTGTGTACGACGGCGCATGAAATCGCGGTGTAGAGGGCCGTGCAAGTGAGAGAGAGAGAGAGAGAGAGAGAGAGAGAGAGAGAGAGAGAGAAGGACTGGAGGTCGTGTAGCGTGTTTATCGACGCGAACGTTATCGCGAGCGGATCTTCCGCGAAGAGCAGCAGTCGTTCGGGTGGTACCAATTTGTCGTTCCTTTATCAAGCGTCATCTGATGGCGACCCGACACCGCGCTCCGCCGAATGGCAACGTTACCTTGAAGTGACACCGGCCACAATGGGAACAAAGCGGCGCGGCGCCCTCGCCGGGGTTTTGTTTCATTCCGCGGTGGACAAGCCGCGTTATTTGTCACGCATTTTGACCCTCGCCGATTTCATCTTGAATATTTTTCTCTGCCTCGCTCTCCTCTCCGCTCCACTCTTCGCGCAAACTTGCGCGCTCTCGTACACGGTCGCACTCGCGCCAATTCTATGGGGCACCATCACTCCCCCTCTCTCTCTCTCTCTCTCTCTTTCTCTCTCGCCAGGGCCTCGCCTGCCACTTCAACGTCCCGCCAACAAAAACCGCTTGTCCGACGCGCAACAGTCAACCGACATGGAGCGAACGGGATCGAGAGGCAAGAAGGTGTCCTTACCGATCTGATAGTCGAACATCCTCTCGACCGTTTTCAATGGACCACTGGCCTAGCCATTCTACTAACCACACCCTTTCATACTTCGTCGCTGGAATACCACGGTTATGCTCGCTTTATCCCTCTTACCCGGCGAACACTGTGGACGAAATTTCTACATCACTATCATTCACGACGAAATATTAATGTACCTCGTGATCCTCTACTAGTTATACACCTGAAACTTCAGGTATACTATAGTGTCCTTATTGTAATCATGGATTTATCACTAGCTGGTCGAGATCAGTTATTCAATATCGATATTCATCATTCGAAGGTTGAAGTTGAGTACTCAATACCCAAGGTTCAAAGTACAATATCCATTGCTGAAGGTTCAAGGTTCAATGTTCAAACTACAAGGTTCGATATTTAAGGTGCAACCCGGAAGGTTTGGAGTTCAAGGTTCAGAACTCGAAAAACTGAAACGTATCAACACTTGATGGACCAAGAGAAATTGGAGATCAGCAGCAAACTTTTCGATCGTTTCTCGCAAACGGTGATGCTGTTTGGATCGCGATCCGATCTACGTTCCGAGAACAAAGGGCTCGGACGCTGACCAAAACAGTGCCCGAGAATTTCACAAGTCGATCGTTCCGAAAGATTCATCGGACCGTCCGGGATGGGTTCGTCTTACGACATAGACAAGCTCGCAGAACATCGTTACAAGAAAACCGGAGTCAGCTCGTCCTCCTTCCTCCCGTTGTTGCGGGGCCACGATCGGCCGCGATGATTGACTCGGATGACATCGACGGTTATTAAATCAAGATAACCGGTTTACACCGGCCGCTTCAGCCGCCGCCGCCGCCGCCAGGAAATAATAGCGATTGAGTTTGTACGGATATGTGCGCCGTGACAAAGGGAGGACGCGGACCGTGTACAAAGCTGGTTCAATCACGAGTTACAAGCGATCGGAGGAACGTCCTCTTTGTCCGGACCAGTGGCGTAATCTTTCCTTGTGATTTTTCATCGGGGCCCGATCGACTATCTGCCTAGAAGAAATGCTTCTGCAATTGCAAGACGATGCAGAAGCTATTCACCGAGAGTTGGTACAAATGCAGCATCATCGGTGATTTAGGACGCCGAGCTCTGTGATTAGAGTTTTAAACGTTAATTTTTGGAAGATCTTGCTTGAATGCACAATTTTCTATTTTCTTACTAGAGTTTATATATTATTCTCTAAATTCTTACTAATTTAGGGTGGTTTAGTGCCTGTCAGGATTGAAAGTTCAGGGTTCAGTTTTTGAGGTTCAAGACGCGAGCTTCAGGTTTAGAGACGAAAGGTTCACTATTGGAGTTTCGAGGCCTAAAGGTTCAGCATTCAAATTTCAGGGTTTGAGACTAAAAATTCCAGCTTCAAGGTTCAATGTCCTCGATTCGAGCTCATCAGCATCTCACGATCGTCACAATACATTGACACCCAAGCAGATATCAGAATCGCAGCAGGTTCACCGGGTCGCGATATCTTGGCGACCGATAATTCCTCGCGTGCCGCCCACGCAAAATGGCGGCGTGTTTCGTTCAAAGGATGATTCCTCGCGGTGAGTGCGGAAGTCTCCCTAGAGAAAACATCGGCAGACACCTCCCGGCGAGAGAGGAGGCACTCGCACAACAGCCGCGCCGCGCCGCCGGTCGAAATAATGAACCGTGTTCTCGGGTGCTTTACGTGCTCGACGGGCCGGTCCCGTTCCCGTAAATTATAACCATTAGCGGCAGTTCGCGTCCGCGTAATTTCTCCCGGAATTAAACGGGCCGAATCAATTACTCGTTGCCTGGATCGAGCGAATCACCGCGCGGTTCGTTGGGGAAAATTGCTGTCCCCGCGTGTGTCAAACGGAGAGTATCGCGGTATCCGGGTGCGAGAGAACGGCGCGCGTAATGTCCGGTCCGCGTCACGGAACGGCCATAAAAATGCAATTTGCTCGGCGATTACGCGGCCGGCCAGCCCCGACGATCTCAGGACGATTTATACAATGTGCTGCTCTTGCCTCGGTTAAACGATCGCCCCGTGGAATAATTGAACACGCGGGGAACACGGTGACGCGGGCAACCGGTTCCCGGCAACTTCCGTTTAACAGTGACTTATCGACGCCTCGAACTCGGCAACCCCTTCCTGCACGCCCCGCTGATACGGCCGATTATGATACCCGCGGAACCGTACCTTCGAGGTTCACGCTCTCATTTTTCTTTCTCACTGTATTTCCTCTTGCTTTTTCGATACGTCCGAATCAACCATCCGATGTATTTCATTTCCGCGGAGAGGTTCGGTACTTTTGCTGGGCGCAAATGAAGTTCATTAAGCTAACTTTGTCCAGATTCACAAAGTGAGTTTCGAAGTTTGAGGTTCGAGGCTAAGAATTCGAGGTTCAAGTATATGGTTCATCAATCAAGAATAGAGCTTCCCGGTTCAAGTTTTGAAGTTCAAGTCTAGAAATTGTTGAATTGGTCCCGTGACACGAAGAGCCCCGGAGCAGTGCTCGAGGACCCTGGATATTGTGTTCCGAGAGCCGACAACCGTGACGGATGAGCGCGAACGCGGGTCAAGGAGCGACACGCCTTTTAAGGAGGAGGACGCGGGTCGCAGGACGAACTTTTCTGTCAGAAGTCGTCGAGTTTCGCGCCCGCTTAAGCAACCTCGGACCCACCTCGACGCCGAGCCGCTCACGACCGACAACTTTCTGATGAACTCGCTGGGATTTTGATTGATCGAACGCCAGGCCGGTCCTGTGCCTTTATCATTCCCCTCCAGTCCTCTTTTTTTCTCGTCGCCTGTCCTCATATTTCACGATTAACTACACGAAAACTCACGTAATACATACTGTTTAATATTGTTCGACACGCGCCGAGATTTATCGCTGCCTTCACCGTTACATTGTCAGCGTACCCTGCCGCTGTAACTGATGCGTTAATCTTTTCAAATTTGTCGCCGTTTCGATCGTGGAGCAACGTACCGAGGTTACATGGTCACAGTTCCAAAGTATTATATATGACGCCGAAGCTCACAATTTCAATATACACAGCTCCAAAGTTCACAATTCTGATAATTATAAACTTCAAACTTCACAATTCCAAAGTTTACAGCTTCCAAGTTCACAACTGCAAGGTTAACGGCTTCAAAGTTCACAATTCCAAAGTTTGGAAACCCAAAGTTCACAGTACTAAAGTTCACAAATCTAAAGTTCAGAATCCACAATTTACAATTCTAAGGTTAACAGCTTCAAAGTTCACAATTCCAAAGCTCAGACTCCCAAAGAAAGTGTTCACAGTTCCAAAGCTCACAATTCCAAAGTTCAGAGCTCCAAAGCTCACAATTCCAAAGTTCAGAGCTCCAAAGCTCACAATTCCAAAGTTGAGAATCTCAAATTTACAATTATAAAGCTCACAAATCCAAAGATCACAGCCTCAAGGTTCACAATTCCAAGGTTAACAGCTTCAAAGTTTACAGTTCCTAAGCTCACAATTCCACAGTTCAGAATCCCAAAGTTCACAATTCTGAAGCTCTCAATTTCAATGATCACAGCTTCAAAGCTAACAAAATAGAAAATAGCAACATTGATGTAGCATTTACAAATCACTGAAACAATTTTGAAAAAACCACGAATTAATGTTATCTAAAAATAAAGCAGTTATTTCTAAATCCACCTGTCAACGTTAAGTGTTTCTAATGCACGCCGCAGCCACAAATTTGCATAATGTGAAAACCTGGTTAATCGTGGAAGCAGGCTGCACAGATCTAACAGTAAATATAAATTGTTGTAAATCTACGTCACCGCAAATTTGCATTTTGAGTTTATTCATTCCGATCGCCGTGCAGCAACAGGCTCTTTTTTCCTGAATACCAGTTTCAACGATTTTTCATGCTTGCTGGTCTCGTGTAATTTGTTGCAGCGACTTTCGAACGGATTAAAATTGAGCTACGTTGATACGATGTTAGGATTTTTCGAAACGTAATCGTTTCCAGTCGATTAAATCTTCTTAACGTTCTTGGAGCGACGAGACGTATGACTAATTGGCCGAGTCGCCGCGGACAAGTTACAAACAGGAAACATGGCTGCGACACACTGTTCATTCGGATTAGACACAGTTGTCGATTCGCCTTAGCCCGTCATCGGCTCGATTCCTGAAGAACAACAATATTGATTTCTTCGTATTGCTTAACTGTACCCGGAGACTGTACGGTTTTTGCATGGACAATTGATATTAGTCGCTGCGTTTCACCGGGGATAAAGAAATTAAAACCGAGTATTTATTTTAATTGACCGTGAGACGGAGTTTCAGCGCGACAAAACACATTTTGCGGTATCATTTCGTTTGCATGCCTGAACCATACGATTATATAAAAGCCGTTTTATTCGTAACGAACCGATTTAGCATTAAAGTCAACGTTGCAACAAAAATTCATTCGAGTGCATTACAAGAAAAATAGTTATCGCCACATGCTGCGGGATAGGAAAAACTGTGATATGCTAGGGATACTATACTATACAGTTACAGGTTTTTATAGACATTTCATGCAAACATATAGGAAGAAATTCAGTTGAAAGTCCAAACAAATCATTGGAAAATACAATGTTCCATATTTCAAGTTCGAGGTTCCATGTTCCAGGTTTAAGGTTCAACATTCGTTATTCTAGGTTCAAGGTTTAACATTCGAGGCTCAAGGTTCAACATTTGCTATTCTAGGTACAAGTTTCACTATTCAAGATTCAAAATTCATTATTCAAGGTTCAAGATTCACTATTCAAGGTTCAAGATTCGCTATTCTAGGTACAAGATTCGCTATTCTAGGTACAAGATTCACTACTCAAGGTTCAAGATTCACTACTCAAGGTTCAAGAATCACTAATCAAGGTTCAAGATTCACTATTCTAGGTTCAAGATTCGCTATTCAAGGTACAAGATTCGCTATTCTAGGTACAAGATTCACTACTCAAGATTCAAAATTCACTATTCAAGGTTCAAGATTTACTGTTGGACGTTCAGCAGTCAGTGTTCAGGTTCAAGGTTGCAAGATCTATGTTCAAGACCGAGTGTTCAAGGCTCACTGTACGGCAGCATAATTTTTTCAGGTATACTGGTATCAAATGGATAAAGTAATCCTAAGATCTTACACGGACCAATCCCGAGGCTGGCTGTAGGGTCAACGTCCACGATCGGCATCGGCGATCTCCGATCCGAATTAATCGGATCCCAATAAAATCCGACCGACACGCCGGCCGATAATAAATAAAAAGAAGAAAGTAGACGACGGAATAACTTGCACGGTACGCGGAAACGCGCAATTTATTCCCTTCAAACCCGGCCCCGATAAGAGGGCCGTGATCCCTGGACGAGCAACACGCCGGTCATTCGATTTGACCTGGATTTATGCGATCGCGATCGCGGGCTTCTTCCACGCGAGAGAGATCAGTTTCTTCTGATCGTCAACGGTCTTGATTTGTTTCTGGTGCATAGCGTGCGGACTTTGTAATGCGCGAGTCATCCCGGCTGCTTCGCGCTGGATGCCTTGATAAATCGCCTCGGTGTGTCTTGCCTCTTCTGCGACCGCTTCCGTGACCATATCGACCAACAATCTCTTATACTTGTCTGAAAAACACTATCTTTGTCCTTGGAACACGAAACGGAATTGTATTCATCAAATTCTGTCCAGAATCTTGTTCCAAATAAACGTCAGGGAGCTGATTCTTGCTACTCTGTACCTTCGGAGGAAGAACATTTATTTTAGGATGAAATTTCTTAGAAGTTTTATTTTGCAGAAAGATCCGCAGCCTACTGATAAATTTTTACATTAAACCATCTGATCATTTCTGGAGGAACATCGTAGCAGTTCGACCACTCCCATGAAAATCAACCATGTTCGATCTTCCCTCGAACTAAATAAACAAGAGTACTAGCGCACAACGTGCGATCACAAAAGCCAGCGTATCCAGCAGATGCGTGTCCCGAGCAACCTTGAGGCCAGCTAGAGCAAAAGTATCGTTAAAGGAGGAGCCATAATTCGGAGCATGAGCGATTAAGCGACGGCTCTTCCCCGGGCGAAAGCCGCGGTCGCATTAATAAAATCAACATTGTAAACGGGTCGTAAGCGATGAAGAAATTATACAAACGCGAAAAGAAGGGAATAAAAAGCGTTTATACTGGCTCGTTTATGGTGGCTCGGAGCCACTGAAAATTCTTCGAGCAAGCTATTCAGATCGAATAACGAGATACAGAGACTCGGGCCGTGGCTCGATTTGAATATGCAACAGCTGCGATGGATTCCGCGCGCATTTATTTCAGCCACACGGCTGAGAGACACGTAACGGCTTCACACTTTCTAGCTCGAAAAAATGCCGCCTTGATCAACGCGTACCCTAAATTGGCCAGGCGTCCGGGGGCCGAATCGCGATCGCTTTTCCACGATTTCACCCGCGGGGCCTTGTCCTCCATGAAAAATCCGCAACTTTCTCGAGCGGACATCGCGCGCACCTGGACGATCACCTTTCACGCTGGCCCGTTTTCCGCTTCGAATCCGAGCGGGATGATTCCGAAAGAACGCGCGGGACTAAGGGCATAGCCAGATAATTAATAAATGTTTAACTAGTATACATACGTACGGCAGAAAAAGCGGTTTTTATTTTATTTTACCACGACGTACCTCACGAAAAAATCTGAAAAAATTCCTGGACGATACTTATACCTATGCACTCATACTGTGAAAATATGAATGGTGTCTTTTCCCGATTTTCTCGAGTTTTTTGATTTTTTCAACCTGGATGTTCAACAGAAAAATCCGAATTAATTATGGTGTATGTTTCCGGGTATTTGACATCTCTTCAATTTTTTCCAGTTTCCTCATATGACAAAAAAGTCCATGAAACATGAGACTAATTTATTAAAATTATTAGAGGTAGAAGCAAGCTTTTAGTTGCTTCTTTAAGATCATTGAAAATCTCGAAAATCTTGAAAATTTTCAGTCAAGCAGCACGGGACATCGGCAGGGCCGAACTGCACTAGTTGCACAAGTGGACTGCATTGGAGGACGACCATAACGGGCGAGACAGTGAGAAACAGCGATGCAACGCGTCTCGAGGGATCGGTGATTGATGAACGGCGAGCAATACGGTGAGCAACGAGCAGAAGACAATGCAGGAGAATTAAAACTGTCCTCGGCTGGCAGAAATTGATTTGACGCGCGCGGGCGCGCGGCGCGGCCAGCGAAGCAGGTGGAACGAGCACGCGTGCGAGCGCGAGCGTGGCACAGGTTCGCGAAAGCATCAGGTAATCTAGCTCGGAATGCCGAACGTACCGAGGAGCGATCCTCTCGAGGAGTGACTCCTCTGCTTTCACGATAACGAGCCACCGTCTATAAATCATGGCGCCGCGGCTGGAATCGTTTCCGCGTAGCCTCTCGGCCAGCTAGAGGATTTTCAAGCTTCCCGCGTCTAATGGCTAGATGGACGCAACAAGGCGTCGAAACCGAGCCGCGTGGGACGAATGGAGATCGAAGGAAGTCCTTGAACAGGGGATCCTTTGCTCCTTAAACATGTGAGATCGGTGGACCAACCGTTCAGAACTGGATGAATGAAGACTGCAAGAAGTTCCTGAACAGAGGATCCTTTGCTCCTTGAACGTGTGGGGTCGTTGGACACCGCCGTTCACAGTTGAGAATTTGAGGAATGAGAATCTTAAGCAGTCCCTGAATAGAGGATACTTGGCTCCTTGAACGTGTGGGATCGGTGGACCAACGTTCACAGTTCAGAGCTAGATGAATGAGGACTGCAAGAAGTCCCTGAACAGAGGATCCTTTGCTCCTTGAACGTGTGGGGTCGTTGGACACCGCCGTTCACAGTTCAGAATTCGAGGAATGAGGATCGCAAGACGTCTGAATAGAGGATCCTTAGCTCCTTGAACGTGTCAAACGAAAACAGACAAAGATTAGCCCGTCGTTGACAACCATCTAGTCCTAAAATCACAGATACCATTCGCAGACTTTAAACTTTCTATCGTCCGTCACTATAATTGTTAATAATTCTCCGCGAATAGAGAGGATGAAATAGTGCCAGTCGCTCGAAAAATTCCGCAGCGCAGCGTCGACGAAGCTCGAGCTAACCACGGTCATTAAAAACTAAATTACACCGATGAAAATTCATGAGCAGCGTCATTAACGCGTAGTTTCAGCAGAAAATCACGGCTGGAAATTAAATGATAAGCCCAGCTCGCCGTGTCGGAGGCTTGCCGAAAGTCCGCGACAGGCTCTCCGCTCGCGAGTAGTATGTTCTACGTGTTCGCTGTGTATCCTTTCTACGCTCCTCCCTTCCCGTCATTCAGCGCGGCGCGACGCGGCGGTGTCACGGGAACCAATTAAAATCTGGAAAAACGAAAATCCCGTTCGGCGTTGCGGCGGCGCGCGATTAATTCGTCGCCGGCCAATTAAGCGCCGCGATACCGAGGAATTAATTCGATCGCGATTTAGTGCGGAATGGTATCAATTACCCGGTTCCCCCGCTAATTAACAGCCACGCTCTTAATTGATAGAGGCTACGTTGACCTTCGCAGGAAAGTCAATTCGCAACCGGCTCTCTGTCTAATTACCCGGTGAAAACGGTCCGCGTAATCCGCTCGACGTCGAGCGCACCACCTGTGCGTTTCACCGGATCGATTTTACATGTGACGTCAATCGGAAAAGTTAGGTGAAAACGTGATTTCCAAGCCCTCCGATCAATCCCGGTTTGCAGACGCTATTCTTAGTGCGACCGACCTGCCCTCTTCACGATGGCAACGTTTGGCATGGATTTCGCATGTATGTGACATAGATTTAGTATGTACCAGATGATTTTCATAGATGTCGTAAACTGCACTGCACGGCGCAGTGTAAAAAAAGAATTATATAGTCACCATTCTCTTCTACAATTAGAAAAGAACAGTAAGCTGAACGAAGCCACCTAAATAAATATCTCCTTTATTTTTAATGTCACAAGAAACATATTTATGGCATAATTTAAATGGTACCGAAGGAGGAATATCATAGAAGAACAATTTTTTTGTCCGGTTATTTTTTCATAGCTATATCAAGGTCATCGTTATTTTTTATCGAGGAAACTTATTTTTTTTTATTCCGTCTTGTTAATGACTTAAGCATATTCAAATGTATTTCTTCAGCCGCCATAAGATGGAATAAAAAATAACGGTGACCTCGAAAGGAATATGAAAAAATAACCGAACAAAAGAAATTGTTCTTCTATGATATTCCTCCTTCGGTACCATTTAAATTATGCCATAAATATTTTTTGTGCCATTAAAAATAAAGGAAATATTTAGGTGGACTCCTTCAGCTGAGACACCCTGTATAGTTGATCGATGAAGCTGTATTCTTGAAAACTTAACCATTGAATTTCATTTTCGAATCGGGCACGAACTTATTCAATCATCTAATCTGACATGGAATTGCGCATTACAATGGGAATACAAGTATGAAAAAAGTTTCTCTCACCTATAAAATGTTATAGCAACCTGTACGCAGCGAATCGGCCGTCTCGAAGAAAGTAACATACATAGTAGCAAGAGAACACGCATCATAATTAAACTAATTCGAGAAGTTCGTCGAACAGCAGGGAATAGTCGAGGCTAATTCAGCGATACACATCTAGAAATCTTATTGTTCGATAATGACCGGCGAACAGGCGAGTCATCGCCTCGTTTCAGCAACGCCTATATTAAGTAAGCGTCTAATTTGCAAAAATATGAAGCTGGTACACGACTCTCGTCCGTGAGGATCGCGTTGCTAATGAATTTCCTCATGAATTTTCATCGGCGAGAACCAGGCTATTTTTAACCGAGCCGATCTCAATCAATGTTAAGGTTGCAATGAAAATCTGACAAGCGAGAGTAACATAGTGGCATCCTTGAATTTTTACCGGCGCGGCGTGCACGCGTCCCACGCAAGAAAGCGTGAATCGTTTCAAAAGAATTATACCGTGCGTGTGCGCGTAAACGAAATATCTAGTCGCAGGTTATGCGAACGGGAGGACTGTTGCGAACACAATGCCATCTTATCTGTGCTCCCCTTGTTATTTATCGGGCCACGAGCTAGAACGATCGCGTACAATGTTTTGACGTACGATTTAATATGGCGTCAACTAAATAACTGGCGTTGAACTAAAATTCAGCGAAATATTTACATTGCATTTGTAAATATAATTTAAATTACATATATTTACTGTACATGTTGATCATAACTTTTAACTTGTCTATTGTTAGTTCATTAAAGAAATTACTTTGATTTTATCGAATGTTTGAATGTATGGTTGGGCAGTCAAAATGTTAAAAAATTGTTTGAAAAGACTTATACGTGCAACTTCCGTGGCAGTATGTTTTTAAGCAAAAATTTGAGCTACTAAGGTCTGCAAAATTTTTCTTTAAAAGATAAAAAGAATGATGTTCACAACATTTTTTGTGAACGCGCACTGATGTGCCTACGTCACAGTCGGTGTTATCGAGACTCGTAAACTAAAAAATGAAGAACGACGTTTAAACTGTCGGTGACTCGTCAGTTCCCCGAAAGCTCGAGGCAGGCGTCGAAAATCGCTCGCAGGTGTTCCCATGCAGGTTAACAGCGCCTGTGCCCGAATTTTCACCGAGAGTCGGCAGCGGCAGCAATTTGACAGTGGCAATTTATCAAGGAAACTCTCTCGAAAATGAGCGGACGGGCCCCGGGCATGGAAGGAAGAGGAGAAAGACAAAGAAAAGGAGGCGCAAGAAAGTCGTGCTCTCCGGCCCGGGCCCCGCAACGACGGTCGATTTGTTAGGCGTACACACCTGCCCGGGCGTCGTTCCCGGGACAATAAACTCTATCTCGATCTCCCGAAAGGTCCTTTTACCGTCTTGCCAGCAGCCAGAGACTCACGGGGGCGATATATCGCTCGAAATAATCGTGTACAGCGTTTCACTGCGAACGAACCAACGGCCATTGTCCTTCGACGGCTAAGTAGTCGCCGGCCACACTCGATACACCGAGAGAGAGAGAGAGAGAGATCCTAATCGCTGCGGGATCGATTTTAACGTGATCGTTGCACTGTGGACGATGATACCGGAGGGGAGTCGTATCGTCAATGATTGGTCGTCTTGTGATTTTTGTCGCCCTTGGACAATTTTTTACGTGTACAAAATTATGTTTCATTGAAAAGTCAATATAAACATCTCGTTGTGCATTGTTTATATAGTGTTCACTGAAAAATTTAGTTCTTTAGCTTATAGTACCTGAACGTGGTAGCCATTTTCGTATAATATTGATGGATTGCAAGACATCCACCATGTGGCAAATTCAACCATTTTTTACATACTCAAAAACTATGATTCTCTGAAAAATCAATATATACATCTTATTCTGCCATGTTTAAATAGTGTTCACTGAAAAATTGAGCTAGGTATCTTATAGTACCAGAACGTGGTAGTGATTTTTGTATAACATTGTCCTAGACTTGACGGGTTGCAAGATATAGTAGATTCAACAATTTTTTACATGTACAAAATTATGATTCTCTGAAAAATCAATATATACATCCTATTATGCCATGTTTAAATAGTGTTCGTGGAAAAATTGAGCTAGGTAGCTTATAGTACCAGAACGTGATAGCCATTTTTGTTTAATGTTGTCGTAGACCTGATGGGTTGCGAGATATAGTAAATTCAATCATTTTTTACATGTACAAAATTATGTTTTTCTGAAAAATCGATATATACATCCTGTTATGCCATGTTTAAATAGTGTTCGCGGAAAAATTGAGCTAGGTAGCTTACAGTACCAGAACGTGGTAGCCATTTTTGTTTAATGTTGTGGTAGACCTGATGGGTTGCGAGATATAGTAAATTCAATCATTTTTTACATGTACAAAATTATGTTTCTCTGAAAAATCGATATATACATCTTGTTATGCCATGTTTAAATAGTGTTCACTGAAAAATTGAACTGGGTAGCATCGAGTATAAGAACGTGGCAGCCGTTCTTCACTTCTAAATGATGATCGATTCCAGCCAATTGCAATTTCTCAAAATTTCTTTCACACGTCACTCAAGAAACGAATCCTTCTAAATTCACAAAAAGTTTCGAGCTGTTTCGTTGATTTTCAAAGAAGTTATTATATTTTAAAGAGCGTCTGTCTACTAATAGAAATCGAGAGTAGTCACAGCATATAAATTCCAGTCTAAATTCACCTTCTAAATTCACAAAAAGATTCGAGCTGTTTCGTAGATTTTTAAAAAAGTTATTATATTTTAAAGAGCGTCCGACTACTAATAGGAATCAGGAGTAGTCACAGCATATAAATCCCAGTCTCGCTTATGGAAGTAAAAATGACATCACACATCACGTGCTTCTGAATCATCGATCAGCCATAGAGAATCGAGCAGACTTGAAAAAATCGGCGATCTTCGCACGAAAGGCGTACCAGCCTCCTTGCGCATAATCTCACGCATCGTTGGATAGTAATTAACGCGGATCAGACCGGCGCAGCCTGTAATTACTAAATTGGCTGCGTACACAACGCTTTGACACTGTAACAGGACTGGTTGCACAATGGTGCTGACGCAAGGCACGCTCGCCGGAACGTTGCGAACGAGGAAAAGTTTCGGTGGACGATTAAGCGATTCGTTTTCCACGAGTTCGCGTGGAACAGCGAGTTGGTCCGAGCTGGTATGTGTAACGAGCTCCGGACAGGTACAGGAAAGCGGGATTCTTCCAGGGTTATAGACCCTCCGAGGATTACACATCGTCCGCAGACTCTCAGATGTAAGAGCCAGGCGGCGGATTTCTCTCGCGGACCACGTGTGCATGTACAAAGTATGCCCGTTTCAAATTACAATGTCCTCCTGTATTATTTTTCCGTTCGAGCCACGGCCAGCATCGCGAAACGAGTTCGAGATTTACGAGCCTGCTAATCTTCCTGGATTTTCGCTGAAACAGACCAGTTCTGACATGCCGGCACCTGAGAGAAACGCCTAACCGGCCACCACCGTGAAACGGTATCGGGAACTCAACTGGACGAGTACCGCGAACGATTAATTATAAACGACTGGTTAATAATAAATCGACTGAGGATGTTCGTGCGAAAATTGCTTACTTCGGCTGCGAGACGTAGGAACCAAATGGGAATCCGTTTTTGTTTCCTAGATTTATTAAGATTTGCTCTTAAACATTTCACTTTCGCATTTGAAACGTCGACATAAAAGTAAATCAAGATATACATCTTATTGTGTAATGTGTTAGTAATATTTCTAAAAAAAAATTCAACCAAATAGCTTAAAGTAGGAGGACGTGGCAGCCATTTTCTTATGGTACTGTCGCGGAGTGCATTTTTGGTCGCAAAACGAGGTGACTTGAACAATTTTTTTGACATATAAGATTATGTTTCCTCAAAGAATCAAGATATACATCTCAATGTACAATGTTTAAATTTCGAAAAAATTGAACCCAATAAAATGAGGCTTAACCCAGAAGCACTAATTTCATTCGTGGTTACATGAAGCACATATTGTCTCTCCAAGAAAATAGTTCTTTAAAACTGAGCAAAACCGGAACAAACTTCAGCTGTTCCATTCTCTCAGCGGAACATTGTTCAGTGCATCGAACAGTAGACCACACTACTATACGAAACCCCATGTTACGAAAACGCAAGGAGCTCATGGGACTTCAAGGAGAGTACAGTTCGACCCCCCCCCCCGTAGCACAATATCTGACTCTGCGGAGTACAGGTAACACGCTCGGGCGCATAAACAGCGAGACAAGGCGCATTAAACTAGTTCGAGATCGTGGCTGGTTTGGTATGCATTATCCGAAGTGTCTGCGATGATCTGAGAGCGTTATGTTCTCGTGTTAATCATCAACAATTTAGTTTTATTTTGCTTTCATGAAGTAGTATGTATCATCGGATAAATTAATTTCTTAGAGGCAATATTGTGTTGACCGAAAAGTATTATTCGTTCACCTTGTGGAATTGAAAAACAAATTTTATTTTATGAATTTATAGCAATCCTTATCTCTTGAAATTACTTCTGAAACGTCTAAAAAATTTTCAGAAACTTTTTGCACCATTTGGAACATAACAAATCCCTCAGGTTAATATAATAAATAATATTTTTTGTTCCTTCCAAGATCTAGAGACTAATCTATAAGAATTACTACATAATTGGATTATTTTCTATAATATTTGTATGCACGTAATCACTGCGCTGAAAGGAAAAACGACAAGGCCTCGCCCAGTACCTAATAAATTAGAACGGCTGGAGTTATTAGCCTCGGATAAAGCGTTGTGTCATACTCCATGAAAATCGTGATAGCAAGCGCGTGAAAATTTTCTGCGGAACGACACGACCCACGTAAAGATACAGAACGGAGATTGTCGGTGACTGCTTTGTATGGTAAACACCCTTCACCGGGCGACGACGTTCAGCATAATCAGAGACCACGAGAATTATTGCTCCTGTTTGCGCGGTTTCTTTTTTTTTTCCAAGTTCGATAACCTTTCAGTTGAAAGGCTGAAAGGATGAGAAAGTAGCGACTTTAATCGTCTATCATTTCCTTTCCACGGACTGGTGGGTTCCGAGCGCGAATCGGCAACAGGTTTTCCTGGAGACACCGTTCCCTTAACGCGACGACGACCGGTTGACCTTCTTGCATTTTCCCATGACGAGCTCCGACTATGCTATTTTCCCATGCGCAGGCCGATCATCGTCGGATAACGATCCTAAATCCCCTTCGGCACGGTTTCTTTTGCTGTTGGTCGTGTCGGGACTGTGACAAGGTCGTCCGAGTGTTTGGACTCTTGCGTCTTCCACGCGCAGCGTAGCAGACGATTAAAATATTGTGAATTAACGCTGGACTCATCTGGTACAAAAAGTAACTGGTGTGTGTGTGTGTGTGTGTGTGACTTATATAAATCTAGAAGTTGAATTTATTTAGACTCTGCACGGTTGTTATGGTAACACGTGTTTCAATGATGACATTTATTCGCTCGTTTTAACAACTGTAAGATTCAGAACCCGTAGAAAATACAAGGTCGTTCAACTGTTTGTAAATAATCGAAAAAGGTGATCATCCAGTGAACGTTTAATGATGCTGAACCGCTGATTCCTGATTCGCGAGGACCGATCCTTCGTCCTTCGATCGGGCTTGCATTGGTAACGGTCGACCGTTAGCGGACCTTGAGCGGGCCGGGTCGGGCCTCGCATGAGCACTCGCGCAATTTACTATGGCGATCGCCGGAGGCGGCGGTGGCGGCGTCGTTCTCGTTAGTTCGGTCGATCGGGGAATTAAGAGGAGAGAAAGGAGGAGAGAAAGAGAACGTGAAAGTAAGAGGATCATCTCGGCTACCGGCTCGGCCAAAGGATCGACCGAAAGACCGCGAGGATCGAGGAGAGACAAGGAAGGGACGGCGAAGAGGATCGATCGATGAATCACGATCGAGGTCGCGGATAAGCCGGAGGAACGCGTCCGCGTCAGTTTGCATACAGCAAAGTTAGCGGCAGGATGCGTTGTCGCTTTCCGATGCCCTTGACAACGTCTCCATAGTCGTTTATGCTAATCGGCTGGGTCCTTCGACGTCCCTCGAAGCCCTCTGGCCCTTCGGACCCCGATAAAACCCGGCGGATCGTCGCTCATTTTCGTCTCCGGGAAACGTCCGGGAGATTGCTAATCGGCCAATGGAGAGATAGCGGCTGTCTTCTCTTCTCTCTCTCCCCTCTCTTTCGCTGATATTCGCATATCGGCTTCTTCAGGGGCTGTTGAACGCGCCACAGGACCAACCACCAGCCTCGTTAATTTCGCAGTCTAATATGAACGATTATCGACGGCATCGGCGGCCAAGTATTCGACGGAATTCTCGCTCGTTGTTTTCTTCTTCTTCGCTGTATAGAGGTTTCGTGGCGGGCGGTTCTTATGCCTCGATGCCGATAAGGAAATACCTGAAGACTTCCTACACGCGAGATAGTGTTGGAAGTTTTTTGATGCGGCGGAGAATGGAATCTTTGATAGCGTCGGGTTCGTTGGTTTTGGTTGGCTGATGTTGGATGAGGCGCGGGTCAGTGGTCGGTGTGGTTGTTTTGTATTGCTCGGAGTGGATTAGGATAATATTTACAAAATCAACACTTTATTGAAAATTTTAAAAATATGTTTCGTTGATCTGTGTCAATTATACCGGGTATTTCACCTAACGTTGCTACCTCAAATGTCTTTGTTGGTTTTAAAGATACGTCAAACGTCTGCAGGTCAAAGTTGAATGGTAAAATGGTTCCCATACGATACCAACAAAATTTTTGTTTTTATGTAATTTTTTTTTAGAAGTATGAAGGTCACCTTCATTTTTTAAAATGGAATGTCCTAGTTTTTGTACCGTAGATCGAGAGAGTATCAAATTCTGAGTATAACAGTGTTGACCTTCATGTGTCCTAAACCTAATAGTTAACGAGATATTATCCAAAGAAAAAAGAAAATTGTTTCGATAATATCTCGTTAAGGTCAACACTTTTATACTCAGAATTTGATACTCTATCGATCTATGATAAAAAATAGGACATTCTAGTTTAAGAAATGAAGGTCACCTTCATATCTCTAAAATAATTACATTAAAACAAAGTTTTTTTTGGTATCGTATGAGCCCCATTTTACCATTCAACTTTGTGCTTCAGACATTTGATGCATCTTTAAAAACAACAAAGATATTCGAGGTGACAACGTTAGGTGACTCATCCTGTATTATTCTGAAGATTTCATATTAAAATAAAAATACGAAGAAGACGGATTGGTGCAAATTAAAAAATGAAAATGGCTCACGAGACATAGGAGATGCATGACGTGGCCCTGGGAGCACCAGAAATCCTTTCGCTCTCCTACGATCATTTCCATCGAAGGTGATTCCGATTTCACGAGACGTCCCAAAGAGGAGCTAGTCTCGATCGTCGCGTTATCTGCTCCCGCGAATCTCGGAATCAAAGCGTGTAATCGAGGGACAAGTCGAAGAGAAAAAGAGTGGTACCGAGAAGAAGCGAGGGAGCGAGAGAGACGAATATAGAGGCTGTCAAGCAAACGGGTAACACAACTCGACGGTAGCGAGCTTTAATTGGTGGTTCGGCAGCTTCGCGCAATGTGGTATGGCGAAAAGAAACACGGAACGTGCGCGGAGTGAAGATGCCACTTCGTTTTCTGCCGATTCGGTCCCGATCGGACGCCCCGTTACCTTTGTCACCGTTTCTCTCTCTCTCTCTTTTTCTCTCTGGTTACCGTCTATCCGGCTGCTCCGCTTTTAATGTCCGCCACAGTGTCACCTGAGACTCTGCTAATTGGACGGTATAAATTCAGCGGCGCGCACGGAAAGTTGAAACGACGGGAACGTGACGAGCAACGGGAACGTTAGTGACACTCCGCGGGGCTGCGATCGTTATCGAACGGATTGACGAATGGTCGCTTTCCAGAGGCGTGTCAATGGAGAGACAAAAATGGTAGACGGCTAAACACGGCCACTGCGAGTCAACGAGACGTCCCAGACTACATTGTTCACAATTATTTCCAGATTTAATTGTGCGCCGAATTTTCAAGAATTACTGCAAATGAAGTTCGCGCGACATCCAACGCGTCAAAATTACAATAAAACACTAACAAAACATCGCAGATCAATGTTTGAGGGCTTATCATAAAGATGAGGCCGTTCTTTACAACCTCACATCGCAAGAAATCCGCAATAAAATTGTTCAGACCCCACAGAGACGTTTGAACCGATAGAATACCAAAAATGCTAAAACCTGAGAATGTCTCGCGTGGTGTTATGGGCAGATTAAACATGATCTCCGTAGGTAAACAAAAGGTCCGAGGTAAAATTGCGAGTCATTTCGAGATTCGATCCCGATTTCGAGGAAGCCCGCGGAAGAAATCGATGCTTGTTCGAAAAGCCTCGGATATCGGCCGATCGAGATAGCGCAGCGACGAGCCGTCCACGTGGACGTCCGAGTCAATGGTCGTTAAATTTAATGGGCCCGCTCGTTAATTCCGTACACCGACGGTTTCACGTACGCAATAACAAATTACGCAAACGACTCGGCTTGGCCCGGCTCGAACTGACGCGCTCTCGCCGAACTGCGCGCGTATTTTCATAATATTCTCTCCAGGAACGTCGTCAATTAATGCGCCTGCGAGTTCACCCTCACCGGCTCGCCCTGCCCGCTCGTGCTCGCGAGCTGAAACTCGAAGCGGATAGCAGAATTTCGGAACGGCCAGGATTAATTTCGACGTTGGAACGCTGGTCACGATAACGCTCGTCATCGAATTATGATCGTGATCCCATAAAGATGCATCGCTCTCGATGTTTTTTATTCCTGGCGAGGACCCGAGGTGATAATGTAAATAAGAAAACAGCGTCCCCTTCGATCTCAATTTGCCTGGCACGCGCATAATTTAATTGTTGCATTATGCGAGACGGTCAGAGGTCCTTTACGACCCTTTCGCTTGTGCGATCTTTGGATCGTGATATTTTTCTGTTGTGTAAGCAGAATGGACAGAAAATACTATTACTAATCTACGAGATAAATGTCTTTTTCCAATGCTTTATTTCCCAATTAGACTCGCACATTGGAACAAATCAATTGAATCGTGTAAGAAAAATGGTAAAAAAGGGCCATTTTGATCTATTTTCTTCTAACGCAGTATTTTCATAATTATATTCGCACATTAGAACAAATTAAATGGTAAAAAGGACCACTTTGATCTATGGGATAAATGTGAGAGAAATGACGTCGAAAGGACAACGGGAGGGATTTGTTCGCCGATTTTCTTTTTGGCACGGGGTCGTTCGTTATCGTTTTGCTCTCGTTAAGCCGGCCCCGATGCGATCTACGAACACGCGAGCCTCGTACAGACGCAGACAGTTATTTTTTTTTAGATTGTTCCGCGTTAAACCACGCGGAAACGTGTAATTAAGTCGAATGTATCGCGTACGTGGCGAGGCATTAACTGTTGCCCCTTTAATTATTGTGCGTTCGGGGCCTGTTTCACGGAAACCGACAGGATGCGGTGATACCTTCTTCTTTTATGTATAGAGCATAATTTCGGGGTGAAACGCGTGTACACGGACTCGAAAGTGAAAGGTGTTGAACGGCTGTTCCGCGAAAACGTTTGATTGTTGTCGGAAATCAACGTGATCTAACGAAACAAAATTTTCACCTAGTTTCCCAAAATGCGTGAATCCCTCCATGAATAATCTCCAAACATAAACGATTGTAGAAAGTGTCGTTTTTCTCTAACAATTTTACTAAAGTTCATAAATACGTCAAATACAAAATTCAAAATTTAAGTTTATTATAAAAATTTTGTTACGTCGTTCAAAGAGAGCTCTAGAATGCCATCGACTCCTGTTTATTTCAGCATCGATTCGAACATAAAGGGCGATTTCAGTAGGAAAGCCGAGGGACAGGTGAGGGTTAACAGGTGAAAATTCCGCGTAACCCATTTCCGGTTGGAACGGCGAGCAACTGGAAACCGGCGGAACAGCATCATCCCCGAAAACATGGGGGATGAGGGTGGTCGGATTCTCTCGTTTTCGATGCGCGCGCGAGAACGAGCTCTCTTTTCCCATCGGTTGCTCGATCGGGCAATCCTCGTTACGGCCAGCCGTAATCAATTTCACGCATTGATTAATACGAAGTAAATGAATACCTGGGAATCGTTCCAGGGCTCTCGATAGCCAGAGAGAGAGAGAGAGAGCAAGAGAGATCGCGATAAAGAGAGAGAGAGAAGGATAGATAGAGAGGCCAGGCCACAGCGAGAGCGAGAGATGATTTATCCGGCGTGGGTCGAGGGCTGGCTGCCACGCGTAATTATCATACGACAGCCGATTAAAATTGCGGCGGTGCTCGCGTTCAACATCAATTTCAGCTAATTACATGCATTTTCATGTCTATGGCGCGGGACCCGGCTACGGAAAAATCGGCCGGTACGTGCTGCTAGATCGCGGCTAGACCGGATTAGATCGCGCCAGCCGGTGCATTATGGGAGCGATCAGTGTCTCCCAACTTTGTCCAGACCGAGATCGATTTCGAACGAGCTGAGGCCGTATGACGCACCCTTGCTAATTGAACAGGTGGTTGCTCCTCATTTTCTCACAATTTTAGCATTCGCGGTAGACCGAGCTCTACGTGAAATAGTATTTTAAATTATTATTATTATTTATTATAAACGGACCGAAGCTCTCTTACATAAATGTTTACAATAGAAAACGATAAAAGACTACTCGTATAAGAACATAGAAGGGACATGCACAAAAACTAATGGTACAAACTATATGGTATTATCCTATAATCCTGCGTAATTGTTTTTCAAACATGTGCAAAGAATCAATGAAGAAATCAATACGATTATAGAGAGTGCTAGAGCCTGCAATAATGCGATTTATTGGATTAATTAATCGATAGGTAGATCTGGCTTTAAGGGTTTGAAATCCTGCTCTAGTTCTCAATACACGTTCAGGTACATAGAAATTGATAGAAGTAAAGATTGAAGTAAATCAATATGATTATTAATTAAATTAGCAATAAAGCTCTGGTCGGATACTCTTCTTCGAGCAGACAATGTTTCTAGGTTCGTTGTGGTTAATATTGTGGAGTAATCATGATCAAATAGTAAAAAAATCCTATTTATTTTAAAGTATGCACACAACTTTGAAAATAAAATATTTCATTTGATGCAGCAACTTTTGAAAATAAAATATTTTATTTAATGCAGTAATTTTTGAAAATAGAATCGGATTCAATACATTGAGGAGTATATTCCTAAACGATAAGATGCACTCTATGTTTGTGCGGTTTCTCAAAGTACTATAACGACGCAAGAAGTAATAATTTTATTTTGTGGTTGAGATTGGTAAAATATTTGGTGGTAGACTCGTGTAACCTAGTGGAAACTCTGTTCCCTAAAATTGACGTTGTCCATGCTAATCGCTCTCACAAAAAATCATCAATCGCTCGGCTAATCCACAACAAACCATCCTCTAAATCAGAAAATGAATCATCAATAAATTGCACTCACCGGACCGGAGCAAACGTCGACAATTCCCCAACACGTCTTCCAGATCTCAGCTCGAATCCCCTAAGTTTCCTCCTGAAGCTGCGTTTCGCTCTAATTCTCGGCACACTCGAGCTGGCCCGGGGAATCCTGAATCCTCGTTGATCCCGATTTAAAACAGATCCACCGATCCTGCCCTCATCAAGATCTCTCTCAGACACTGCCTTCTCCAACTTGATCGCTTCCTTCATGTTAAAATCACCTTCTCCCGAAGCCATCTTCTTCTCAGTATCCGTTCTCTCATCGTCTCTGATCGTCTTCAGGATTGTTTCAGAATTTGCGTTTCCCACAGGAGGCTTATTAGACTTTTTAGCAACCTGAGGATCGTTCTGATCGCCGTTGATGAGACGATTGAAGTACTTCTTCCTTTCAAGGACGAGATCCACAGCTGGGGTAGTGAAGATGTCATCAGAGTTCGTCACCGAGGATTTTGACAGCCTCAACTGTGGCACCGAGAGATCTTGATCCGACGAAGTGTCGCGAACTTCGTCCGTCTTTCTGTCCCTGGTAGAGACGCTGAGATTGCTGGTTGCGTCGTCTTCGGTTTTCAGCGAGCTTTGGCTATGGGTGAGCTGGCTATGGTTTGAACTATCGTCTTTGCTGCGATCCAGGATCGATAGGCGCGAAGAGGCCTGGAGGTTGATCTCGATGGATGCTGTAGCGTCTTCTAGTTCAGCTACGCGTTTTTCTAAGAAGGCGATGCGACGGTCGCGGTTTTTCAATAGGAACAGAGCCTTCTGGGCACGCTCCTCCTCGTCCATGGCGTTCCTGAAACGATATTTCAGTTGTTAGATCCCCAGCAAAAGACTCTTGGTATGTGTTCAGCTAGAAGAAACTTGATCTTTAGCCTTCTGGATTGATCAGAGTATAGGAGACATTGGGGTTGTTTAATATGCTAAACCTATCGAGCTCTAAAAGCGATTAAAATGTTTTAGCTTATAAAAAGGGTAAAGTAAAGAGCAGCCTATAAAAATTATATGTGCAATTTTTATTACAATATATGCTTGAATGATAAAATTTATAGAATCAATTTCAATGTATGCAACTTCACAATTTCAATGATTATAAAATGAAGAATATAAAACCGATCATTTGAGCGGCAGTGGTAGGTTTAGTGGCGAGATCCGTAGACTGCGGATTTTAATGCTAAATGAAAATTGTCTGGCTGAATTGTGAGAGACCAAATTGTCATTCATTCGATGACCACGGAATACGTCCATGGTCAAGATAAAACTGTGGCAGGAGCGCTTTTCGCAGGACCCCGTCGTCAATTAATATCCCGCGAAGCCATTATTAACGTCCGTGGAAAGCGCCGGCGAGTTCCCGACGACTTAAAGCGCTTAAGGAAACCGAAATAAATTACGCCGCGGAGAGAGGTGCATATTTAATTCGAGCAATTAATGCCGTCTTGTAAAACACGCCGCTGGGGTGGCTGTTGCTGTAGTCCTCCCTCTTTCCTGGCAGTAATGAGCCCGATAAATCAACCGGCTCTGCACTCGAAACTTCGCGGATAACTTCGGGCTCCTGCAGTTTCTTCTCCCGGCTACCAAACGGCTCCAGAGAACGGCACATCGTTCCTTCTTGTCGGGCCGAACGATTGATAAATAACCGGGGAAAGTGTCCCGACCTTACTGCCAACCCCTCTTGTCCCCATTCTCCCTTGGTGATACCCCTCTTCATATTTTTTGGAATTTTTTTAGATTAATCAATTTTCTAATTTCATTGAAATTCAAAGTGATTAAGATTGGTCGCAGTTCTTGCTTCACTGAAATTAACCCTTAGCAGTCGAGGGGTGACACAGAGACGCCATTACAAATTGTTGTATTTACCAATATTCACAATATTGTTTATATTATTAATAGACTGCGGATTTTATACATTTATGACCAAAGTTGATGTATACAATTTAAAGCAGTAGACATATTTTGAACATTTAAGAACATCAACGTATTAATTCCAGTTTAATAACATAATTAAAAGAAGAAAGAAATTTTTATTTAGCTTCTGTGTCTTGGAATCGATGCAGACATTTTTTATTTTGCATAAACATCCGCAGTCTAATTATTAAATATGTTGGTATCTAATCAATTACTACACATTTAAGTAATGTATGAGATATTAAAATGTACAATGGAATTATTCTAAGTCGGAAGAAATGTTTAATTTTCAAGTTAAAATATTTTTAACTGAACTAATATCTTAAAATGGACTTCTCATGGACTAAGATAAGCTAATTGGCGATCTGACAATAAAATAGCGTCGACATTTCCGAGCCGCTTTGTCACAGCGCGAGTCAATACGCCAGCACGCAGCGTAATTAATAGCGAGAGGAGATTGATCGCGGGCGTTTCTGTAAAACCTAATTAAGAGGGGTATAATTTCCTAATCGCGGGCACAAATCACCGCATCGCCCCAGCTGAAAGAAGGTATCGCGCGCGAATTTCGCCGTAATCCTCGTTCCCCGCCCTCGGATATACCCGGCGATTAATTAAGCATAAAAATCTGGTCGTTTGCGAGGAACGGAGGAAAGAGAAAGAAAGATTTAAAAAAAAAAACAAAGAAAAGAGAAATGCCGCAGATTGCCCCACTTAATCCCCCGGGCGACCGCCTTCTGCGCTGGGGATGACGCCTCCTGACGTCCCGTTGGAAATTCATTAAAGCGATATCCCATTTATTCCGAACGACCCCTGCGTCTTCGCCAAATGAAAGAACAAACGCGTAATCTGCTACACTAATACGCGAACGACCCTCGCGAAACGTTTCATTTTCCGTGCAAATTAGTAGTAGCGCAAATTACTAGTAGACTCGCATAAGTTGTATAGTATATTCCGCAAAGAATATGATCAATATACACACGAAGTTTCGCCGTTTAATACAAATTTCTTAGCTGAAGGTCAACTCAAGGTCGCACTATAGTTGGTCATTAAATTTGTCTTGAAATTGAACAGAACAATACAGTTACTATTTTACACTTCTTTATAAAAATAACAAGAATGTGGCTATCCAAATTTTTGGCAATTTTATTTACAATACGTTTACAATCTCGATAATGGTAAATTAAAAATGTTGGAACCTACTGTTGATGAAGGCAAGGTGACCTTGACTTTTCATCTAAACGAAATATTTTTAAATTCCCAGTGGTGCTATTTGTAGACTATTGAAAGCTGATTAACTCCTGTTCGAAACATTTATGCGAAGTGCCCACCGAATGAATGAATTAAAATTTCGAGATTCGATAGAGTCCGTGGGTTAAGCAGTCGGAACCTTCTGTCGCGAAGGGTTATGGTTGAGAATCGTTCGGAAGACATCGGGGACGGTGTTCAGCAGAAGGGGAGGCCGTTTCCGTAGACAGGGACTCGTAATATGGCTTATTAAAATTACAGGGATGGAGGGTTTGCCAGTGTCGACCGCATCCCGGCTAGGGACAGACCGCGACAGAGTCAAGACAGCTCGTGACCAGAGCCGGGGGGGAGTCCTAGCTTCGCATAAGTCCATTCCACCGGTCTGCTGCTTTATACAACTATAGTCCAGGAGAGCTCGACCGCCAGGGATTGCTCTCCGTGGACCACACCAGCAAGCCTTCCTGGATGAATGTTATAGTCTTCGGCCGGCCTTCGACCACGAGGAACACCGGACAACTGCTCGTCAGTTTCCCGGTGACCTCAAACTGCGTCGCCTGGGTATGATTTAATCGGCTGATTCTGATAACCCGGCGAAATTGCCGCTCGAGCTACCCTCCTCACTGTCTGGACGGCCCAAGCATAGCATTCGTCTTACCAGCTAGACCCCACTGGCGCTAAATCATTCTCCACATACTGCTTCTTACATTTTAATTCGGAACAACTAGACCTTTACGAGATCTTTACGCAGAAAAATTTTTTTTCGTTCATATTATGCAGGGTGCAAGGGCCAAATATACAGGTTGAAAGAAATATATCGAAATTGTCCATTTTCATACCATTTTTATGCCACCCTGTAGAGATACGGAATAAAATAGTTTACTTCAAAATCGTTTTTTCACGAGAACGGTTGATTTGATTCTTGATCGTTGATTGATTTTGATCCTTCGACAAAGGCGTGATAGATAAAAATATAATCTCTCATACTAACCCCTTGCCGTACTTTGACGAGCCAGACTCGTGATGAAGGTTTTTAACAAAGTCTAACAAATATGAATGTTACGCGTTTCATTTTAGATGGAATAAAGTTTGATTCGTTTGTAATCAATATTTAAGCATTAAAATAAATGTAGCCATACAAAAAATATACATTTTCTTTTCTCTTCTACGACATTCTTGTGCATAAAGACGTTCTAATCACTGTAACTGTAAACGAAAAGCTGCGATAAGGGGTTAATTAAGAAGAAGCACGAAACATTTACCTACTCTGTTCCCAACTGAGATTTTATACGGTATCAACTTCTTTGCATTTGTATTTGCCCATTTACAACAACTTTTGTCAACTACTAACTAACGTATGGTCAATTAGTAGTTTTCTCGTTTTCAAGGATGGTCAACTTCCGACACAATTATTGAATTTTCGGAAATGTCTGCAAAATTGGAACAGTACAATTATTTTAAAAAAGTTAGCTTTGTCGCACAATGTAAGAAGTTTAAACAGCATTTTCACTATTTAAGAAAGAATAAAAGTCATTTACTAGTATTCGCGCAGAGAATTTTTTTTTAACTGGCCGACTGTCGATGCTTTTACCTTGCATCGTTCCATCGAAACGAGCCGCAATAAAACAAAACTACGAGTCACAGATCGTCTACGTGACCCGAAGGGAGACATCCCACGGAACCACGTCGTCGAAGGCGCATCCTCAAAGGAAACGAAAAGGGTCTAGGGAGAGGAGAGGGCACAGGGTCGGGCCATTAACACCTCCCGGACAAATCACTCGATTTTCTCGGACGATTTTCCCGCAGCACGTCCGGCAAATAAGAAAACACGATGTATCACCCGTGGGACGTGGACAAGGAGTTCCTCTCGGACATCGGGTGGAAAGTGGGATGGGTGGTTTACTGGCCGTTGGTAATGACGAAACAGATGGCCCTTTCTTCAGGAACGCGAGTAGCACGCGTGTCCCGCAGGAAGAAGAGGGGACCTTCGCTCGGAGAAACCTTGATGAAGTGCCGCCATTATCGGTACAGGACAAAACCCACTTCTGCCTTGGACGTCCGGCGACTTTATTACCCGCGAACACACGCATCCACCACGGGTCCCACACCGGGACCAGCCTGTCATTCTCGTAGAGGAGTGCTGGAACGGGGAGCTTAACGAGCTTACCGTTCTCTATCGGACCTTCTTCTTCTCCTCGCGCTCTTCGGTTAGTATAGCGACCGTACACAATATAGTTTGCCACCGGTCGAATCTCTCTTGCTCGTGAACGACCGTGCGCCATATTCCAGGCGGTCTTCAGGAATCCTCGGACAACGCTCGTTTGGGAAAATGGATGGGAAACGCTGATGGATCTGCGAAGCTTACCTCCCAGCTCCGCGAAAACAAAGCAAAGATTCGAACAATCTAATTCCTTCCGCGGTCTGATGCCCACGGAATTTCTCAACGTGGACAGTTCCGATTTGATCAACTCCTCTTCAAGTGTTTCACATTCACATGCAGTGATTCCCACTGATATTCGGACACTCTTAAAAAGAGATAATGTTTGGAGAAGTTGGAACAATTGGTTTGATACACAACGTGACAAAAATTTTTGGAAAATACTGCAAGTTCTCGGAATTGCAGAGGAACTACTGAAAGTTGTATTCTCTAACTTTTTTATGTGGGCTTATATGGAAAAGTTAGAAAACACATTTCTATAATATATTCTGAAAATTTCATCGAAATCGGTCGACGTTCTAATGAACTACAAACGTTCAAAATTGTAGTTTTTCACGATTTTCGGCCTCCAACTGCAGTAATTCCAAGGATTCTTACATCTTTCAATGCCTGTCGATTTTCCCGCTTCAACCGATTTCTATGAAACTTTCACAGTGCATATAATTAACACAGATCTACAAAACGTATTTTTTAAAATTTCGATATAGGTCCGCATATAAAAGTTGTAAAATGCAACTTTTAGTATTTTCTCTACAATTCCGACCAAATGCAATTTTTGATAAAATTTCTCTTCACATCCAATTGATGTAGCTTCCCAAAAAAGTTCAAATCGCATAGTCCAATATTAACAAAGTTATCGTTTTTTTTAGAGCGTCCGAATATTAATGGGAGTTATTCTATAATTTGAACATTCTTCTCGTAGAGTTCATGCTGATGCAAGAAGTAAGAAGTGAGAAATTAAATGGACACTTGAATAATGCTCTGGGTCAGGATAGACCCCAGACTTCGCCCACGTGGATTCTACTGTAAAGATCCATGAGGAATTATTCCACAAATATATTTCTCTATTATTAAAGAAATGGTTAAAAATTTGAAAGGACATATTCTTGTTATTTTTATAAAGTAAGACCGAAAGACTATAGTGGTCGGTTCCACATTGTTCATGTATAAAAATACAATGAATTGCTTTTTCCATATCAGAGCTATTTCTGCTAATTATGTCAAAAGCATTCCGTCCAATCAATTTAACATTTTAGAAGCCGCTTTCCCCTATTATGACCGTGTTCCACTTGCTAAATTTAATGTTAAATGGTTTAACGTTCGAACGAATCGAGAAACTGATTCTAATAGAATTGATTTATTGAGTCACTGCTGGGAGACACTTCGACATGCACGAACGAATACAATTCGTATTCGCAATTCTTACTTTTTCTGCAGTCTTTTGGCAACGCGTTTATAGATCGAGATTAGGCATGCACGGAAACCTGTCGAATAGCTTGTTAGTCATGCTGAAAGTATGACTGGTAAAAGTGAAACGGAGTGACAAAATATTAACTCCGTTATTTTTGCTACAGCGTTTACCTTTCGGTTTCTTTTTCGACGATCGATTAAGGATCGCAATATTATTTGAAGTAGTAACATTTTTTAAATGGTAACGCTGTTTTTATTCGTTTCATTACCGTGCGCACATAATTGCATCCACTTTAAACTCTCTACAACATTTTAATTAGAATACTGTTACCCCAGTATCGCAGAAAAATTTTTCATCTCACCGCGCAATTTCGATCGGCGAGATAAGAAAGAATGTTCGTTATTGTGCGAGTTTAATAGAACAAATTGAATAACAATTCATGTTAATATTTACACCTGGAATATTAAATTATCCTCCGCCTTTGATTCACGCAATTAAACGGGGAGTGCTCCTCATTACGGATTCTAATTTAAATGTAGACTTTTAATACATTTCCATTATTTATGCGCCTGATTTGCATTCATTAGTCATCGTTCTCAGGAAATTGTTACGTTTCAGTAAGAATTAAGTGGGGTCAGAGGTGACAATCACTTAAAACAACGAAGTTCTTCACAACATGTTCGAAAGGGTGTTGGCAAAACTGTTATTGGAATATCATCGAAAACAAAAAGGTTTCGGATTATTATGAAATACTTTTCTTCGATACATCCTGCACAGAAGACGCAGAACTCAGCATTCGCGCAATCGTTACGAGCAAACGGCAACTCATCAGAATCTGCGTATTTCCGATCGACGCCGCTCGTTCGAGGCTTCATTAGCCGGTTTTAATTATGGGCGACCAAGATCGTTGTCGCTAGAACGCGAGATGGTGGCCGGTCTCAATAGACGGGCCGCGTTCATTAATCATCTCGCGGTCGCAATTATCGTAATTGCCGTAGTATCGCAAGCCCAGTACGCGCAGGTAAGTCGCGCGATTTTTCTTCAGCTTGAAATCGGTTTCAAGTATTTACGAATTCGTCGGATCGAAACACACATTATTGATACGTTTAAGAATCAAGGAAAAATTGAGGTTACAAAATTCAAACATTCACATCTTCCAATGCCTACAGCTTTTTTATGCGTCAACCGATTTCGATGAAACTGTATACATGTATATATATAACTTCCTTATATTAACAAAATGCACATTTCAAATTTTCATTTTAGGCATAAATAGAAAAGTTAAAATTAATATTTTAAATAATGTTTAATATACCACGTTTTTAAGACGCACTAAAAAGTATAAAATAATTTTTCCTAGCCCCATACAGATTCCAGATGAAAGTGATTGTGAATTTTGTGTAATCTATCTTTATGGACTATCTGTATAATTTTGTTTTATACTTTTCAGTCCGTCTGAAAAACGTGGTATCTTAAGAAGTTTTTTTTATTTAAATAATTATTTTCTGCTTTTTAGTCTTGTGTGTGTGAAATTTTTCAATCGATTTTTAACATCGAGTTAATATTGCATTGTTATCCAGTTCTGAGCTATGTTTAAAGTTTCAAGTCTCGAGCTCATCGGGAAGTTAGTTTAAAATCAATTGCAAAATTTTTACCGAACAGACAAGCAGACGGACAAGAAAGCGAGTTGATAAAAACGTGATAAAATCGCGAGCTTCGTTTTTGTCTTCAAAACTCCGAGCAATAGCAATTTGAAGCAAAATTTTATCAATTTTGATCAATTTTTTTGCCGGATTTGTCTGAATCTGACAAAAGTGAGAAGATTAAATGCTCCATAAGATTTATGATGTTTAGATTTCAACGTTTCATTAAAGATTAAATTTCGATTAAAAAGCATGGGTTCCACTCATGCTTCTTTAAAAAAAATCGGCAATTTCGCGAACCGTGACCAGGAAACGAATCACAGTCGGAAAAATGACAGGCAACCGGTTCTATTAGAGCGTCCTCCGCGCGATAATCGGCAAAAACGCGACCGCCGCGTGATTTATTCGTTCCGGGGGTTGGATTCCCGTAAAACGCGAAAATTTACGACTGTTGTTTAGTGCTGCAAATCGCGGGTTCGCAGACCGCCGGTGATATCAAGCGATTACGCGGACGTTGATGGTCTGCGTTTGACAACTACTCGCAAATTAACTGGCCGATGTGTCTCTCTCTTCTCCGAGCGACTAGGTTGTTAAGGCTGTTTTTTGTAATTTATGCGGTTACAATTACCCCCGGACAGATGGGGGTTTTAATATATCCACCGGACGATTTCAATGGGATTAACGCGTTTAGAGAGCACAGCAAGAACGAGCCTAGATTTGTCTTTGCACGATCGCGAAAGATCAGCCACGCAAGAAACTGCCACTTGGATCGACCTGTTACGGGAAGATCTGTTTTTCATCCTTACCATTCGCCCGGGTGAGACTCGCTCGGTGTAAAATGCAATTACTGTGTTAGAAGTGTCGTCACTTCTGGACGCGGTATCGGAGACGCTAATTTGAAGTCTGATGGTGTGCGATCCGTTCTTGCTTCGAATGTTTCTATGGTGCGGATCCAGTGTAATTATGTTCCGAGTGTTTCGATTGTGTTTCTGGTCTTGTATCGTTTCACAGCGTTTTATGGGGTCGTTTCTGCACGAGGATGATGATAAGCTGCATGTGTCCTGAATCTGGACTGAATCTGAATCTCTCCTCGGACAATCTTCTGTTTTTTTTTTCTTACAGTATTTATTGATACCATTATATATGGTTTTTGTCTCTTCGAATTGACGAAGAAAATTTTTATTTTGCATAAAGATCCACAGTCTAAAATTATAACTACGTTTTAGCTATCCGATATTATTCATGAGTGAGAGAGTTTTTGGTCCCATAAAGTTGCAGGTGACACCCTATCGTTACCTAGTGGTCAAGCGGACAACTTCAAAAGAAGAATAGGGGACAGAGATTTTCTTTTTCTAGTAAAGAACAGGAGTGGAAGGGAGCCGGGGAAAGAGGCAGTCAGGAGAAATGCAAATAGCGGGGACCTGACTGTCCTCAAGGACATTAGAGAGCAAGAGAAGGGCTCTCGCAAGAGAAGGACCCCAAGTGTCCGACTTATGTGATTCCTAATTATGTGTGCAAAATATTATTTGTAGTTACTCAATAGTTTTAAAGATATAAACAATTAAAGTTTCATACCTTGTTGATATACCATGACTTGAGCTGTGTGAAACTTTAATCGTTTATACCTTTGAAACTATCGAGTGACTACACCTAATATTTTGCATAAATAATTAGGGATCCATATACCATCGTCTCACAAAAAATTATCAAAATCGAAGTCGGACACTTGTGGTCCTTCCCTTGTCAGTCCTAGACGTGTGGTTTTTTTTAGTGAATATTACTAAAACCACCACCGACACCGACCACCTGTGTTCCCGAGTCCCACACTACCCCTTCTAGGTGTACAAAAACGTATTGTTTCCCACGTCTTTAAAGAAAAAGGAAATGGGATAGAGATTTTCTTATTGCGAAGAAGTCACCGTCGTCTTCTATCAAACGAAAACTGCAATCGCTCTAATGCTCGAATTAATGTTTCTCCGTTCGGTTGGTATGATCGAGGTTGATACCCGAAAGAATTCCGCCGCAGGAATACCTCGGGAACCTCAGACTCGTCGGGAGAATGTATTAAACGGGCCGATCAGGCATCGAGACAAGAGTGTGCTCGGTGTGTATCATCGATCGACGTGTATTTCATCGGTTCAGTAATTACATAACGTCACCGTGTGCCGGGTATAGAAAGCGGAGAGCAAAGCTCTCTCGGGCGGAGAACGTTGTGTGTCGGCGCGTTCCTTTTACAGGCTGCTGCTGCTGCTGCTGCAGTTGCAGTTGCAGCTCCTTAACGATCTCTCGCGCGATACCGCCTAATGACTAGCGGCGCGGGCATCATCGTGTCCCGATACGGCATTCGAAGAAAAGCATCGGGACCCGGGCATCCGTCAGCTCTCTGTGCCAGAAATCGAGCTGCAAGTCACGCCGACCAGCTTCCGAGATCCGAGGGACCATATCCTCTTCTCACCTTCGTTCAACCCTCCCCTTCATCTTCCTCTCCTCTTCTTCTTCTTCAAGAGAGAAAAAGAGGACCGACAAGGATCGACACAATCTGATTCTTTCTCGTTCTTTCTAAGCGGCACTTCTTTTAGGCCATCGAACAGGCAGCGGCGTCTCGGAATCCACCTTATTGACAGGTTCACGGCTCCCGAAGATACTCCTCTGCTATGGTATACGCGGCACGTATCGCTTCTATCTTTCTTTCTTCCTTGTCATCTCTATCTCCCGAGCTGATGAGAAGATTGAGAATTTTTCTGTTAAATAGAAATTGGTATCGATTCCGGTGCGCTGCAGCGGAACATCGTTGCACGGAACGATAATGCGCGCAAAAATCGACGAGGTGACCAGTCATAGTGATCGGTAGTGTCGATGTTCTTTTGTTTCTTCGTAGCTATGCGATCACCATCGCGAGCACTAGAACGTGTGATATCTCGCGGTGGGAATCACAAGTGTCAACGTACGCGGTTGCAACGTGAGAGATTCTATTGCATTTTACAATATTAATTAAAATTAGCACGGGCACATTGATGATTTTTTTATGTGACACACAGTTAGACACAGTTGAACAGAGTGGAACATAAATTGAACAGTGTCAGACGCAAGTTGAACAGTGTCAAACGCAGTTGAACAATGTTAAACGCAGTTGAATAATGTCAAACGCAGTTGAATAATGTCAAACGCAGTTGAATAATGTCAAACGCAGTACAACAGAGCGACAACCAGTTAAACACAGTGGGACCAGCCCAAACACGGTTGAACAGGGTGAAACAAAATTGTACAGTGTCAAACGCAATAGAACAATGTTAGACGCAGTTGAACCATGTTAGACACTGTTGAACAATGTTAGACACAGTTGAACAATGTTAGACACAGTTGAACAATGTTAGACACAGTTTAACAATGTCAAACGCAGTACAACAGAGCGACAACCAGTTAAACACAGTGGGACCACGCCAAACACGTTTGAACAGGGTTAAACAAAATTGAACAGTGTCAAACGCAATAGAACAATGTTAGACGCAGTTGAACCATGTTAGACACCGTTGAACAATGTTAGACACAGTTGGACAATGTTAGACACGGTTTAACAATGTCAAACGCAGTACAAGAGTGTGAAACATAGTCCACTTAACTTTTTTACATGGAAGCTATAATAGCCAGAGCAGGGAAAAAGTAGGCTATCGAAAATCGGGGTCGCTGGATGACTCCGTCAGCGTCGATCTCGATCGTCACAAGAGCCCTAGAGGATCGGCTAATCCGGCGATTCACACGAGGCAAGGACGTGGAACGGCCTCTTGAAAGGTGCGACGGGGACGATCGTTCTCGCCACCGCATTTACAATCGTTAGTCCGCTCCTCCGGGTCCCTCTCTCTGCCCCACGGTGGAATCGTTTAGCGTAATTACGGCTCTTGTCACGGTTGCTCGTCCCTCTCCTTTCGGACTCTCACAGAAGACCCGCCGACAAATGTAACCGGTCGATTTTTTCCCTGGCTCGAGACCTGGCCACTGGAACCAACAACTCTCTTTCTTTCTCTCCTCTCTGTTGGTATCGTTGATGGATACCCGATGGATGACTGCATTCCTACGCTGGCGACGACATTAAGCCGACGCAACGGATCGGATCCGCGCGATGAATTCCCGCGAGGCGAGGCGAGCGCCGCGTATGCGAAACGTCTCGGGCGCCTTTCATTCACTCACGGTATAATGCACCGAGCATAATCGAGCGTTAATTCATTGGCCCCCGGACAAAGGATTCGGTCCAGAGTGATACAAAGTCGCCGTTACGCTGCGGCGAGCTCGCCCCAGAAGAGCTGCTCGAGGATCGGCTTTTTGCGGATCTAACCCGACACGTTTGACTCGCCTCGATCTTTCTTCTCGATCCGCGGAGAGATGAACTGGGTCCGGCTACCGAAGAGTAAAACACCGCAGGGTAAATACCGTGGAACTGTTTTACGGGGAATTCTTGTTAACCGGCCGCCGCGATCGCCTCGGGTAGACGACTCTTCGGGTGCTATTGTGTTTCAGCAGGTACCCCGCCCTCCTTCGTTGTTAACTATTTTTCAGTGTCCGAGCAATCTTGCTCGTCGCGCATGCATAGCTAACGAAATACGTGCTCCGTGAAATTGCACAGGAATGATGTGTCTAAAAAATTGTCGATTTTAGAAAATGTCGCCATCAGTTGAACTCACTCAGGGGGACCAAAAATTTTCGAAATCTTTTTTGTAGGTTTTAATATTCTGCTTTGAACGCTGTGTTTGATGTGGCTACTGATTTCCGCTACTGTTATAATTACCCGACACACATTACTAATCGTTCATCAGACGTCTCTACAGAAATGATTTCCGATCAGAGATTTTTGAACGATCCGGAAAATCTCGATCTGTCCCCGATCGCTGAATAAATCGTGCCCGTGGCAATATTTCTATGTCAAGGCCGGTAAGTCAATCCCCGGCGGTACCGGCATTAATCTCGTAATTATTCGCGAAACCAGTTATGCATAATTGGCCGGATAATTGCCGCGTAACAGGCTGCGCACGCCGCCGCCCAGAATACAAAGTATTAATTCCACGCGAAAATGTTGATGATCGGTGGCAGGGTAGCCTCGTAACTTATCGTATCGGGACTCGTATAGCTAATTTATCGCGGAAAATTGCAGGATGTCCTTCTACGGAGGACTTGTGTGTCGTCGATGGTTTGCGAGGGGCCCGTGGGCGTCGATGCACAAGGAATGCATAAGTATAAGTGTCGCCGGGACTCTCTTCCTTTCCGTAATGAAACATTCCATCTTATCGTGATCGCCGTTCGAATGCCACTTTTTTACCTATTAAACCACCCGATGACACAACTGGCGAGCTGTTCGATGATCGCTTAATGACCTTGGAAAATGCAGATCCCCTTCTGAACGAGCAGTCCAGAAAAATTAGGAGAAAATAGGCTCGCTTCGGAGCAGCTGCTATAAATAGACTGAGGAATGCAGTTGTGACAAAAATGGCTGCATTTCATGCATTTCTGACGAAAATTAGGGGCTGCTTGGAACAGTAAACATCCGGTCTATTGTCTACTGGTGTGTACTGTTCTCTACAGCTGTGTATTGTCTCAACAGACCCCAGAAAATCTCAAAAAATTCGTACAATCCAAATCTGTGAAAAACGCAATTTCATTTCATCGTCGATTAACCAACAACAATCAAAATAAAATTTTATCAGAAAAGCAATGTGATCACATCTCTTGCTCCACTCGATTCAAACTGTTGGTCGAATTAATTTTTTATACAACTAGCATACGATTAAATGTCACGTATGGGAAAAATGTACAAATATAAATTATTAGAATTTATGGGACATTCGAGGTCAGGGCACGGAGCACAACACAACGAGCATAATAGAACTTAATTTACACACCGGCCCGGGTATTTTATAATATTCCTCGGAGCGGCAGGCGCGGCGTAGGCTCATTACGACTTTCTCTGTTCGTTTACGGTGCACCGCGGCTTTTGCATGTGCGATTTATCGCGTCGAGTCCGGAGATCAATTACGGATAAATAAAATAGGATCGTTTCGCCTTGTCCACCGAGGACACTGTGGAATTTTTAGGTCCCCGATCCCGCAGATAATAATTAGTCGTTCGCCGATCTTTATGCAAAGTGTTCCGTAACACGTCTACGAAGTTGAAGTTACATGCTGTTTACATTTATTTATAACGTTCTCTGTGAGAAGAAATGCGTATAATTGTACGAGTGTCGGCAGTATAATAAATAAAGAGTTTCGAGGTAAGAGAATGGCGGCCTGCCAGAAGAAAGTCCCACGAGTCCGCGTTGCAGTCAATGCACCAAAGGGATGAAACGCAGATCGCATGATCGCGATACACCGTTACCCACCGGTGAACACGGACGAATAAAAGGACGCCGCGAGATATCGATTGGCAGAGTAAATGATTTCTAAATTGGATCGAAGGCGCGTGGCGCTCGCGCTCGCTCGTGCATAACGCGAAAAATCATCCGCGCAAAAATCGTCGGTGATCTCTGCTCGATTCGAAATACGGAAGAGGTTTCGCGAGCTGCGGTCGAGTCGCGGCAGAAACAATTTTCCAGGAGACGAACGGACGAAACAAAGTTGTCGACGAGAATGCATATTCGACGGAGAATCTTCCAAATTAATTTTTCATTCTACATCCAAAATTCTACAACCGTAGCTAGGCTCATTAAAAAGAAAAATGGATTCTTTTAATATCAAATCGTCAAATTGAATACACTGTCTACCAGTGATTATGTCATATACTCTTTTAAATATTTTTGAATTACGATTGTTTAAATTTTAAAAATGCATCCATGAGGAATTATTAAAAGTATGGATGGACACACATTCTTATTTTTATAAAGTAACGACAGATTGTTGAGCAGCCGTTGCGGATTCGCAATTTGATCGACGCGACGGGTTTCCGATCGATATAAAGAATGCCCAGGCGAGAGTATGGTTGTTTGCGCGGCGCCAGCGTGACCATGCTCGCGTCGAGCAACAACAAACGTCGTCGTCGTGTAGAGCTCGCCGAAAAACTTTATGAACGGTTTATGAGCGCAATAATCCGCTCGCGAGTAACACAATACAGGCTAATTATAGAGGACGAGGTCCAGGCCGGTCGACAGGCATTAACGTACCCGTTAAACTCGCGGCCACGACAGCCTGGGTGGCTTCCCTATTTTCGTCTTTTTTTCTCTTATTTTTCCCCCTCCTCCACCCCCTCCCTCTCGCCCTCTCTTTTTCTCTCTTTCCGCGTTCGTCTCTCTTTCTCCCGAAGTTCTACGCCGGTGTTCCTCGCACTTTGATCCTCGCGACGCTAATGCGTCTCTGTTATTTCAGTCCTTATCCCTGACAGCTAGACCCCGGCGAGACGCTTGACAACGACTTTTTCGATTCGTGTAAACCGATCTCGAACGACCTCGCGGGTCGATCAGCACGGTGACGTTCCCGGTGTCGTGTTCTATCGAATCGCGAGTGGTTGTCATATTTTGCGAAGCAATTATCCCCATAATTATGAAAGTGGTTTGAGTCAGATATTTCTTGTGTCCGAGGTATTTAAAGAATAAGAATATTAACGTTAAATGAATTCCATTTAGTGTTGAAATAACAAGCACTATCTAGCGAATTATTTTTGACAATATTAAAATAATGTGATGTGAAATAACTAATAAATTTTTTTAAATTTTGACGTAGACCACTTTCATAATTATGAGCACAATTGAGCGATCGGGTATACTTTACTTTACCGGAGTCAAAATTAGTATCTTTCTCCTACGAATTATGATGTATTTGGTATGTAAGCCAGTAGATTTGTACCCAGCGCGCATGCAGATCGAAGTTTCGATCCTCTAGGATCAATAGTTGAGGAGCTATGGTCGCTTAAAGTTGAGCATTTTTGACAGTAAGTTCGCAGCCATATTGGTTTGTAGTGACGACCGCGAGCCGCTTACCTTGCCGCCCCCCCCCCCTTAAGCTAATCCTAACCAACTCAGTAAGCGCCGTGCGACCGTCACTACAAACCAATATGGCCGCACCCTTATTTGTCAAGAAACTGGAAATATGCTCAACTTTAAGCGACCATAACTCCTCAACTACTGATCCTAGAGGTTCGAAACTTCGATCTGCATCCGCGCTGGGTATAAATCTACTGCATGACATACCAAATACATCATAATTCGTAGGAGAAAGGCACAAATTTTGAGTTTGGTAAAGTAAAGAGCGGCCGAGCGGTCGACTAAAAGAACTGGAACAGATTTAAATAGTTACACTTCTGGCAAAAATCGCAATATCGTTAAAAAATCAATTAAAAATCGAAGTTTACCGAAATCGCAGGATCACATTCTGTGAATATGAAAACTGAGTTCAAAGTTAAATGATCCGGTAAAAATGTCTATGTCAATATCGTTAAAAAATATAAATAAATACTTGGAAAGTTGGTTGTTGTTAAGTGCGGATCTCCATGTGCAAAATCTTTTGAAATGAAGTGTTCTCTATAAATCCGCAAAATGGAATCAAGGTCAAAAGGTCATAACTCCAGCAGAAGTATATTATCGCATAATCCAGGATAGCGCATGATTGCTTTCTCGTGTTTCTCCTTTTTCGAATCATGCTGCTCCACTTAAAGCTTGACAAGGTCAGAATCCACGCGCCTCTACGAGTTAAAGATATGATGAATCGGCGGGAACCATTTTTTTTCTGAGGCTCGAGAGGTCGTGCGATCCCAAAACCGACAGAAACATAATCGACCGGCGAAGATTTTCGTTCGGCTGACACACCGCGATCAGTCACTGTAATTGGTACCCCCTCGCGAGACGAATGTTAATACATCGCGGAGAGGAGAAAAAACCGAGGAACAAATTGAATCACCGGTGCATCGCGGGATCAGGAGGTCACCACTCGTATCTCGACCTTGTTCCCAAGTGAGCCTGGCAACGGGCTGATAATTAAAATTCTCCGAGCGATCCCCGTCCGAAATTAATCGCCACCGTAACTGCTTTTCTTAAATCGAATCGGCCAAAACTCAGTCGTTCTCGAAATTTATTACCAAGAAAACTAAATGACGTACAGATAGAAAACATTTTATAATATGTTCACACGTGATTCAGTATGGCGGACAAATTTTTTAAAGCCCACAATTTGCTTGGATTATTTAATAATTAAATCTGGCGATGCAACAGCTCTTCGAAATAGGAAAAAAATAGTTTCTGGGTTATTCGGAGGTTTCCCGCGGGATAGTCGCGGATAAGGTCGTTTTACATAGCGGTAGACGCGATTACGGTATCGGATTACGCTCCCGGTTCGGGGTATTAATGTTGATTTCGCGACGCGGAAAAATTGGAGCGATTTGCGGTCGGGGGTTCGCCAGCCTCCGAGAAAAACTGGCTGCAAACTCGATTTCAGACGCGGCGTGCTGACCGCAAATCGTTTTCATTCTTTTCCACCGGGCAAAACCTGTCCGGCACGCCGCCTTATCTTGAAATCGAACTTCCCCACCGGGCGCTGGGTGCGAAAGGTCACCACCAGTCATCACGATGATGGGAAAGTGGAGACGGTTTCCGCCGTGCAACGAAACGTCAAGGTCACCTCTGCTCGAGCCGCCAAGGTCGCGAGAACCGTTTCGAAAACAGTCGTCTACTAAACATTCTCTGTCGGCGATTATTCCATAATTTTTTTAATGTTGTCCATGGCTAAGGATTTTTTAATATGTCCTTTGACAGACAAACTTCAATCACAAATCAAAAACTCCAATGATTTCGTTTCCGATTATTATGTAAAAGATTTTTAAGAATTGATGACGCTCTACCCTCTTCATAATATTTTCTTTACAGTTACAGTGGTAAAACGAGTTTATCCTGAAAAATTTCGTAGAAAAGAAAATTTATATTTTTCTATGGCTACATTTTTTGAATGCTTGAATTTTAAATACGCTTAAATTTGAAAATTGAATTTTATTTCATCTAAAAAGAGAGATGAGTACCGATATGTGCGTTAATTAGCCATTTTTTAAACATATTTTTCAAGGTATTTTTCTTAATCCTGGTTCCTAACGAAATTTACTAGATTCGCACGCTCGTAATTGTCCATAGATAATTAAGAATTTTCCTGATCGTCACCGCGAGTTTCCACCAAGATGGCGCCCTGCTCGCGCGACAGAAAAATGCGCGAGATTGCATCGAGATCCGTCGTTCCGCGGAACGAAGGTAAATCGAGGACCTGTAAAAAGGGCCCGTGGAATAATTCCAGTCCGTGTCGGAGCCGTGTACAGATTACACCGGTGATGCGATGTCAAGAGTCATCTCGTGACGCTCGTGTTTCTTGTCGGCGACAAGTAATCCGGAATCAATTACTAGCTCGCAGCCCTAAGGAACTGCTTCGCCGAGAGACAGGGAGCAAGAGAGAAAGGGAGAGAAACGGCCCGTGGGACGCGACGACCTTTTTAGAGGCCGGGCGATCATTAATCACCCGGTTTTTAGCTGGAAATTCCCTCGCGCCTAGTTTACAAAACGAGGGTCGTCGAAATCGCCCCGTCACCCACGACAAGGGTGCTGGTTTTTGTACTTTCACCGGCCCGGACAGACGATCCCCGGCTGCCACGGTGTACACAACGAATGTTCGTTGTTATACGTTATATCGTTGCTCGTTTCCGTGCGATTACTTCGACCTCTTACTTATCCGACGATCGCGTCGTCTTTCGACTCTCGCGGTGGGCGGAGAAAATCCTGCTCCATTAACTGCACGCCGATTCGCTGCGTGTGAAAGTTTACGAGTAGCTGCGGGTTATAATTGATCAGGCTCGAACCGGAAAACCACTGTTGCAACACAATGCACGCTCTTTCTTAACCCTCGACCGAGTGCGTGCCCCTCTTTGCCAGACTGGTCCGTTTGATCGCGGTAATTCGTCTGCTAAGTTTCAATTTCGTTTAGATATTAGTACACTGCAGATTTTTATATTTAGGTTACACATGTTCATTTCTTTTTTTTAAATAATTTTGTGCAGTTGGAAACAACACAAGAGTATTTGGTAGATAACCAAAATTCACAATGCATAATTTTATACCTCAAATGCACACTGAGAAAAAAAAAGTAGTTACTTCAATAACACGCGCGTTATTGTACTTCTTTACTTCGAAGAATATGAATGTATTCTTTTCAATAGTATGAAATTTCGAAGCAAATCGTGATGTATTTGAATTGTCTATTATGAAATGATTGAAAATAGTATTTGATTCAATACCGTATATTATTATTCGTAATATTTCTTTTTTTCCTTCAATCAGATATGTTGTTAAAAAAATTTGAGGAATGTATTGATTTATACTGGAATTGGTTTGAGGCCATATCTTATTTTTTTGAAAACATTGATGGTCAAGCTATTGGCTTATATGATTGGCGGAAGTGAGTTTTGCTATTGAATTTCAATAGTATTAAATATTAAAATAAATTCATGTGATATTGGTACTATTCAATAGTACATCTTATTGAATCAACATATATTTTTTTTGTTTCGACAGGATTTTTTTCTCAGTGCAGATGTATAACCACCAGGAAACATAAAAATCTATGATAATATGGCTGTGTTACAAGAACGGTCCTACGGGTGTTGTAGAGCTCATTACGATCGAATTCCTGTTGGCTGCGGCATTTCTAGTGAAAAAATTGTCCATCGCCTATGTATTTCTGGCTCGTAGCCCCCGGTGTCGCGTCACAAGTCACCGCGTGACAAATGAGACGTTGTCGTACGTTTGTTCAAATTACTCCCGGCATTCCTTGTGCCACGGTCCTCTCTCTAGCGCCCAACAAGCTTTGAAATATTACCCTCGTCGCCTCAACAACGCCTCGACGATCGCCTAACGGTTCGTACTCGCGGCGACGACGACGCGTTTCGTTTTTACCGAACCGAGCCGGAAAGACGGCACCGAGAAACACAGAGATCCAGGGAAGACAGAGGCTCTTTATAGCAAGTGTACAGTCCTGTTAAACACATTTAATTTTATAATCAATTATTATACTGCCGCATAAAATGCTACTGTACTTTTTCAGCAGCAACAGAACAGACACTATCGGACTTTCTCCACCATTCTTGCCGGAAACTGTTCACCCCACGTAAAAAGGTAATAGAATATAAATAATGGGTCCTGCCTAGATCTATAAGTTTTGTTTGACACGTTTTTTGATATAATCAATAATCCGCGAGGTAAATGAAAAAACAACTGTGTATGCACTCGGTCAATTTCACATTTCTCACAGATTATTCCATTCTCGATTAAAATTATTTTGTTTCCAGTGAAACAATTTTTGAGAGACATTATTGTCAAGAGTAAATTACTTCATGGGATTTTTTGAATGCGGTCGAGAGATCCAAGGGAGACAGTGATCACTGTCTAAGACGTAGTCGGCGATCGCCCGCGAGTCCTCGATTCTAGCGTTTCTTGCGGTCTCGTCGCGTTTTCTTGTCGCGCGAGGAGAATTCCGCTTCCTACGATTTCTCAGGCTTAACGGCGTCATTTGTGTCATAAGTATCAAACTTCTTTCGCGCGAGAATGCGTCGCGAAATGACGGCACACCGGTGTTCGTGATTCGATGCTGAATCGCGCGAACGACCGCAATTTTCCTCCGGTAAACGTGAGTTTCGTGATCGTATAAATATTTTAGCCAATCAGTAGACTGCGAATGTATATGAAAACGAAGATAGTCTGCATCAATTACAAAATCTCTCCATAATTTTATTAGTTAATTCAGCTAATGTTTCTTCTACTCATTTTTTCCCATAAACGCGTATAATTTACTTGCGTTGATGGTATCCTAAATTCCCGATGAACGATGAACGCCTATTGACAATCGGAAACAAGTTTCGTTTCGCAGTGATAAAATCGAGGAAGACTCCCGATAGCGAGCTAGCTATCAAAGCAGAGTCGGTTCGAGAGGAAAGCTCATGTTGGATGGCAAATAGTCAAAGATCCTAGTCAGAATTTTTCCTTTGAAATCGGCCCCGCGAGCCGCGAGCACGATAGAAGCCAGATTGCCGGATGTTTGCGAGGAGCAAACGTTGCTAATTAAAATCCCGCGGCTCTGCTCGGCCGGTAATCAACGAATGCCTTTGGGCTGCGAGGATGGTCAACGATCCTCGACCCTTCAACCCCTTTTCGTCCCTTCCTTGTCCCTTCCTGAACTCGTTCGACTCGCCCAGTTCCCCGTTAACCAATTCGAATTTTTTGCTCGATCGATCGATGCTCGCGATTGGAAGAAAATAAACGTGGAAACACGGCAAAATAAAAAATCTGCTCTGATTGTGGCGTGGCATTACTTTACTTTTACATTTTTTAGTTTAGACGAGTGCACCGATGTTGACAAGTTTTTTCCATTAATAAAATTTTAAATATTAAAGCCTCTTTTTCATAACGACGTTTCGAAATTTGAACTATGATTTTTTTCAACGTTTTATCGCAATTTTAATGCCAAGAAGTCATAGACAATAGTGTGTGTTTCTCAATAGATCGCAAAAAAGAATATCTTGTGAATTATTTTTGTGACATACAGACTTCATAGAAATTTTGTAAATAGTGGGTTCGAACGAGCACATATTGGTCAACAATTGAGAATTTTTCCACTAAAAAATCTGCATGTTTGACCACGTTATACAGGCTGGTATGAAATGCTGCATTTTAAATGAGGTTGCACGAGGTCCCACAATTTTGCAATTTATATTAATACTTCATTAACCTAAAAGTTGATGCACCGTATTAATCTTCATTAATGTAATTTCAGTTAGCTTGAGACATTTTAGTTGCGCCAATTTTTGTAACAATTATGATTCTTATTTTAACTTAATTCGAGAGTTCCAAAGAGAGAAAGAGACTTCCAAGGAACTGGAGAAGTGGGTGAGAAACTATGGCATAGTTGAGAGTATGAGGAATTGTGAAAGACATACCTAACGATGCATCCCTCGATCTTCTTGGCGAGTCTCCTCGGCGTGCACTCGGCGTCGTCTGGCATCGTCTGCGAACACACAAACAGATCGTTCAGCCTTTTCGTGTTCCGGCTAAGTGAACGGAGCTTAATTCTTTCAATTCGCCGCGAGTCGGTCTCGAAAACACGTGTCACTTTTTAGCTCGTAAATTGGCCCGGTTGGAACGAGGGTGCAAACGAGGTACACGATTTCCGCTTTATTTTAGAGCGACGATAGCACGTGCTCGTCAACCACTTCCGCGTGATGTACGAGCGAAACTTAGTCCTCTTGGTGACATACTTATGATCCCGGTGCCTAAACACATGGAGCTTTCGTTTCCGAGCCGCTGTGCCACTGACGGATCTATGGCGTCGGTTACCCTCAGCTAAAACCTGGTTGCTTCAGTTTATGAATTTTCATGTTCAACAACCTAAGCAATCTTGAGTAACAATTTTAGCACTTGGATGAAGGAATCCATTTTGATCCAGCGTTTTAAATGTGTTATATAAATTTTAGTTATCTAGCAGCCATATTTCTGGTCCTCTTGGCTTAAAATATTTTTTGAAAATGAAGTAGGGTCTACAGGGATCTACTCATACTATAAAATCATCGATCTCTTATCTTTCTTAACAATTTTCAAGAACAATTTTCAACATCCGCGACAATAAGATCTTTCCCTTGATTGAAAATATTTTTTGAAAATGAAAAAGGATGTACAGGGATGTAGCCATACATTAAAATCATTGATCTCTTATCTTCCTCCAATCTTGCCACAACGAATTCCCAAAAATGATTTACAATTTTCAAGAACAATTTTCAACATCCTGAAAACGAAGAAGTATCTACAGGAATCTAGCCATACAATAAAATCATCGACCTCTTATCTTTCTCCAATCTTGCCGCAACAAATTCCCAAAAACGATCAACAATTTTCGAGAACAAATTCCAACGCCTTGAAAGTGAAGAAGAATCTACAGGGATCCAGGCATACAATAAAATCATCGATCTTTTATCTTCCTCCAATCTTGCCACAATGAATTCCCAAAAATTATTTACAATTTTCAAGAACAATTTTCAACATCCTGAAAATGAAGAAGTATGTACAGGAATCTAGCCATACAATAAAATCATCGACCTCTTATCTTTCTCCAATCTTACCGCAACAAATTCCCAAAAACGATCAACAATTTTCGAGAACAAATTCCAACGTCTTGAAAGTGAAGAAGAATCTACAGGGATCCAGACATACAATAAAATCATCGATCTCTTATCTTCCTCCAATCTTGCCACAACGAATTCCCAAAACGGACTTACAATTTTCGAGAACAATTTTCAACATCCTCAACAACAAGTTCGAGCCACATATCTTTCCCTTGACTGAAAATATTTTTTGAAAATTAAGAAAGATGTACAGGAATCTAGCCACATTATAAAATCATCGATCTCTTATCTTCCTCCAATCTTGCCACAACGAATTCCCAAAACGGATTTACAATTTTCAAGAACAATTTTCAACATCCTCAACAACAAGTTCGAGCCACATATCTTTCCCTTGACTGAAAATATTTTTTGAAAGTGAAGAAAGATATACAGAAATCTAGCCACACTATAAAATCATCGACCTCTTATCATCCTCCAATCTCGCCGCAACAAATTCCCGAAAACGATTAACAATTTTCGAGAACAATTTTCAACATCCTCAACAACAAGTTCGAGCTACCGACCCAGCAATCATCTCTATCAATGCCGGCAACTTTCCTCATCCAACCGCATCGATCACGATCCATGCACACTTTCTCCAATCCCGTTTTCCCAACGCTCTCATCCCTCTGAAAGGATCCTCTCACCAGGCCAGCCCAGGTGGACCTCGTTCATCAACCACGTTGGTATCCGAAAAATCAGGATTCCAGCATATCGGTCTGGCAAAGAATCTCGCGCGAAAACGAGCAGCAAATATCATCCTAGAGACCTCGGAGCAGCTTCTGCTGCGCACCGAGAGAGCAAGAACGTCGTCCTCGGGACGTCCTCCTCCATCAACCGAATTCCGATCGAAGAACATTGTCGGGCTCTCGGATCTGAAACCCGGCACCCCGAAAATTTTTCCCACTGGCCTAAGTCCCACAGATGGTATCTTAGGAGCTGGCTCGATCCCTGCCCGAGGTCTCGGAAAGAGTTTCGCCGGGGGCAGGGCTATTAATAATCTTGGGCGCGAAGGCGCGTGCTCGCGGTGGCTAGGTCGTGTGTCGCGTAACGGGTGGCGAGGAGCGTTTGTTTTCTCCCGGTGGCCACCGGGTTGACAAACTGGCCGCAGCAGTCAACGTGACCCGCCACGGGATTTGCCTCAAGCCGCCTATCCACTTGGAAGTAGCTCTCCTTAACTTCAAATCGACGGATGCTTGCGAATAATTGAAACATACATTTCTTTAAACATTGTTCAAATCATTCTCTGGGAATTTTTACTTTCATAAATCGTCCGTTTTAAAACACGCTATTGAAAAAAAAGTTGTTGTTCTACACCCCCTCGTTCGCGAGATATACCGGAAAATATGTTTCCAACCCCTAAGTGACAGCTGTTCCCACCCTCTACGTGCGAGGTATGATGAAACGAAACTGGACTATCTCAGGATCGGCGTGTTACATTTCAGTAAGGGAAATTTTAGAGGGTGTTGCCTGAAACTTAATGATAAATATTAAAGTAGAAAAATTAAGTAAGGAAAGAATAAAATATCTCTCTACTGTCTCCTGCAGTCGATTACAATTTTTATGTTACATGAAGATCAGCAGTCTACTGGTGGTAAGTAACTGTTGCACGGGGGAATAAATAATTACAGAGATTATGTAAAGGGTTAATATACCTACCCTTAAGTATAGGCAAGTATAGGAATCTCTCGAATGGACATGCACCTTTGTGTAGGAGAGAGAAACGGAGGGGAATGGAGAGGGTGAGAGAGAGGGTGCGGGGGAGAACGATGTTTTCACGCCGGATGAAAATAGTGCGTAACGATCCGTCCACGGCCGGGGCCGAGAGATTTATCAGGGCTTAATGGCCCCGGGATCGTAAAAAGAAAGGCTGCAACCGAGACATTGTCAACGGGTTTGTCGAACTTGTGTCAACAGAGGCACGCTGCCAACAGCTGCCATGCCGGCGGTGGCTGGCTGCTGCCACACCGTTATTTCGACGTTAACGACGACTTGTTTATAGCCACGACACCGGGGGACCGTGGCGCGAGCCGGAAAACGAGCGTTCGAAGAACGGGGCCGACGTTCCTTTCCTGGACAATTTGTTTATTCGATGGACGAGATAAAGAACGAGCCCGTTGTCCCGTCTCCCGACGCCGCAAAGAAAGCTTCACGGTAAATTTGGAGCAAGCGTATTTCGGTCCCGGGGTCAAAAGTTCGAGCTCCTCTGTTTATTGGACATTTAACGAGCCGACCAAAATCGATTTTTCACAAATTTAAAATGCTTCCAGCAAGTGACAATACATACAGTGCATTCAAAAATTATTTAGAAATCTTCTATTGTGTTCTGAACACTCCCTTTTCGTCTCCCAAAAATGTTTGATCGAGCCTTTCATTTAACATATTATTAAAATTAATGCCACTGATGGCGAGGACTTCCCTGTCAGCTAACTAATAATTTTGATAATTCTTCGAGAATCGGAGTGTTCACTTTTCGGATCCACTGTGAGAATTATTCTTTGTTTCCGCGAGAGGGGTTTCGATCAAGATCGCTCGATCATCGAGAATTCGATTAGGACATTCGTCACGAGCACAATTAATTCGAGTGTGCTGCCGGCTGTTCCCAGGAAAAGTTATTGCGTTCGTCGTAACGAGGAAACGATTTCGATCTTCGGTATGGGAACTCGAATACAATCGTCATCAACCTCCCTCTGTCGATGATCGTTTTGTCTTCCAAATGAAATGGAGGTTCGCGAGGAAAAGAAATTAGGGGTTGGACCTCGTCGCGAGGAACGAGATTGATCAAGCGGTGGGTGTGCAATTAATTTTATCTGTGGTCGGTAAATATGACAAAAACGAATCAGAACATTTATATTTTGCACGAATGACAAATAAATCTCAATATATCTAACAACTTCATGAGTGAATATTGAATATTCAAAGGCATCAAACCATAGTAAAAGAAAAAAGAAAATGTACTAGGATCGTTTTTAGCACTTGAATTGAATTTATTGTTAGAACTGTGTATAATAATTTGTAATTGTTGTCCAAAGCTTCGACTGACAATGAAATTTCAGCGTTACTTTCCAAGAGATATTTTTTAAGTGGCTCAGTTAAAAATGTGGCAAAGTACAAAAACAAAAAAGCGTGGGATATTATTGCAGGATCTTCCACCCTGTAATTCGAACACTTCGAAAAGATTAACACCGGAATCTCTGTACCGAGTAGATCCAGCCGAGGTTCCTGAGATCCTCGCAGCATCCAGTTTTCGTAAAGGAATATGCAAGCAACGTGTCGCAAACTGCGAGCGTCTGCAGCACGTGTTTAAATCGGTATTAAGCGCATCGGCGTAGGAACAGTGCCAAGAGAGGCGAAGTCAAACAGACGTTTATCTAATGTGTAATGGCATAATTTGCGAAGGGGCTTAATCACATCAGTGTTACTTGGCCGTCCAGCAGAGTGGAATAAGCTGATCGTGTCTCAGACTTCCCTCCGCCTTCGGTGTGCTTACCGTTCGTCCGTGGAGAACCAAATTGCATTACACCGTAAAATTAGTGGCCCGCGAACCGTGATTAATCGGTTGACAAGATTCGCAGCGACAAACAACTGGATATCGCCGCGGAAACCGCGAACAAATGTCCTGCAATCTACTATAATCATTAGACAGCGGATTTTATGCATTTATAATAAAAATGAGTAGGTGTAATTCGACACAGTGAAAACATTAAAAGAATTTAAAAACACTGTTACATTAATTTCGACCTATTAAACATATTAAGACAGAAAATCAATTTCTATTTCCCTCCAGTTGGTTGCAAATCAGGTAGAAAATGTTCATTTTGCATGAAGATCTGCTGTCTAATAAATCACCTACGAGCTGTGCAAATCACTATATCCTCGGTTCGAACTTCCAAAAATCAATTTTTCTTTTCATTTTCTTTAGGTATAAGTATTTAATTACAGAGGAGTATAATTTCAGAGCAGCCTAGAACACTAATTAGGACAACGGAACAGCCCCAGCACAAATCGTTTTTCACCGCCCCATATAGCCCTGGGAAAAGACAGCGGTTCGGGTGTCACTAGGGAAAAGCCTGTTGTTTCAGTAGTGTGCTCGAATTAGGTCATTTAACCATACCCAATGCTGCCTCCATGTGTCCACGATGAAATGACAAAAACTAACGAAAAATTCGTGGACATTATTAATAAAAATAGCAATTTATTTTTCTTTCAATTTTTGTCAATCTATTTTCGACTGACGAACATTATTAAAGGGTTACGCTACTTTTTATTTAATTCCGGTTGCTCGCTATCGACTCGGAAAATGTTCGTTTCGCATAAACACTGACGTTACTGAACTAAAGTCTAGTTATTAGTTTAGGAGGCTCAATAAATCAGTTTTCGAGCTACAGCCCGTACATTCTCGATTACCGATTTTATGATAGTAAATTGCAATGGAAACTGGCTGGGAGAGCGTGAAACACGAAAATTCGATGGGAACCGTGATTTAACCTTTTGGTAAACGATCTGTGCTTTTGTCAGAGAGGTCCTGGGAAGAGGGATGTTAAAATAGTATAATGATGTACGTTGTCGTAGATTATTATGAATTAAACTAAGCACATCAACTGTTAATTCAGTCTTATCCTGCGGCGAGTTTGAGAAAATGAAATTCTATGGTACGCAACAATGGTTTTATTCAAGCTTGAAAGTGCTGCAGTCCTTTCGCTGCAACGGGACTGCGGGAACCAGCACGCGTTTATGGCGCGGGAGTGTCTGAAGTCTAAACTATGGTAGAGAATTAACAACAGAATTATTTGTAGAATTCATTCATTCATTCAAGGCACTTGAAATCAATCGTTCAAAGAGCAATCCTATTCAACAATTCAAAGCAATTCAATTTTATAATTCACAGAAATTCAGTAACCCAAAGAAATTCAGTTTAATAATTCAAAACAATTCAATGCAATAATTCAAAGCACTTCAAATGAATCGTTCAATTCAATTCTATAATTCAAGGCAATTCAATAACTCAAAGAAATTCGAAACAATCCAATTAATTCATTCAAAGCACTCGAAATCAATCATTCAAAGCATTTCAATTCAGTCATCCAAAGCAACTCAAATTTATAATTCGGAGCAATTCAGTAACCCACAGAAATTCAGTTCAATAATTAAAAACAATTCAATGCAATAATTCAAAGCACTTAAAATCAATCATTTAATCCAATTCTATAATTCGGGACAATTCAATAATCCAAAGAATTTCAAAAACAATTAAATTCATTCATTCACGGCACTCGAATCATTCAATGATTCAAAGCAACTCAATTTTAGTTTAGTACTAATTTCTCTGAACTTTCCCTGCAGCCATTTCGATCCTTCCGATATGAAAAAAAGTAGTCGACTGCCGTCTCAAGATTAGTCAAGATCGTCCGCAGGAACGTGACAAGGTCCGAAGACAAGGGGTGCAAGTCACCCCCCGATCATTCGGCGCAATCCGAGCGTCACGAGGCGAGGCGACGCGACGCGGCGTTCGTAGTGACATCACAAAAAATCACGGGGCTGCTTTCCGGCCGGATATCTTTCAATTACCCGTTAATATGATAGGCGGCGGGCTATGTTGCAAGTCACCGGTACGTCGTTGCCCGCAGCCACGCACGCTGGCCACAGTGATTAATCGACGTCAACCGCAGGCCTCGCCGCACAATTCTCCGCGGGGAGAATCGTCGAACGCGTTGACACGTCGATCCGCGGATTTACCGCCCCCCCGATATGCGATACCACCCCCGTGACAACCAACCCCGAACCCGCCCGACGTAAAACTAACCAGGAATTACTCGCCTCGGTGCGTAGCGACTGTGGTTCCATTTTCTTTTCCGTCACTGTCGGGAAATTAAATTGCTATTGTATGGATCACTCAAATTTGGGAAAATATGCACGGGGTTTTCCACTTCATAACATTTTTCTATTCAAAACGAGTCCAAACACGACATAGTAGAACGCTCGCCTTCAACTTAGTTCGGTTAATAGAGGTTTGGATTAAACAAGTACCTCTCGTTCAAACTGGGTCGTGTTTGTACGCGTTTTACGCGGAAAAGTGTCGCGAGTATGTTGGTAAACGCTCCATAAAAAAATAATTAAGTACAAAGTTGCATCATTGGTTTATCATCGTTTCGCCGATATATCTTGTGTTATACTTTTCGGTACTCAATCTTCCGGGCAATCTAGAACAAATTCGTACATGCTACAGTGCAACAATCTAAGAAAAGTTGCGTTTATGGAGACACTCGTAGGAATGAAGTTACGATTGCGAACGGGGATCAGCGACGCGTTATCGTTTCCGCGATTCGCTCGTCAACGGCGTCCCCGATACTTTGTCTCTTCCCTCGGTTGTCTAACGGCCCGTGGTAACGAGTTTCGCACGATCGGCACGATGATGATTCCTGCTCGAAGGACTCGGGAACCAGAGGGAATCGCGGCATGGCAATCAGCGTGTCGTTACGATCCTCGATTTTTAAAGATCGACGCGATTCAGTCGGACTTTTCACCGCGGCCCCCGTGAGCACTGGGGGAATCGAACGGAATCGTAGTGTACCGTTCGATCTGATTTTTAGGCGATCTCCGAGCAACCTGGTGAACATTCGGAATGGGTTGAGCAAGAGATTGCCAACTGAAATTATTTTAGCTGGCCATTGACTTAAGACATGCTACGTAACGTAGAATAACGTTGCCAGATTGCGAAATACGATGCAGTTAATGGTAAGTAAACGATCGAAGAAAAACGAATATCCCCTACACCTTAGTGTAGGGCATGCCCCTTAGGGCATGCCGCAAAATAGTCCAAGAAGCCTCGATCATCGAGTAGTGTGAAGTGTAAACATGCCAACGTAATTGGATACGGGCTTGGGTATATCGGTGTGAACCACTACTAATTCAACTACAAAATTTCTTTATTGTTTTATGGGACTTTCGCCAACGGAATTGTGGTATTTTTCCGATTCAAACGACACTAAACACGATACAATTTGGACTGTATTCAGAACCACAGGATCTAAGAGACAGCACGGACCCGAGGGTTTTTCTTAGATCAAGGCTTTACTGTGTCGACCGTGCAAGATTGACTCGATCTCGTCAAATCTCGTCGAACCTCGTCAGATCTCGTGGTATAGATTGCACGTGTCCATTATAAATTTTCCCGAGTTTTCTCGAGTTGGCAGTGGTAACGCACTGCCCTCGGACAGGTACTCGGAGGTCCAGGATTGGCATTGGTAGCAGACACGGTTTTATTTACGACTAGAATCGCTGACTGCTCCGGGTTCGCTCCTCCTTGACCCTCTCCTCTGGTTCGCGCGGGGGTTAGAACGATCCTATCGCGGCCGACGTTGGCCGCGGATCATTCCCTTCGGAGTCCCTGCACTATAAAAGATCGCCCTATGGTTGTATATTACTCACGCCACCGTGTTTTCACTTGGCGCGGCGATCGGCGCCGATATCATAACTCCTTGTCGTACCGTCGTCGTTCAGTCCGGCGAATCCTACCCGACGACGAGGCATCCTCTTCCTTCGCGATAGCAAATGCCGATATACACGGCAGCTCTGTAACGCGAGGACGAGCATCTCGATTAGATAACGTTTTACTCGTTGCTTGACCTTGACGCGCCTTTCGTCGCACGCGGAACTCAAAAATTCACTTTGACCGGTTATAAAAGTGTGATCCATCCAGGAGTACAGTAGTGCTTTTTGGTAGATGTGGAAACGTCGGCACGATTTACTTACATTGAATTTCTTCCCGCTAGTGTTCAACGCAACAAGGGACTGAACAAAACAATGATAATCGTTTTGTCTCTCATGATTTCTTTATGAAGCATTTTTACCATCATACTCGTGACTTTTTTCTGATTAAAATGAGGCCAAGCACGATGCAATTTGAATTGTATTTACTTGTTTAATCCATGATATAGTAGAGCCTCGATTATCCGAACTAACTGTGTTGCTAGATCAAATTTTCACCGATTTGTATGATGAATCGTGCTGTATGAGGGCGAATATACACAGAGTTCAATATCAATTAAATTAAACGGAAGATTCGGATAGCGTCCGTTCGGATAATGAAGGTTTCACAGAATCGTGGATTAAACAAGCAGATGTGCTTGGAATGAAGTCCAGTTTGGTCTCGTTTTAATCAGGGAAACGTCACGAATACGTCAATGGAAGTCTCATGAAAGTATCTCGCGGGATCGGGGATAAATTTTTTCCGAAATACTATGCACATCTTTTTCACACATGTCCAGTAGGTGTATTACTGTAGTTATTCTTGGAGTATCAGGCTGACGGCCAAAGATGACGAGTGACGGAAAAAAGCGATCGAGGAGCGTGTCGGGCGAGCCGATAACGCGACGTCGGCAGCGATTATTCCCGTCGGGACACCGAAATAGATGGTTTACAGCCTCCCTTAAATACGTCAACGTTTACGCGTGAATTCCCGAAAGTAAATCGACGAAGAATGTTTTCGTACGAGACGGCCGTCACGAGCCGAAGCCAACTTAAACGCTGGAAGCTGAAACACACCGCGTCTCCCTGCCTCTCGGTTTCACAGCCGAAATCGGCGCTTCGGTTATTATTAATAACGGGGGAGGTTGGGAGGAGAAAGAGGAGGAGGAGGAGGAGGAAGAGTGTATGGTTCACGCGGGCTTTGTTTACGGTGTCGCGGGCATTAAGCTGACGAGAGGCCCCCGATGCCTTCGACGTCGAGCACGCGAGCCTTTAACAACCGACGGCGGAGGATTTTCGAACGCTGCCAAGTGTCGTAAAGTTAATTGCTCGTGTAATCTCGGCCCGCTCAAACGCGCCTTAAAATCGAACCAGCTGTGCACCTTCGCAACCACCTTCCGGGAAAACCTTTTCCGGAAAACTGAGCCCTTTGACCTCACGATCCCCAATACTCCGCAGAACCGGAGAGACATGTTCGGTAAAATCAAAATTCGAAGCAACTCAATTCAACAATTCAAAGGAACTCAATTGAACAATTCCAAAGCAATTCAGAACAACTCAAGTCAAAGGAATTCAAAGCATCTCAATTTAAAGCAACTCAAGTCAAAGAAATTCAAAGCAATTCAGAACAACGCAAATCACAAAAAATTCAAAGTATTTTAGCTACTCAAATAAAAGAAATTCAAAGCAATCCGGAGCAACTCTGAGCAAATCAAATGAAATCAAAAGAATTCAAAGGGACTCAATTGATAGCAATTCAGAGCAACGCAGATCAAAGCAATTCAGAGCAATTCTGAGCGACTCGACTCTGAATCAATAACTTTAGCACTCTCATCCAGTAACTAAAGTTGAGAACTGGAATAATTAAAGAGGGGATTTCGCCGAACGATTTCCGGCGAAGATCAAGGAAATCGCCACACGCGGCGCGGCGCGCAATGGGATCTCTCGGGTGGATCCTGGCGGATCGGGGGGAGAGGAGATCGCGCGTTAATCCGCACCGGACACACCTGTCGAGGATCGGCGGCGGGGTGGGAAGGGTGATAAGGCGGAGAACGATTGGCTAGGTCGCCGGAACCGACACGTGTACTTAGCGCAGCCGTGTGCAGTCTGTAGCGGCGTGCGCGTGTGTGCAATAGCCGTGGATCGGAGAAAGAGGATGCGGCACGTTGTTCCGTGCGAACTATCGACCCGCGGAGATGCGTGCCTACCGGTCACGAACACGGGCCCGTTTCCAGCCCCGGAGGCTGTTATTTCGCCGGCGGCAACAGCATCTCCGAATCGTCTCAACCCTATCTAATCATTCAAATCGCAGCCGGTCCTAATCAAGGGAACACAAGGCCCTGTACCGTTGCGTATACTTCGATTCTTTCCGCCCCTTTCCTTCCCTCGACAACGCAATCAGTCCAGGGAATAATGCTAGATTGGACCACCTGATTGCCCTTCGGAACCTGGTGAACCCGTTCGGCTTCCTCGAGACGGCAGATGCGCTGATAAGTTTTTTCTGAAGGGATCCAGCGATTCCGAAGCGTTGATCGTGATCGAGACCACACCGTGATATTTCAGTGATCTAATTCGCCGTTTTTACTGTCTTATATTTCACTTAGCTTTTCTTGGTTAGAAATAATCACGGATGAACAGACAATGCAGTGTACATCTAGCAGTATATTCGTTCAGTAGGCACAGTTTAATTTTGACAATAGAGACATGTTAGAAAGCTAGAAAAATAGGTACTTCAACGTTTCAATTATTTAATTTCAGGGAGACTCACCTGGACTCGTACAGGTTAGAACCTCCTCTGCGGATCGAAAATCGCACGCGAATGATCCTGGATTTGAAGAGGATTGCGTCTTGACGAGATCGGCGGATCATGCAATGGAGGATCGACGAGAATTATAGAACGCGACGATAAGGCGCGACGAGGTGTTTCGTCGCGAAAGTTGGGTTAGGTTCGCGCGAACGATCTTTGATCGGAACTGTCACTGTTATCAATTTCAGGGCAGACGATTAGGCAACGCAACGCCAACTGAACACTGCTCGATCATGCCGGTGTGATGGTGTTGTAGTTCTTGTTTTAGTATCGCAAATTGTAAGCCTTGGACCACCCTTGGACTTTAGAAATTTATAACTTGTGAACTGGTTATATAGGTTATTCGCAGTAGACAGAATCCTCTTTGGTAGTCTATATTTATGTATATATTCTGAACGCGATATACTTGTAAACATACACGACTGTTCGCACGAGCGAATTACACAGACTGAGGTTGATGTTCCTCACGTACGCATCATTGGATACATAATTGCTTAGGTCTAGTGAAGATGTCGCGATTGATCGGTAACGCAGTTTTTCTAGTTTCCAACATGGACAATGACACCGGTAATAAAATCGTCGTGTGACCACAGTTCGAGTCAATAAAATGATATTTATAATTGCTCACAGAATAAATAAAAATCGGACATCTTGTAATCTAAAAGTGGACAGCTGCTTCGTTAATCAATATTCTTTAATATCTAACTAGTATTAATTAATTTAATGGATAACAAAATACTCGGTTTCCTTTTCCAATACAAGTTTCAAATAGAAAGGAAAATAAATTGATGTTAAGAGATCGATTTATGATAGATCAAGAATAATAATGAAGATCAGAAACAGAAACTTATTCATTTAAATAGTCATTTAATATTACTTTCGAATAGCAATAGAAATGTACATAGCAAGCGATGTAATTTCATTAACTGCGACTAGTATTTTTCATTGATTAGGTTGACGATGAATCATTAGCACGTGGGACCCTGAAGCGCAGGTTCTTCATCTCTTCCGGTTGAAGATACGAGTAATTTTTCCGTTCGTATATTTCCTCGATTTCCCTCTTGCTCACCGCTATGAAACATACAAATACGTTTTAATTAGATCGCGGATGTCTATGGGAAATAAAAGTTGTCTGAATCAATTGTAAGAAACAGATGATGAATAGGAATGTATTCGAGAGCAAAAAGAGAAATAATTTTATCATTAATTTATTACATTTACAATCTGATTAATGACGATTAACATACATAATAAGCGTTTCTGCCTAGTGACGTGAATATTTTCTTCCTTGATCCTTTTATCATTGGAATTATTGTTCATAATCCAGCCTTTTCCTCTGGATTTCATGTCTAGCCCCTTTCTAGCTGCAATAATAATCACAAGTTGTTCATATAATCTGGTCTTGAAAATATTTGCTGATTGGAAGGATCTTTCTCCATTTTCAACGAAACAAAGTCAATTGTCTATCTAAAATGAGACTTTATACAAAATAAAAATTTTCTAGCATAATTCCAGGATGACCAGAAATGTATGCAATAATTTTAATGAGTCTTCTGGTATTCTTACAATTATGCATGTCTTCAATTAAAGTCTGTCACAAACGCACACGTCTACATTCTAAGAAGTTACCTTCTGACACATTCGGCTTCGAAATATTGTTCCCAGGCAACGTATTATGCGAATCAGGGTGTATAGTTCCCTCGCGAGACGAAGATTTGTCATCTTCAGGTCTTCTGTCTTCCGGTTTGTCGATACCGTCCATTGCGTGCATCGATGACGATAATGACGAGTCACCGCCACTGTGGGGATTCGACAGACTCGTTGGATTGTCTGTCATGAGCGTATTTCGAGTCTCTGTTCAAAACAATCCACATATTTAAACTTATCAAATTTACCAAAAAGGATATCCACTTCTGTTTCTTAAAAATTAATCTCGAGATCTCAAATATCTCGGTTCGGATAATCGAGGTTCCAGTCAATCTCAGATTAAACGAGTGAACACGCTCGAAATAGTACCGTGCTTGGATTCATTTTAATCGGAAAAGAGTCGCAAATGCTTCCGTACAATTTTCATATAGAGAAATAATTCAAAATAAAAGTTTCACATTTTCAGTATTCCTTTTAGAGGATGCAAATGACTGCGGATTTTACAATTTGATATAAACAAAAGTTCAAGGGAGTACAGGTTGAACTGATTGAAATCAGTTAAAGAAAGGAAAAACTTATTTCGTCTCTAATCGATGTGCAAAATTTTTATTTCGCATAGAAATCCACAGTCTACGAATGAAATTTCGGCCGCGAAGTTTTCACACGTACGGAGACAATACTCCGCACACACATCTGCGTACCGGTGTCTGAAAAAAGCTCAAGCATTCTCGATCGGCCATTAGACCGCATCCCGGGCTTCCGCGGCGAATAATGCCTTTGTTCCGCAATTACACCGCTCCAATTAAGGGCCGACATCGAGAGCCGGGCTTTAACGACTATTCCGCGGCGCGGTAATTCGGTAATAAAATGACTTTCCGCCGGCAGCTTATTAATCGAACCGGCGCGCGGCGCGCGGTCTCGTTTGTTACGAGGACGATCCACTCAGCGCTAATGTAACGCAAATAGGCTCGATCGAAACGTTAATTACGATTCGACCGTCCGATCGTCATACGATCGACACCCTACACAAGAACCAAGAACCAAGAATCAAGAACCATGAGTGAAGAATCAAGAAGCCGTAATCATCGGTTCAGAGTCGGGATCCAGGAACTCTCGCGTTAAACGTTCCAGGTATCACCTGGTTTTTCTAATTGCCACCAGAGACGATGCCTCGCGCCCGATCCACTTTGTATCCCGTTTTTATCACCGTGGAAATCGTTTCCTCGAGATCCACCTCGATCCTTCCACTATACAGCCTGTCTTTAACGCGTTCATGCGAACGCATAATGGACTGAAAACCCGTTTTTTATCGGCAAAATACAATTTTTCAAGTTTCATATTTACAACAAATTTTTCTATATCGATAACCCTACGTATTAGACATTTTAGAAATGAACTCGTTATGGAGCATGAAATGACAAGTTTCAATTAATGTTTGTCACATTTCTACAAATTTCAATATAAAATTTTTTTCTAAAATATCGAGGTCATCTCGAGTCTTGAAATATTAATTTTTGACTTCATAGACTTCGTAGTAAAGTAATGCCGATATAATTTCGACGACGAAGAAATGGGTTTCCAGCCCAGTGTGTGATCGAGAGCAAACAGCACAATGGAAAAAAGAAGTTATCCACTCACCAAACAGTCACAATGGCCGACAGCGACTCGACCATCCGTGGAATCGTCGCGGCACTTGCTCTTTCGATAGCCAATCGTCCTGGTCCGTGGTTGTTCTATTCGACCATGACGTCACTGCTGATCGAGGAATGAGGAAGTATTTCTCTGGAGTCTTCCGACGCAGGCATTCCGGGATCAAGCGACGATCTAGAGACGACACGCAGAATCTGCTCGCTCTTCTTCTTCCGGACCTGGATTTTGATCCAAGGCCACGTCTCATTCCTGAAGATGCTGACAGGTTATTGTCTGTTATAGTGGAACGCTGAAGCAGTGTTTCATCTGTTCCCAATCGTGGAAATATTTTTTACAATTTTGAATAAGCTCTTTCTTAACGCTTCATCTACTGGAAGCCTCTTAATAGGATTTTTAACAACTGTACTGTGGCAAAAGTAGGCTTAAAAATTCTCTTTTACGTTTTTAAAATTTTTATTACATTCCTATTTCTGTTGGAGGATCTATTAAAGAATACGTACCCATGGGCCATAGATTTAATAAAATTATGATAATCTGTTAAACCTATCACTACCGATCATTATGACCAGTTTCAGATTTTTTATTTTCCAATTATTCAAATTATAAAGATTACGAAACGAACCCCTTAAATTCAATCTTGTCATTTTTAGAAGGCAACACATACAATCATACCATCTGTGTAAAGTCCAATGATATTTATTTGGATTTCACATTCTACTAATAAACAATTTTCGTATTCCTATTTCTCAACGTGGACGTAATGGATGAATAATTATAAGTATATATAATTATACATTTGAGCAAACGAGTGACAGGACGATACAAAAATTTAGTCAGAAGTCACGAGGATTCAATTTTCGAATCAACCAGCTGACCATGGAAAACCAAATGTCCGTACGAAAATGTTTTCGAAAACTTCGTAGACTGACACCGCTACCTGTCGTTCTAATCAGGCACACCTTTGCCTCGCGACAACTGGTTCCTCGTGTGCATGTCATGGGATATGTTCCTGGCAGGTGGCAAATTGTCAATTTGTCTAGTCCTTGCGTCACCGACCGGAACTTCAGGATTGCCGTCCTTCGGCGTTGTGTCAACAAACGAATTGCCGATTACGATCTCTTCCTTCGCCATCCTCCATTTCTCGAAGTGCTGCTTGCTGTATGGATAAGGATCCCCTGGAACTTTTATGTACTCGCCGTCGCTGACGTAATTGTCCATATTGGTGACTCGAGATTCATTTTCGAAAGCATCGCTGTCTGTAGGTTGCTCCTTTTTCTGATCTTCTTTTGCCGACTTCTCTGCAAAAGCGTTTCTTACGTTCTTAATTGGATCAACAATTGACCAAAACAACAATAATGACCCAACTTTGTTGTTCTGAATTATTCTTTTTATGAACCGTTTACTAACACATTTCATAAAAGAATAATAAAAAAACAACGAAGTTTCACAGGATTCATATTCATATCTTCAATATCATTGATGTCCAACAGATTTAATTGTAAAATATGTGGGGTAAAATATGAGGGGATGGAAATAATTAATAGTATAATTATAGGTGTGATGGTTCATAAGATTTCAATATTATGATTTTTTATTCATTTTAGATTTAAATATATATTATTTAAAATAAAAATTAATATATACATAATGTAGATATAGTAATCATTATTAAGATAATTATAGTAAAATTATAAAAATAGTATAAATTGTCTGCGAATGGAAAATTGGGGTCTTGAAAGGAATATATATTTCATGTGGCAATATTTTATATTATTTTGTGATATAAATAAGTTCATGATATAAAAAAATCAATAATAAATAATCGTTATAAAATTTCATAAATGAAGCTTAAATTAATTATATGAATGATATAAGGGAGGGTAGTTTTGTAATCATTCTAATGACGATTGGTAGTATTTAAATATAATTATCCGTCTTGAAATGAAACTTTCTAAAATAATATAAATTAATATAATTGTTCTATTAAAGGAAATCAAAGATCCAATTGATGAAATAATATTTCAACAACCCTGATCCTACTACCCTGATCTTTATGCAAACTCTGAGCTTCATGGCATTAAGCATATTTTAAAAATTTGCAGATACCAAAAGTTTATAAAAATCCTCAGTTTACCTATCACACAACTCACCCTGCGTCGGTTCCAGAGACATAGACTCGTATCCAGGCACAAAATCGTCCTCGAAGTGGGTCAAGCTGTTAGGATGTTGATGATAATGCTCAGCCTCCATAGCCATCGAATCCTTGTCAGCCATGTTCATCTTACTATCATCGATCCCCCGCTCCCCCTGCGTGCGTTGCAAAGAGATCTCGATCCCCCTGTCTGCAATAACGTTCAGACTATCCTCAAAGTCGGAATCAATCTCTGGCTGGCCGGTCTGATATTGCTGAGATTGTCTGAGTAACTGCGGCTGATCAGGACTCGCAACTTCGTCCATGTTCCCAACGTCTGCCAAACCTACGTTGTCGTGACTCGTTGGTTTTCCAGCAAGAGCAGCTTCGGACCCTCTAGTGTCATTGATCTTCTCACCACTGGCCCAGCTCTCAGAACTCGTGGAGAAAGTCACCACGTTCAGTCTAGGTAGTCCACTTATGGCTTCCCATGTCCATACTCTAGGTTTAGTTCTAGAGCAATGATCCTCTGTTGCAGCCAACGATGATTCCAAATTATACGTCTGCGACGTGTGCAGCTTCTTGCTGTCTATCTTCTGCACATCACCAGCCCGTTTGCTGTCCAGCTTCTTCAAGTTAACCTTCACGTCCTTCGACATGTCCGTTTCGTCTCCATCTTTCATGACGTCTTCGTTCGTCGACGGAATCGCTTGGACATCCAGTTTCGGTTCTGGTGGCTCGGGACGGATGCTGAGCATGTCCGCCGATGTTTTAATCTCCGACACAAACTCATCTTTGTTGGAGGTGTCGATAGGTACTTTGGACTTCAGAACTAGGTCCTTCCAAGCCGAGATCTCGGCGTCGAACTCGGCCCCCGTTGGAATGTTGTAGTCCTCGTCGGAAGGTGTATTGTCTTTCAACGACTCCGACGCTTTCTTCACTATCTTCTCGGGCGCCCTTTTGTCTACTGCCTCCACTGTCTCGTCGACGCCGCTGGGTTCCATCGACTGGGCCGGTTGACCCGGTCCGACTGTTTCGGCTTTTGCTCTTGATTTCTCCGTGTCCGACGTGCTCATACTCATGCCGAGACCCTTCGGGTTGTCAGCGAGTGGGATGGAAGCTGAACGAATGTAGCAATGACATAACTGATCGGAATTAAAAAATTTTTGGTCAATGTTCAGTTTCAGGCTCAATGTACAAACCTTGGCCCCAAAAATATTCCCTATGGATATCCTGGGTCGCCTGGGCCATTTCTTCGGGGATCTTGATGCCCCACTGGCACCGGAAGTTGACGTCCGGATTACCAGCAAGACCCTGTCCTGCCTCCACAGCAACGATATCAGGAAACTCTTCGGAAGCATTAGTTCGCAACACCGGTTTCTTTTTCTTCTTCTTCTTCTCTTTATCACCCTTCCTTTGTTGCTTCTCCGGCATGTTAGGCTCTCTGATAGGAGGCTTCGTGTTTCTAGGGGAGCAATTCGCAACTCCTCGGATCTGGGTATCCATTCTCTGAGCTACCAACAGGAGATTGCGACTCAAAGGACTAGGGTACCATCCGAAATGGCTGACGGACTCTGACGTCGAGTTGATTTTCGTGTCCACGTTATTTTCAACTCTGCTGGTTACCTCTGGGGACGAGCAACTTTGAATATTATCGGCGAAGTTTCGCGGGTAGTCCTTCGGAGTGTCCTTGATTTGGACATCTATCGAGTTTCGAGCTTCTTCGACCCTAACCTCTACAAAGCGTTACATTAGCGCTGGTTTAGTTCCGTTTGTGGATCGCGTCGCGAATATGCAACCGAGGAAAATGTTTGCTTTAGTTGTCGACGATTAGTTAACGTTAATTGTAGAGAATGGGTAAATGTTTCTAACCTGACTTGAAGATGTCCTTGAGCCAGGAAAATACACCCTCCACCTTCTTCCTGTCGTTGTCGTCCGTGCATCGTACTGATGCTGCATGCAGCGAGGAACAATTTATTTATTAAGTTGTATTTATTAAGACGTACTTAAAAATTAAGAAAATTGTTCACATTGAAAATATAACAAACATTCTATTTTCTTATAAACAGAGTGAGTCGACCCAGAAGAGAATCATTAAAGGAAATCAATGGTAATCGATTTCTGGTAAAACTAACAATAAACCGTGACAGCAGACCCTAAAATTAATGCTTCTCGAGCAAGAAATCTGAGAAATTAAATTCCGTTTTTGTAAAAAAAGATTGTTATCGAAGCAACTCACTTGCAGTAAAATTTCTTCGGAAAAGGGGGTTGAAAACACCCCGTATGAGCTCCAGAGAGCCAACATGTCCCCGTAGCATGATGTCCGGCGTACGTTGGAAAAATTCTGCAGGACTGTGGATACTGGGTGAATTTTGTCGGCAGGCCAGACGTGGCAGACAGAGTTCCCCGATTTTCCTGGCTCGATTGATCTCTTCAGGGTTTGTTGACAGGTTCGACAGACTGTCTGATTTTCCCCGGACCGTTTCTCTGTTTTCTCCACTCGATTTTCCTTTTGGAATCGAGCGGCAGCGACCTATCCCCGATTTATTTCATAAATACTCGCTTTTCCCTCGGTTTCATCAATACCCGATGATTCGCCCCAAACAAATTAAATCTGCCGTGGGTATTTGGATTGTTTAGAATTAAAGTAAAAAGCAAACAGGTTTTTGCTGCAAATATTACTTTTATATAAAATAATGGTTTATGCAGTTGGAGAAAATGTAAGTCACCCAAATAAATATTTAATAAACATTTGGATAAATTTGAAATTAATAGGACACAAAAACAATAAACCAAATTTAAAAGACTACACAAAAGGAGGAAATAATGAAGCTTTGTAGATTATCCATTTAAAGCAACTACAACGCTCCATTGAGACTGGAAATAAATGTTTAAAAAATTGTCATAAATTTAAAATTAATAGGACACACGAAATATGAAGCCACCTACAGCTCTCCACGAAAGGTCAAACTACTTAAAATAAATAATAAAGGTTTGGAGCTATCAGGAGTCGAATCGATACGACTAATATAAAATAATGGATCGTTCAGGGATGCGGCCTAACGGCGCGAGGATATTTGTCAGAAGAGATTGAATTCGTGAGCGTTTCCTTTGTCTGTCAACGAAAATGAAATATCAGGTTGACGTATCACGGCTCTCGGAATCTGATCGAGCACTCCCGCAGCGAAGTTCCGCGACGAGAAGTTCCCGTCCGGGACATAATTATTCTCGGTAAATCAAGCGAGCCGGAGAGTTCCATCGACTCATCGAAGCCGCCACTGGCCGGGACTTCGGTTAATCATTGCCAAAACTTTTCTCCCCATGAGACCCAGAGAGACCCTCTCGCGCGCTTAATGCCATAATGGACACTTCTCTTTTCTCTTTCGGATTGCCTCCCTATTGATCCGAAACCACTAAACACGCGGGCATCGTTGCGCACACATTCTTTCGCCTCCGACAACCCCTGAAACAACCATCGGGGAATTTTCGACCTATTGTTTTCCCTGGACTTCGTTGTACGACTCGGTAATTGCGTTTTCCGTACATCCAGCATCGATCCGATGAATTTTTTCAATTATTGAGGATTTTCATCCTGCCTGAATTAATTTTATCAGTGTGACGATTTTTTTAACACTTCATTTCATTCAATCTTTTCAGTTTCTAATGCACACGATTTTTACCATTTTTTGAAAACTTATTACTTACTTAGAATTCAATGTTTTCAGTTGCTAGTGCACAGGATGTTTACAAGTTTTGGAAAACTTAGTAATTGATCTAATTCGTTTTATTCAATTTATGATACAGAAATGTCACCTGAGAAACTCGGTGATTTTCAAAATTTTTGAAAGACTTAATACTTGATTTTCAATTAATTCCATTCAATTTTCGACCCCGATCGATGTGACAATTAACATTTTTTTGGAAGACGTGTACTCATCAAATTAATTGGACGTCTCAAGTAAAAAGCAAAAAATTTCTGTTTGGCTCCCGTTCGTTGTAATCGATTTAAACAATTTTTCTAATGATTAGCTAAGCAAATAAGTGTTCGGCTAATGAAGGGGCAAGAAGAGTAAGCCCCGAATATCCGGACGTACAGCAATGTTTGTTTTGATTGCACGAAGGACACATCCCCGGGCAGAGGTTTTCACCCTTGCTGCGGGTGTATGATCCCCTTGCGATTGGTATTCAGTTGGGCAGATCCCCCGGATCCATGTAACAACATCGGGGACATGTGTCACCCGAGGACGATAGGTGGCAGCGGCCGGAAATAGCTGTTTAAAATTGCATCGAGGGCCCCGCCGTTAACGGCACGTGCGCTTTTTAATGTCCCGACGAATGCTTACGATAATGTCTTTTAAGCTTTTATTAACGGTTAGCAGCGGTACGTGGTCCGAATCGCCATGGCCATTCGCATGCGACATCACGAACCCGGCCTCGGATATCTCCTTCGGCCGATAACACCCACGGACACTCGTTCCTTTCACGAGAAACGTCCACAATTCATTGCGACCTTAATCTTTTTCTTCGTACTCCTTCCTGTTTTTCAATTTACAGATCAATTACGCGACTTACCTAACATTAACTCCGCGAAGTGCACGGCAGAGAAAATTATGAACAATATACTAATCTTTGCATTGTCAATTACAATGTATTCCGGACTTCTTAGCAGCACGTTTAAAATAACAAAGATTTTTAACATTGTGCATAGTTTAAAAAAATTTTAACGAATGGCAGGAACTGACAAAGTACCCGATACTTACAAACAATAGAACATTGGCGATTAAGTGATTTTTTAGTACGATTGGGAGACATTTTTTATACAAAAACCAGTTACACAGTAAAAATACCAGAAATTAGACCTGTAGAAGCTTTTCTCCCGACAAAATGAATCTTGAACGCTGCTGTGTTAATTCGTTAAAAGGAACGAATAATTAAAATTTTCTTCACATATAATATGTATAGCTTATCAAATTAATTATCAATAGATGTACGCTGTGATGAAATACACACATCCATATTTTACATGTCCTTAATTTTTAATGCTTCGACTATCTTTCGATATCAGCAAGTGCTTCACTGCATTTGTTAAACATATGTAATTAATTTAAAAGCGTTACGAACTTTTGTTCCGAGCCAGCAACTCATAATCGAATTGCAGCGCATGTTCCAGTAAAAATAATCGGAAGAGAGCAATCAATTGTTGGAAGACCACGCACGAAAAATCGAGGAGGATACAAGAGCGCTCGTAGGAAGCTCACGTTTCTCGGCGGACCTCCAGGGAACGATGTCTCAAACGACCACGAGGGAATGACGCACCTGCAGCAAAAAGGCCGTGTGTCGTTCGAGAAAAGTATCGACCCCTTGGTGCGGGGGTGGGGCTGGCCACCTCACTCTCTCGGTTGACTCTCACGCGCGTGCCACCGGGACGATAAGTTTGTCATAGCCAATTTATACAATTGGCATGGCACACGGTGGCCTCCGTATTTGCCACTGGGGAGCCACGAATTTATGGCTAATGTCCCACCCTCTCACGGCCCGCAGTATCTTTCTCGCCCCGTGAAAAAATAACCGCTATTTCCGCGGTGGGAATGATGGCGCGTCGTGACCGCTAGTCCTCGCGATGATTCAAACCCGAACCGGGATGCTCTGGAACACGTCCTGCCTGGATTTTCGTGTCCCGAGACATTACCGCGTCATTCGTGTCTTTCAGGACTGTCTTAGTTGATCCTTTACTGTCTCAAGCAATCTTCCTGTCTTGGATTGTGTTTATAGTCCTGGATGAATCAATAAGTAATGGTTTCAGGGTCGAGCATACTAAATATTTACCTGCCTGCAGTGTTGGGCAATAAATAAATTTATTCACATAAACAATTATTTAAATTAAAATTTAAATAAGTTATTTATTATTTGAGCAAGTCTAAATGAATTATTTAAAATAATAAAGTTAATTGTTATTTACGAATACAATTTCAATTATTATTCGTATTGACAAATAATATATTAAATTGTATTTTTTTATAGGCAGCTAGGACCTCCGGACGGGCCCGACCACTGGCGATATACCTGAAAAGATTGTTATAGCAGACAAAAAACGCGCACGTATAAATACAAGAAATAAGAGAAGACCAAAAACTATTTATTTGATTTCCACATCAATCCAAATAAGAAATAATAATTTATTTAAATAAAAAGTTTAGTTATCACTTGCAATTACAATCACACACGTTTATTTATTATTTAAAATAAAATTTGCCCAACACTGCCTGCCTGTTAGTAGAATTTTAAATATTGCTGCTGTGCTAAAAGGTAGCTGACAATGAGAAACATTTCATATTTCCGTCGTATGGCGGATGAGGGTACCTGTGCAGTTAAACGTAACTTAAAACACCGAGACAATTTACGAACGTCCATATATTATTTTCAATTTGTTCTGTAATAGACCAAGAAAATTTTTAGGGGGTGGCAGAGGCGAGAATTCTTGGGCAGTTAGCGTGCCCGTCACGGGTCCGCGAATCGGAATCGCGACGACGATTAATTCCGGGTCTGTCGTCGACAATCGTTTAAGTTTGGAAACGATTTACAGTGTAGTCTACCTCGGCGCGAGGTTGAAGCGTGTCAGTAAGAAGGGTGAGTTTGCATTCACGGGGGTAGCTTTCGAAGGTAGAGCGAGAGGGGTGGAGGGTTTGAAACCGCTCGTTTATCAGTAACCGACTCTAGTGAAAGCGACACCGAGCCTCTACGCCGCACGAATAACAATCCCCCGAGCCCCCTGTGTCGGCCCCGATGCGAAAAGTATTGCCCGAACCACCCCTCACGGTCGCTTTTCCACCTCGGACATAATTTACGCCGGCTCGTTTCCTCTCTCCTTTCTTCCCTCTCTTCTTTTTTTCTATTTTCAATTCACTTAGGACCCCGGACGAGAAATTCCCCGGGTTTAAAACCACCCCCGGACTTCGAAACCACCCCCGCAGACTCGCGAACCGCGAACTCGAGACGTCGCCTCTGATTTCCGACGATTTCGCGTTTCAACCGTTTAAACGGTAATTGCTCGAAACGTCGAGTTTTGCATGGGGTTTTATTTTTGTTTGTTTTTTGTTTTGGTTTTGCCGTTTCGTTCTTTTTCAGCGTTGTTAAGGGGCGGGCAAGTTGGACGAGAACCGTCGAGAGAATTGCTCGCGATTCTCATTTAATAAAGGCGAACGGTGTCGGCGAACTTTTCGGGGTGAGAATCGATCCGGCCTCCGCTGGAGTCGGGTAAGATCATATTCTAAATTGTAGCTTTAACACTTTGGCTGAGGGAAGCTCTATTTAATAGCGTTCTCAGCGCTTATTGTATTTTTCTTTCGTTATAGACCCGGGGCTTCTGCATTGACGAACTGAAATCCGTGCCAGACTCTAATATTCCACAATTAACTTGTAATATGTAAGTATACGACTCCAGCGTTCCCACGTTAACAAACAAAAATGTGTGTGTCACTCTAACGTTACCAAATTGACAAATAAAAATATTTCTTCAATTCCAGCGCTCCTGCATTAACAAATAAAAATGCGTGTATGCCTCTAGCGTTCCTAAATTAATACATAAAAATGTGCGTGTCTGTATTCGGTTCCAATGTTCCTATATTAAGTGTGACGGTTAATATTAAAATTTTCTTTCTCCTGAACGCATAGTTTTTTTTTAAATTTGTTTTTGAATATGGCATTGTCATCCAGTTCTGAGTTATGTTTAACCCTTAGCGGTCGAGTGGCGCCTCTGAGGCGCCATTAAAAGTTGCTGTACCATTATTGAAAATATTGTTTACATTATTAGATATGTAGGTATATAATCAATTACTGAACATGTAATTATTTCATAAACTGTAATATCAATTTCATATCCACCAAATTTAAAATCTCATAAAAAATGGCAATATTTTAGGTCGGAAGAAATGTTTAGTTTTCGAGTTAAAATAGCTCCGACCGGAAAGGGTTAAAGTTTCAAGTCTCTAGTTCAGCGGGAAGTGGTTTAAAATTCGATTACAAGATTTGACGCGTACAACAACAACAACGACAACTCGCCAAGCTAATATAAGCGTGGTAATAATAATAGAAATGTATATATTCGATTCTAATCCAGTCTCTTAGCATAAAAATCGTAGGCTGGCGCCGCGATTAGGGTCGCACGATCGATCACCAGAGCCGGTATTCGATCGAGGGTTGGGTGACCGATAACCGGAAGGGGGTTGAGTATCGTTCAGAGCTGTCTAGCGGGGTGGAAATTGACTCCGACAAACACGGGCTCGAATCTCATCGAGGTGGGTCCGCGTCAAATTCGCAGAGCGGAAACCGGGCATCTTCTTGTCGACCCATTTTGCAAGTGTCGTCGTGGCGGCGGGCTAATTTGTCAGTTGTCGAGTTAGCGTCCTCCGGGGGATTCCCCTTTTCCGTGGGCCCACACCCCATCGGGACGGTAATCAACCGGTGAATATCTAAACTGCAGCCTCGAAACTCGTCCCATCCCCGGAACGTCCACCCCCTTCGTTCTCTCATTTATAAAGAAGAGGCTATTCCGGCTCGGGGAGGTGCGATTGATCCACCCCTCGAACCCACCCCCGCCCCCTCCTCTCGAAACCCCCACTGTTCCCGTTCCTGGCCTGATCCAGCTCTATTATTCTCTTCTTTCCATGGAAAACTCGCCGATAGCGGCTTCCGGGGCTTTCGAACCGAATCCCCGGGTCAAAATTGAATTAGAGGGATAGGATTGATTTAGATTAGGCGAACAGGTAGACTTCCGACTTCTTAACCCTTCGCGGTAGACAGCGCTCTCTCTCTCTCTCTCTACCTTGTTACTAAATTTGTTTTATTAATTTTGTGGAAGTTGTTCTGCACCGATTTCTCGGCCATTATTGATCTTGACAATTGCAGAAGATAGAATATCAGTTCCATAAAGATTTTGTGATGAGACATCGTCGAGAGCATCGTTCCTAACTTCTTCCAGATTTTTTCTAAAGTGCATCACGTTATTTCAAATATACATCCCGAGAATGTCGGAGAACCTTGACAGCAATTCTTGAGGTCGTTTCAAGTAGCATTTTAAAAATACATATGCTCATAGAAGTTTTATAAAAATCCAGTATGATATTTTAAAAGTGATCAGCCTCCCGCGCGGTTGAAAATCGAAAGAAGAGAGTTCCCTCGTGTTTCTCAGAAGAAAGCGATTCTCAAAGGGAGCGTGTCGAAGGGGTGGCGAAACGATCTGGGCTGCGAGAAAAGTTTGTTAGGGGGTGGGGGATCGCGAAAATGCGCAAAACTGCCGGCTAATGTTCCTCTCGACGTGACAGGTGGATTGGCTCGGTTGTCACGGAGCTGTGTTTCAAGGGAGAGAGAAATCGAGAAAGCGAGAGAGTCTTGTAGCGGTTCTCGGGGCTTTGTAGTCATCCATTCCCGGAGCTCACCCCTGTGCATTATTTAAATAAACAAGAGAAGCTGGGGCAGATTGGCTCGCGTCTCTCTGTTCTCCTCCGAAGCAGTTCCAGTGACGAACAATTATCCCCTCCAGCCGGGGGGAAACGGTAGCAAAGGCTCGGCTAGAGGCTGAAGTGACAGGCCAAGGGTGGTGCCGACACAGTGTACCCCGAAACCGTTCTAATGAATTTTAAATTGCCTCGCATTCATAATGCAGGCCCGTTGACAGTCGGGATGAACCGGAGATGACAAAGTAAAACGGCCGACTTAATATTTCCGGGCGCCCGCCGAACCTGACGGGAAAATTACCGGGAAAACTACACGGTGATTCTGGCTCGCTGTTAAGGTAGCACTTTCATTGCACGCGGAATGAGTTATTTCGTAGTGGACTGTGGCGGTCGTTGCCATCTGCTAGAACTTGTGGACACCCCTCAATTACGCAGAAAATAGGCCGGAATCGATAAAAAGATAAGTCACTTTTTAAGGACTTCAATATATAGGGTGTATAAAAAGTAATTGTCATCCGTTCTAGGGGTGAGTCTACACCTAAGAGGAACTTGCCGCAAAATTCTTTATAACAAAGAAAACTGTAGTTATAATTGTTTTTACATCAATAGATTTACATCAAATAGAATATGGCTCCTTCAAACTGTTTCTCTTCTCGATAAGTAGAAGGTATTGATGTAAAAACAAACTTTAACAACAATTTTCTTTGTTATGTTTATATTCTTCGTGCTTGGACTCATTTGAATCTGAAATATGTCACAAATACATATATTGGTAAGAGTACATGTGAAAGAATGATAAGAAGCAGACGAGTTTTAACAATATCATGTTCAAAGATGTCTACAAACAATACTAGTTCGGATAATTGAGGTTCCACTTTACCCTGGATTAAACAAGTCTTAACTTCAATCAGGAAAATGCTACAAACATGTCAGTAAGAGTATCACGAAAGAATCGTAAGAAAGAGAAGATGTTGAAGATTGTTTTGTTCACCTTCAATCCTCTTCGACGTATTCACGCATATTGAAACAATACATGCATACGATCGCAAGAAAAATAGTGTCGAGCATCACATGCTCGCATTCCATCGAAGAACGTCTCAGGACAGGTCTCCGAAGGCGCGGCGCACGTTGTTCCTTGAAACTGTGACCGGAGAATGCAAAACAGAGGCATAACTCTTTTGAGATACGTTTACGCGGGGCGGTTCAATAAGTAAGGAACGGTTTATTGTTCCTCGGCACGAGTGAGTCACTCGAGACATGCCACTCAACAACGAGCGGCCGCCGAAGAAGAAGAAGAAGAAGAAGAAGAAGAAGCTGGCGGGCTTCTGCGTGAAGAGAGTGGCCGGCATCGAGGAGGAGGACTAGCGTCGCGTGTACTCATCCGTATTTTTGTACCTCGTTCCGAGATAATTACAGAATGCCCCCGTTTACGAGTTCGACCAATTATAACCCCGGCTCTTGTGCGCGAGCGTCGAATTAGCAACACCCGAAAAACGATTAGTCCCGAGCGACGACTAAATATCAGTAATTTCGCCAACCGATCGAAAAGGAAGGGAGGGAAACTTCCGCTCTGTAATACCGATTCCGGTCCCGGAAAAAGAAGAAATTAATTTCCGGCGCGCGGCTGCACACGGCCGGCGAATTAAAGAGTCCCCCGGGACACAATGTATTTAACGATCGAACGGATGGATCCTTCGAGAAGGGATCGGCGATCGGCAATGATAATTTACGCGCATGTAAATCGAGCACAACCATCGCGCCACCGTTCGTTCGTTCGCCATTAAGTAACTGTAACGCCCGGCACCGATGAGACGCTTTTAATCTACGAGCGGCATGGAACCGAGCCGAACCCGACCGATCTCTGTAATTGGCTCTTTCGCGATCGGAATCGGCCCCGGCGAAATTATACGCGCGTATTATGTTACGGTGCTTTGTCTTATTGCGTGAACGATGATGGCATTACAACCAATGAATGTCCGATTAATTCTACCGGGAAATTTAACGTCCAGTCGGTTAACGATTTTTTTCATTGAAAGATCGGTGACATTACTTCCGTAACTACCACAAGAGTAGTTGTGGGGTGACCACTGTTTAACGAGCTATTTCCTCCGTTCCGCTTAACAAAAAATTCTCAAACATTCTTCGTAACATCATACACGACCGTGAATTTTTTCCGAATTTTTAACTACAAATTTAATTTTTTTTAAATTCCACAAATTTTAAATAGCTGATTTTATATTGAAGTTATCAGATGACTACGTTTATATTATTATGGTAGTTGTGTGTTATAATGATTAAATAAAGTGGATCTATATGTAAAATAAAAATTTTCTACCTAAATTGCAACAATCTGGAGTGTAATAGACATTTATTTTCTTCCTTAATTCTTCAACTCTTTCTTAATTTCGAAATTCTTCTAATGTTTTTACTGTTTTAAATTACACCAACTCATTTTTGTCATAAATGTATAAAATCCGCTGATTATTAATGTGTATTTTTGTCACATTTTCGGATTACAATAAGGTGTATTATTGCCTGTTAAATTTCATTAAAATCTGCCAGCGGTAGAATTTTTCAGCGACTTTCTCAGTTTGCGGCGACTGTATGTATACACGTCGATTCGCGCCGGAAAAAAATGCGAGACTAGCCAGACAGCGTGATCGATCGGCAGAAACGCGGAAAGATCGCGGAAGACGCGGGCGTGAAGTCGGGCCGGGCGTTCCCTGCCGAAAACACGTCGAAGTAATTATCGCCGGGTGGTGGAGCAGCCATTCCGGAACCGCATTCTCCCCAAAAATACCCGAGCACCGAGCACCGAGAGCAGCGCGGCAGGGTTAACATTACGGCGTACCGTAAATTGCTGGTGGGTACGGGTAGCTGCATCGAATTGCCGGTGCCTGACGTGCATAAACCGCGAACAATTCGCGCGGCAGAACGCGAAGATGCTGCTGCTGTCCGCGGAATCGGCGTCTTGGGAGCCGTGCACTCGTTGCACATGCACTCGGCCCAAGCGGTCCAATTGCAGCTGCCGGCCGATCCGTGCCGTCCGTCTGTCGGCCGTCGGAGCTCGAACGTCGCAAAATCTCACTATTCTGAAAAAATATGGACGGAAAGGAATTTTCTGCGGACTGGCAGTTCAATGTTGCAGCTGAAATCTATTTTTTTATTGTGCACATTGATTACAATTAAAGTTCATTACTTTGTTGTATATAAAGTGGACATG